>JAJOZX010000139.1:1070000-1470000 GCA_023014485.1 Bathynomus jamesi | reverse complement strand
TAGAAAAGTCACTGTGCAGTAAAAGACGTCTATGAATATTTGTAATAAAAGTAAAAATATTTGTTTTTGTTTCTTTCCAGGTTGATCTGTTGACCATGTTATCGATGGAGGAGCATGGCTTCTTAAATGAACATAACATCTAAAGGAGCTCATTTCCAACATTCTTTATAGACATATACAATAGATCTTGTGAATCTGTATTACTTTTACTAAACGTCTTCTACTGCACAGTGACTTTTCTAATGTCTTGTATAATAGTTCTTTACCACTAGTTATAGGTCTGAATTGTACTACTGGTTTGTTTTCACAAAACTGAATGGCTTTCCCAATAGGACCAACAAAGGTACTTGCCCCAGATGTTGTACCATCCAATGTTTCAAAAATATGTCTTAGAAGTAATTCATTTGAATGAAGCATACAAATAAACAAATGA
Source organism: Bathynomus jamesi (assembly GCA_023014485.1). Lineage (NCBI taxonomy): Eukaryota > Metazoa > Arthropoda > Malacostraca > Isopoda > Cirolanidae > Bathynomus > Bathynomus jamesi. The sequence goes on along the minus strand of JAJOZX010000139.1, from coordinate 1,469,567 downwards.
AATGGCCTACCAAGTGCTTTCTCCATAACATGAATCACACCTTTATAATCAGTGTTGGAATTTGTGCTATCACAACCTATTACAGGTATATCATTTTGTAGATGTCTCTCTTCAATAATTGACAATACTGAATGTGCTATGTCTGCAGCCTTACTCGATGCTGGTGTCTGATGGGTAATATACTCTCCACCTGGTTCAGCAATCATTACATAGTGTTCTTCACTCTTCTTTTCATTGTACCACCTATCATTGACTTTCGACCATCGAAGTATATGGAAGTAATAGGATTCACTTTATCACTTTTCAATGTTTTTCGAAGTCTTTCTCTCTCTCTCCGCACTTTACTTCTGTCTATTATGAGATGGTCATCTTCTTTGGTGATCATACCAACGTCTATCAAAGTTGCAGTTGCAATAGCAGCAGTAGCACGATTTGATACACCAAATCTATCTGCCTGCATTGCAACATGCCGCAAAGACATTCTCATTTGGCTTCCAGTATTTTCAAAACCACAGTCTTCCTTTTCCATTATGACAATGTCACCGTCTTCATCTGAAGAATTTTCTACTAAGTTCAAAAGTTGAACTTCGGTGGAACGATTGATGATTTTCTTTTCTTTACTTACTTGTTCTGAGAGCTTCCTCTTGTATCTCTTTTGTAAAATTTGTGTGGCATGCACATCTACACTACCTATGTACATTTTACGATCACTCCTCTGATCAAGTGGAAACTGTAATTCCTCTTTCGGTACTTTTTTATCTCTCCGACATATGCATTAATATGCAATCTATGCTAATTTCTTCACAATCATCACTGCATCCTATGTGTGTATGAGATTTTAAATTACATTTACAGGCACATATATCAAACAAATTACTAAGACTATTCATATATTAATTTTTTCGTTCCACTGGTGTTTTTAGTCTACTCATCGCTGCTCCTCTTTCTATGAATCTTGCTATCTTTTGAAACAGCTTTTTCCTGAACTGAGGCGATTGATGCTTGCTCCCAAAGTTTTAGTAGCTCCTGAGTTATTTGTCTGATGACTGACTTGTTTGCTGCATTTTTCCTTTCTTTGAGATAGAGAAAGTACGGAGACACTTGCAAATTAGTTGGCAAAAGATTATGAGGCAACTTCTCAGGGGTTCCAAACATACAGTGATGCTAAGAATGCCTTGTGCTCTCAAATTTTTTTCTTGTCGAATAGCATGGGGAACTTGAAAGCGTAGATGCTGCTGCATGGAAAGCTGTTAGTATAAATAGTGTGGGCGCAAAATGTTAAAGCGCAATTGCAATTGCAATGTTGATCAATGTTGTAATGTTGCAAGACCCATTCCCCATCACCCCTTGTTGCAAGACCCCTTCCATTTCCTCCTTGTTGCAAAATCCCTCCACCTTCCCCCCTTGTTGCAAGGTGCCAACACCCAGGGTGCCATAAAAAGGAAAAAAAGGGATAATTGGGAAGAGGGAGGAAGGCTTCCCCCCAAAGGGGTAACCCTAACTTTGGGGGAGAAGGTGGGACGGTCTCAAACCCAAAAGGGGTATCCTAACCTAAGAAGGTAAAACTTAACCTAAGGAGAGGAGAGGAGGAGAGAGAGAGAGAGAGAGAGAGAGGAGAGAGAGAGAGAGAGAGAGAGAGAGCATGTTTTCGTCTAGACCACCGGACGCATAATGAGAGCTCAGGGTACTAACATCTGATATATATGGAGGGGTTGCCAGATAGTACTATTTATTTTAATTTTTTATATATGGAGGGTTGCCAGGTAATTATTTTAATTATTTATATATGGAGGGGTTGCCAGATATTTATTTTAATTATCTATATATATATATATATGGAGAGGTTGCCAGATATTTATTTTAATTATTTATATATGGAGGGGTTGCCAGATAGCACTATTTATTTTAATTATTTCTTTATTAAAACTCGTCATGTGACGGTATTTTATTTTTTACTTCGCCTTTCTACGTTTGTTCTGTTTCCTCTGTTCTTTATTCCCACTCTCCTCTAGAAAATAAATATACAATCAAAATAGTTCAGAAGAAGTCTATACACAGAGATATCCATATTAAGAAGTAATTTCATTAACGTTATACAGTCCAGTTGGTAGCGCCTCCAGCTACCAGCGGTAGGAAATGGTCAAATGTTTAGTCATTCTTTATATATAACTAAAATTCAATTCAATTAACCTTTACACATATATTACAGAGAGATGTTCACATGAGATAGTAGTATTAAGAGAATAATTTAATTAACGATATACATATACATTAATGGCTCAGTCCACTTGGTAGCCCCTCTAGCTACAACGGCAGGAATAGCCAAAAGTTAATATAGAATAGTACCCAGCCGTATATATACCACTAAAATCAGTATTGACAGAGTAATTCATTTGCCCATAGAATAAATTTCATTTACTTCCCATAAACATTTCATTTAAAATGGGGGAACAAACATTTGTTTAATAAACCAAAAAAAACAATTCAATCCAAAATAATTTCAGTCTTAATGTACCACATTCCCTCTCCCTACACCCGTACCACAGAGCAGGTACTGGGAGTGCAATGTATGTGTGTGTGTGCACGAGAGAGAGAGAGAGAGAGTGAGGCGAAAATTATACGAATTGAAATACCAACTAAATTTGTTCAAAAGAAACGCGTACCACTTTTGCAACACGATTTAAAATGAAATTTTAGTAAAGGAATCCATACCGTCTGAGGAAAAAAAATAAATACGAGATAAAAATCAATAACAGACAATGAATGAAAAAACAATTGACAGAAAAAATATACATTCAAATTAGTTCAGAAGAAGTCTATACACAATTACTTTCCAAGTCTGACCTTATTATAAATAACACCAGGACACATTTGAAAACTTGTCGATCGATTTTTACAAACTAGTTGGTGATTCTATATACTTTGAGTGCGCTGATCTCAAAAATATAGTTAGTTTTTCCCTATCACGTATGGTTTTCTTACTACAGGGTGTGTCATAAATCCCCCATTTATCCCCAAATGTGAACCATCTTATCGAGACCAACATTGGATTGCACATGCTAAACCATAAATTTTGTTGTTATAGACTACAGTAACGCTTACATAATAATGTAGGGTAAATATATATAACAACCAGTCCCGTTCCCAGCAAAATACTCTCTCCCCTCCCATCAATGGGTGGTTAACATTTGGGGACAGATGAGGTATTACAACACCCCTTGTAGCACGAAATCTTTAGGTGATAGAGTCAAACCTAATTAAAGCAGAATTAAATAGCTCCTAGCTATTGGACAAGCATATTGCTTGTTTATGAAAGAATAAAAAAATAACTGAAAGAAACAAAATATATTTACCTTCTTTACTTGCAAACATTTCAGGACTTATTCCAAAGACTTAAGACTACGAAGGTAGATTTGACTAATGACGACTAAACCGGTGCTTCTTTGATGTTTTCTTATGCTGTGCGGTAGGCTGATCTCGTTGCAGACACCAGCAGTAATCCGCCATCATATTTGTATGCCATCTTCCTTGATATCTTCTTTCCATGGTTTTGATGTCCTAGTGAAATCGTTCCCCTTGCTCCTCACTGACATCTCCGAGATTTTCTGGAAAACGGTTAAGATGCGAAAATAAGAAGTGAACTTTCAGGCTCATGTTGCAGCCTAAGGCGCAAAACTTTTTAAGCATATTTTCCACCAGTCTTTCATAATTTTGGCTTTTGTAGTTTCCCAAGAAGTTTTCAACAACATCTTTGAAACCAAGCCATGCTTCTTTTTCTTTATTGGTCATTGTGTTCAGGAAATGATCGTCTGTCAATAACTTTCTAATCTGAGGACCTATAAAAACAACTTCCTTTATTTTTTTCGTAGCTAATCTTTGGATATTTTGAACAAATGTACTTGAAACACTCACCTTCTCTATTCACTGCTTTGACATACTGCTTCATCAAGCCTAACTTAATGTGCAAGGGTGGTAGGAGGATTTTATTTGGTTCAACTAGATGTTCATGTAAAATGTTCTTTGATCCTGGGGTAAGATGCTCTCTAGGAGGCCAAGTTTTCCTCTTCCCGTGCTGGTCACGTGCTCGACTATCCCATTCGCAGATGAAACATGGCATCTTAGTGTATCCTGATTGCTGCCCAAGTAACATGCAAAGGACTTTGAGATCCCCACACAATATCCATCTGTGATTTTGATACTGAATTTTTTCCAGAAGCAGTTTCATGTTATCATAGGTCTCTTTTAAATGAGTAGAATGGGCCACTGGGATTGATGCATATTTGTTACCGTTGTGCAGTAACACTCCTTTTAGATTGGTTTTAGAGGAATCTATAAACAACCTCCAGTCACTGGTTTGGTATTCGATGCCTAGCTTGCACACTAATCCTGTGATGTCCTTGCAAAATACCAAGGGACCATCTTCTTCGAAAAAAGGCACGAAGTCTTTCTCACGATTTCTGTACCAAGCGAAGTATGTGTCGGATGCCAATAAATTGTTCTCCTGCAATGTAGACCCCAAAAGTTCTGCAGAGTCCTTAGGCAGATTCAAATCCCTGACTAAGTCATTTAGTTCGGCTTGGGTTAATGGTTTAGGATCTTGGTCAGCTGTTGGCTGTTCATAAACATCATCATTGTCTGGATTTGGAGCTGAATCAGAATCTGAATTGTATTGATCCAGACTCTCGGGTGGGCGGGAAATAGGAACTTCTGGACCATGGGGTACCGGCTTTATTGCAGATGGAAGACTTGGGTATTGAAGGCTCTCTTTATTCTTTGCATTATAACCTTTAACATTGCAAGAACAGAAGTAGCAGTCGTCGGTATGGTTTCTAGGCTCGCGCCATACCATAGGGATCCCAAATGGCAAACTTTTCTTTTTACCTTTGCTCCAATTCCTTAGTGCCGCAACACACTTAAGACAAACCTTGTGTGGAGCCCAACTTTTGTCTTGATCTCCTAATTTAATTCCAAAATAAGCATGATAAGCTCTCTTAATGAAGGTCGTTACATTTGTCCTTTGTTTTACAACAACATACCGACCACAAATATAACAAAATATGTCTGGACTATGGGTACATCCTCTAGAAGCCATTATTAAAATTTTAAAGACGTAATGTTAGAATTATCTATCTGAAAAGTATGAAAAAACGAAATTAATTAAAGATAAAAAAGGTAAAAAATTACAAAACGCCCCAAACTTGTTTTGCTAATAACTTTAAAACTGTGGGTGATAGAAAAAAACTGGTAGCATTTTCGAATTCAGCGTAGCGAACTGCTTCAGAATCACAACTCAAAATAAAGAAATCGATTTTCATGCAGACCGGTGTAATTTATCCTCAAGCAGCAAGCAGCCTCTGCTACTCTGGATTGTGAACAATTTAGCCTCAAGCAGCAAACCCTGCCACTTTGGTATGTGAACAATTCTGACCGCCTTCTTTCTGTGACAAAATTCTCTGATTCTGCTAAGTGTACAAATAAAATTATATTGTAATTAAAAGTTTATTTAAGTGTTTGAATTTCAACGTAAAATGAACGTTATTATCAGCCGCATTCTTTCACAACAGCCGTAACTCTGTATCCATCACAGATTCCATTGTTAATAATTGAAAAATTTCGAATTATTAAGGGTTCTCGAATAAAAAAATCACCCTGTACTTTTGCAATCAGGTTTGGAGGAGTTGAAATAAAATCGAAAATACTCTGAAGGATTAATTGCTTTTCTACTATATATATGTATATATATGTATATTAGGGTGGTCCAAATCCATAGGGGGAAATTTCAAAATTGTCTTAGATAGTCTCCACAAGTGTGGTTTTTGTCCATTTAGTGTCCAAATGGTCTGTGCAAAATTGCAGCGTGATTGGTGAATATTTAGAGGTCGCCCCACTCTGAATATATATATTATATAATGTACTTTTTCTTCCGTAGGTCCGATGGCTCAAACTCGATCAATTCCAAAAGTTTGGCTTCTAGGGATGGCAACTGGAACTTTATCCACGTCAAGGCTCCCTACATGCCTTGACACCCTCCTCTTGGGGCAATACCACCACATCAATCAAAAGCAAACCACCTCCGACAGTCTGAACCAGGCATGCCAGAGGGTGATTGAAGTCTGGACCCGAGCGCGGATCCCAACTCAACGGATCGACTCCTGTGTCCGTAAGCTTTCAAAGCTTTTAGACCGCTACAAAACACTCAAGAAGCACAGGACCAGGCAACGTGCCAGCGATAGAATGAATGAAGACATCTTCAAAGCGGACATCCAGGAACTGTTTGACATCGCAACCAGTGATGCCATGAGCACAATCGTCAACGTTGAGGACCGAAATTTCCTGTCCATGCAGCGCAAGGACGTCAATTCTTGCAGCATGACTGGCATTGATAAGGAAATGACTACACAAGAGGACAGAAAGCGATCCAGAATGGAGAAGGAAGCCAAGAGGAAGGCAAGGCATGAAGCAACACAGAAAGATTTGGAAGAAGCAGGAGTGTCATCAATTGATCTTTCCTCTTCTTCTTCTTCCCTTTTTTCGCAAGACGACGACGACTATAGACCATCGGTTCCGATTCCTTCTTCGTCTGAAGCTCCGGCACCAAAGCGTCCCAAGAACAAGGTTACGAACATTTTCCAATCTCCAGAAGTCATTGGAGCAATGGATCGCACCAATCTTTCTGACCGGAATGCTGTTTTCGTAACTGGAGCTGTATTACAGGCCGCGGGGCATGATCTGTCTGGGATGACGTGCTCTCGGAGCTCTATTCATCGCTACAGAGAAAGTGGGCGAGAACAGGCAGCTCGAGAAGACCTAGAATCATTCTCTCTAGAAGACCCTGTCCTTCTCCATAGGGACGGAAAGCTTCTCCCCGGCATTGAAGGGAAGAAGACGAATGTGCATCGGATAGCAATCCTTATAACATTCAATGGACAGGAGAAGCTGCTTGGTGTCCCAAAGATGAAACAAGGAACTGGAGAAGCACAGTTCCACAGGAACGTGGAACAGCATGTGAGAGGTCTCGTCTTCGATACCACTGCGTCAAACACGGGTTTACATCGCGGAGCCTGTGTCAGGATTGAAGAAGCATTGGGTCACGAGCTAGTTTGGATCGGTTGTCGACATCATATACTTGAAGTCGTACTTGCTGATGTCTTTGCCTCAATATTTGGCTCAACAGGAAGTCCTGAAACAGGCCTTTTTAAGTGATTTCAAAAGGAATGGCCATCTCTCTCCCACGAAGCATTTGTCTCAGCATCGGACAGCTTGTTCGAGAACCCTCAACTCCAAGAGATGAGAAAAGAGATGCTCACTTACTTACCTAACGCTCTTCAGGCAAGCCAACCTCGTGACGACTACAAGGAGTTCCTTGAACTATCTTTGCTCTTCCTGGGGGGAAAGACTGGTGGTCAACTCTTTATCCGAGCTCCGGGTCCCATGCACCACGCGAGATGGATGGCGAAGGCGATTTATGCGCTCAAAATCTACCTCTTTCACTATCAATTCAAGCTCACAGCACGCGAAGAACGAAACGTGACTCAGCTGGCTTTATTTGTCAGTCTGATTTACGTCAAGTACTGGCATGAAGCGCCAATGGGGACACAAGCTCCTCTCAATGATCTCAAAATGCTGCATCTTCTGGAAAAATATCCACACGGAGGAGCTGCACAAGCGGCGAAGACAGCTCTAAGACGCCACCTGTGGTACTTGTCGGAGCATCTGATTGGACTGGCCTTCTTCGATAATAGGATCGATCCTGATACCAAAAGGAGAATGGTTCAACACCTCCAACATCCCCAAAAGAATGGCTGCCCCCGACGAATCGACATGGCGGAAGCTGGTGTTGAAAATGATGTGGCATCCTTCGTCACAAAAAGGACATTGACCCTCTTTGATGCCTTGAAAGTTGGAGGTAAGGAGGAAGTGCGCCAATTACTTCAAAAAGATCCACGGGAATGGCCAAATGACAAGAACTACAGGGAACTTAGAGATCGCGCCTTAAAGATGAAAGTCGTCAATGATGCTGCCGAGCGAGGTATTGCTCTCGCACAACGCTACAATGACACTTTGACACGAAACGAGGACCAGAAGCAGTACCTCCTACAACTCGTAGCCGCCCACCGAAAACAGATACCAATACCATCCAAGGCGACTCTGATGCAGAAGAAATAATGAAGATACACCCATTATCATGTCCTATTGTCTTACTGTTTTCTTTCATATTCTTTGAGAACCAAAAAAAAATTTAGTTATTCAGTTGTCTATATATTTTCCCAAATTTTCAAAAAGGGGGCAAGTGGGGCGACCCCTAAATATTAACCGAATAACATGAAACTTTGCAAAAATACTGTCCACACCAAGAGGCATAAAACCAACCTTGTGGAGAGAACTTAGTCGATGCTTTAACTTTTTGGACCACCCTAATGTATATATTAGGCAGGGTCGAAATTTTATATTGAAAAGGTACATATTGTGAGGGGTTTGAATGGAACACAGGAACCCCCTCAAAAAATTATTTTCGCTGTTTAAAGCCTCCTACCCTTGGCACAATTTTTCACTTTTTGACCTATATTAAAGAATATTTCATTTATACGAAATTTACTCTACATTCAGGTTTTTTATGACAAATGTTTATTAACGTATAATATTTTATTTAATAATGTACAGTATTAGGAAAATGAATTAAGTACAACAATATATTCAGAAGAAAAAATCAGAGGCATAATAAATGTGCTAAAATTCAATTCACTTTTTCATTGTTCCTTATCACATCAAAAACGAAGAAATTTTATTTCATATGTTTCTTACTCATTCCAGTGGGCCTTCCATTTAAACTTGGACAGTTTTCGACTTGATTCTAATGAGCTTAAGATAAACTTTTGACGGTTGTCATATCCTATTCTTTCCTGACATAACTTTGTTACTAGGTTCACTGCCCTTGCCACACTGTGACTGTGGCGTAGAAAAGAAACTATCTCCAGTGGCTTACATCGAGCCTGTAGTGGTGGAGGAGTAAAGATCTCTTTTTGCCAATCGATCATCTCGGTGTAGTCAGTAGATTGGAAATTGAGGGTTCGAGGCAACTCAAAGTTTCTGGTACCTGAAAATCCTGTTATTGAAAGGATGATTTTCTGAATAGCTTGCTCTCTAATTTCTTGTCTCTTGTCAGTTACCATTGATATGAGTATTTTTCTGGGTGGGCAAAGAAGGCGTTATTCTTCAATACTGGTTCTATGATTTATCTATGTTGTTCATCTAAATTTTGAAGAAAGCACATTAAATGCCAAAAGTTATATGCACCATCAGTTGCATTAGGATGAGATTTTATCCAAAACCACCCTGGAGCATAGAACTGCATCATAATTTTTACTATATCTTGAAGGTTTTTATTGGGATTTTGCGTTGATATATAATCGAAGGACCCTGTGGGCTAGAGTTAGCCAGCGAGCATGGTGAAGGGTACCTGGGGTCGAGTGGACAGATCTTGAGAAGTGTCTCCAGTTTGCACTGCCAGACACATATCATAGAGATATCTTTGATCACTGCTTAACTCCTTCACAACATTTGCTGGAATTTCTTTAATGTTTCCCTTTACGCGAGGATATTTGACTACCTCCAATTTTGTTAAATCTGTTTTCAGTTTATTCCCAATTGAACCCACAAAAATATTTGGGCCTGTTGTTTTACAATCAATGGCTTTGTAGACGTGCAAAAAAAGTCAGCTCATTCAAATGCAAGAGGCACACCAACCACTGCACTGGTCTGTTAAGATGAATTTCAACCAGTTTTATGGCTCCACCAATTTTTCCTGTATTTACAGGAGTACCATCACGCAGTAAAGCTTTAATAGTATCTGCACTGTTCGAGTCTGTAATAATAGTTATCAACTCTTCTGCTTTGCAGCGAGCAGTTCCATTATCTGGTGTGACATGGTTTACATAGATGCTTCCAGGTTCTTTCACAATAACAGTGTTCTTTTATCTTTCCACTTTTAGTTAATGTGTTATCTTTCCTTCCATCAAATCCAACGCACTCCATCTTCAGATTTTCGGATTTAGACCTAAAAGTATTTGTTTCACCAATGCGATTTCTTTCTCTTTCTAATTTCTTTCTGTCAAGCATGTTGGTGTGATTAAGGATTCCCATATCTTTTAAAGCTGCATTGACTATTGCAGCTGCAGCTCTACAACTTACACGATAACGATCTGCTGTTAATGCTCGGTTTTTATAGGAGTGCCTGTTCTGAATATTCTCAGTCAATTCTAAATCGGCCTCATAATCTACATCCTGACTCTCTGGTGGGGGTATCTCTGACTTACGACTCTAACGAAGTATTCTCTCTATGTAATAGTGACAATGAAAACCTGAGTGTGAATATAAAAGCCAAAAGTAATGTATATTCTGTCCATGCAATATATAGACCACCTAATACTAATATCAATAAATTTTTAATTCACTTAGATAACATGTTATGCAACTTCCATAAATCGAATGCCATAGTTGCGGGAGACTTCAACATCAATTTACAATCTGAAGCAATCTCTCATAAGAAGCAATCTCTCATAAATTTTAAACTTAATGAATTCTTTCTACCTTAGTCATTCTATTACCAAACCCACTCGAGTCTGCAGCTATGGCAATAGAATAACAGAATCTACGATTGATAATATATTTGTAAATAGCAATGCCCTTGTAAACTCTGGAATTATAACCACTAGCATCAGTGATCATTTTCCTACTTACGCTATATTCAATAACATTGTTCAGGTTGCGGACAAAACAACTATTGATTACAGAATATTCTCAGAGGTTAACAAAAGAAAATTTATTGGTGCTGTAGAAAATACTCGACTTAACTGTGACGAACCTTTAAATGACCTACATCATATGTTTCAGTTCTTCTATGACGCCTTATTCCATATTTTTAATATTTGCTTTCCTTTAAGGAGAAAAACAGTTTCGCCCAAAAGTGTCGCAAATCCCTGGATCACTCCAGGAATTATCACTTCTATAAAGAACAGAGATAAATTATTCAAATTGCAATTGCAGAGCAAAATTCCTAAAATACAATATACTCAACACAGAAACAAATTAACTAAAATAATCAAAATTGCAAAATATAACTATTATAACAATCAGTTTCCAAACATAAAGGAGACATGAAAAACACTTCGACAACCATAAACAGTCTTCTCGGAAAACAAATTAAGAAAAATTCAACAGAGAAATTAAATCTTGATAATAAAGAAATTGCTGATGATACTGCTATTGCAGACTCTTTAAATGCACGCTTTACTTCAATAGCGGATAAGCTTCGCTCACAATTAATAAATAATGATCACTCACCTCTAGAATATATGCCACCCAGCCCACTAAATTCATTTTCTTTTGTTCCTGCTACCTCTACTGAGGTCCAGAATATTATTGGTAAATTAAAAAATACAAAAAATAACTTGTAGCTGTACCTTGTAGCTGGTTTCTTCTTGCTACTACTTGTATTTGCCGGGAAGAATGAAGGATACGAGAGGCAGCTATCTCTTTGTTGGGTATCTCTTTAGGGGCCTCTCGTGTCCTCTTCTCTCCCTGTCGTTTGGGGGTTGGCGTCTTGAAGAAAAGCCGGTCGTTTCAGAGTTTATTGAGTTCTTGGTTGGCTGGGTTATTTTACAGAAGATTTTGTTATTTATATACAGCTGAATTAATTAAAATATATATATAAATTTATGTACAATACTTATTTATAAAGATTATATATGATTCTTAAAATTACACAATGATAAAATATATACAATTTGGTACGCGCAAAATTGGTTTGTCGGTAACTAATATAAAAATAATATAAATGCGGAAAATTAACTGCGCGGCCCCACACTACTGCCCACCCCGAGAAGCGGAGCACGTATATCAAAAGTAGAAATATTCGGGTCTTGATTTGAATCGGATCCTTCGTCCAGCTCGCGTTGATCCTCGGTCGGCCTCGTTTCCGGTTGTTGCGTTGTCCTGCGCGCCCGTCCTGAGGTCTGTATTTGCTACCTCCGAGGTGCGTCCTCCATCGTCCTTTTTCCTTGCGTGCTTTTTCTCCGATCCGATGTCGTCCGATTGTGCGCCCGGTACCTGTGTGGGACCTGAAACTATATACGCCGGTTTTAAACGATTAATTGAAATGGCTTCTGATGATCCGTTGGTTTTTTCTATTACGAAGTACTTATCGTGGCGTTCGAGAACACGGAAAGGTCCTTGATATGGTGCCTCGAATGGTTTTCGAACGCGGTCGATGCGTACCCATACGTGGCTTGATTTGTGGAGTTCCGATGGAATGAATGATTTGGGGGCTGAGTGAATGTTTCCTTGAGAGAGTTGGGCGAAATCGATTTGCGTCATTTTCTTGGCTAATTCGGAGATGAATTTTGAATTGGATTTTGACGACGAATTGGCGATCATTGGCCTCGGGCATAATAGGGTGGTTCCGGTGACGGTGGTGAACGGTGAATAACCCGATTCGTTGGGGAGACTGCGTAAACCAAGGAGAACTATGGGTAAAGCGGGGAGCCAATCTTGTTTTCGAGCGATGATTGCTGTCTTGATGGTGCGATGAGATCTTTCAATTATTCCGTTGGTCTGAGGGCGATACGACAAAGTTCTTAGTCGGTGAAATCCGATGAGAGCTGAGAGTTCCCTAAAGAGTTCGGATTCGAATTGGGATCCGCGGTCCGTTATGACTTGCAGTGGTACACCAAATCTTGAAATCCATACATCGAGAAATGCGTGTGCTATTGATGTGGCTGTAGTATCAATCAGAGGATATGCTTCTATCCATCTTGTGGCACGATCGATGCAGGTTAGGAGATATCTATATGGGGAAGGATATGTTTGACCGGGCAAAGTGGTTGGCGGTAAGGGACCGACGATGTCGATATGTACCGTTTCAAATCTTGAACTTGGTAAATCGAAGGGGGTTATTTCTGATTTTGTATGGCGAGAAATTTTTGAGGATTGACATGATTCACAATTTCGGGACCAAGTTCGAATATCCTTATTCATTGAGGGCCAAAAGTATCTTGATTTAATGATACGAAGTGATTGCTTGATGCCTGGATGAGAAATATTATGAAATTGATTGAAGATGGAAGATCGATGCTGCTTGGGAACAAAAGGACGGGGATATGGCGTGGATGTATCGCAATATAAAGTTGTATTTTCTGGAAACGGGAACGGCTTGAGACGTGGGAGAAATTCTTGCGTTTCTTGATCTTTTTGTTGAGATTCCGCGATTGCTGATAAATCGAAAGCGTCGATATGTACTGCGTTTACGTTGCGTGAAAGGCAGTCCGCTACGACGTTTTCGGATCCACAGATATGTATTACATCGCATACGTATTCCGTGATGGCAGACCAATGACGTTGTTGTCGGTCTGTCTTGGCTCGTAAGGGACTCTTGTAGGCAGAAACCATCGGTTTGTGATCCGTGAAGAGTATTACTTGACGACCTTCTAAAAATTGACGGAAATGCAGGACGGCTAGGTATGCTGCGAGTAATTCTCTATCGTATGCGGCGTACGCTTGCTGAGTTGTAGTTAATTTCTTGGAAAAGAAGGCGATGGGAACTGGTGTGCTGTCGATTATTTGATGAAGAACTGCTCCAGCTGCTATTTGTGAGCAGTCCGTAACTAAATGAAGGATTGAGCTTGATGGAAGAGGATGACAAAGCGTAACGGCGTTCCGTAGTGCATCCTTGACATCTTGAAAGGCTTGAATTGCTTCGTCGTTCCACTGTAGACTTTTGCTTTTGACTTGAGTTCTGACGATTTCACTTAAAGGTGAGACTAAATCGGCGTAACGGGGTATCATATGGCGATAGAATCCCGTCATTCCTAGGAATCTTCTGAGGCTTTGGTAATCTTGCGGTTGGGGAATATCTTGAATTTCGGAGACTTTGTTTACAGGAGGACGAATGCCTGCTGGGGAAACTTCATGACCCAGAAATTCAATTTTGGATTGCTGAAATATGCATTTTTCTAAGGAAATTCTTAAATTGTGTTCTTGAAGGATCTTGAATACGCGTTCTAAGTCTTTCAAATGGTCAACTGCGTTATTTGAATGGACTAAAATATCGTCGAGATACACAAATACGCAGTCAACTCCTCTGAAAATTGTATCCATGAAGCGTTGAAATGTTGCAGGGGCGTTTCTTAAACCAAATGGCATGTATAAATACTGAAATAAACCAAATGGAGTTGTTATAGCCGTTTTCTCGATATCTTCTGGGTGGACTGGAATTTGGTGATATGCTCTGACTAGATCGATTTTGCTAAAGCATGATTTTCCGTGCAGAGATGTTGACAGACTTCTTATATGAGGAAGTGGATATCTGTCCGGTTTCGTGACAGCGTTTAGGCTTCTATAATCACCACACGCCCGCCATTCGCCTGGTATCTTCTTCGGAACGAGGTGTAACGGTGAGGCCCATGGTGATTTTGAGGGTTCTATAATTCCATCTTGAAGTAAGTTGTTGAAAGTAGCCTTAGCTGAGGATAATTTATCGGGTGGAAGACGTCGAGGGCTTGCAAACACTGGTGGTGCGCTGCCAGTGTCGATGGTATGCTTGACAGTGTTGGTGGAAACTTTCTGCGGTTGAGCTGGTTTCAGTAGTGAGGAGTACTTGTCAAGCAGGTTCCTGATTTCTTGAGGTAATTTGTCGGTAGGGTTAATATTGATGAGGTGAAGGTCTTTGGATTGCACAGGTTTAGTAGTGGCTTGAAGAGTTGTTGCTCTATCCTTCAAAATGCCATGCTTGCAGTCCACAAGGATGTCATAATGGGATAAAAATCGGCGCCGAGAAGTGGACTGGAGACTTGGGCGACGACGAATGGCCACCTGAATATTCTTCGTAATTTAGGAATTGATATGTCCAGTGTTACTTCTCCGAATATTTCGAGCGGCTGACCGTTTGCGGTGGAAATCTTTACTGCGGTTGGGTGGAGTTGACAATCATTGACACAAGTTGGTGGTAAAATTGAGATGCTCGCTCCTGTGTCAATGATAAAATTGACCTTCAGACTGGCGATGCGAGCTGCGACTGAGATCAGCGGCAGGCCGGACGTCGCGTTAATCACAGCCTGCTTATCTAGTTTTCCGACGTTTCTCTTGATGGTGAGGAAGATCTTGAATTTGGGCGTGACGAGGGGAGCAGCTTGGCGTCATCTTTATTTGGCCACTTGCACCATGGCCTGCAGGTCCTTGCTTGGGGGCCATAATAAAGGTGCGCGCGGCACACCACCGGCCGCTGATTCTCGCTGAAGGGTTTTAGGCCGATGGGGATATTCGTTCTTGGGCTTGTATTGGCTCGAGTTGACGTTGGCGCCGCGTAGCAGCTTTGTTGAGCGAACGGTATTAACTCATCGGCTAGTTTGCCGAGTTGAGTTAGCGTCAGCTCCTTTTGTGCTGCTACGACGGGCGCTATTGAGGATGGGAGCGCCTGGATGAATTTATGCTTCACCAAATCATCGCTGACGCCCACCTTCAGTGCCGTTTGGTGGATATCTTGAAGGAATTGGGAGGGCTTTCCAGTGAGAGGAGTGTTGGAGATGAGTCGTTCGAAGAGTTCTGGCTTCGTCTTTTCGTAATGACTCACGATTTCTTCTTTTAAATCGGTGTACGACTTGTTGGAGAGAGTTGCTGCTGAAATTCGTGAGACGACTTCGGGGGGTAACGAGGCTAGAACATGGAAAAATTTGGTCTCTTCGGATGTTATTCTGGAAATGTGGAATTGTGCCTCCATGATGGAGAACCATCCTGCGGCCGACGCTTCAGAGAACGTGGGTGGCTTGATGGTGACATGGTGCACTCCTGATTCAACAGATTCCATCTTGCGGGAATGTAATTCGGGTCTGCTGCTGCTTTGGTTCCGACCGGCTACTACGGGTGGGCGGCGAAGAGGCGTGGCTTCGGTTTGTTCCGCCCGGCGACTGAAGGATGCTGCTTCCGCTGGCTGCTTCGGGTCACTCCGGGGTCACCAATTGTAGCTGGTTCCTTCTTGTACTACTTGTAGTTGGGAAGAATGAAGGATACGAGAGGCAGCTATCTTTGTTGGGTATCTCTTTAGGGGCCTCTCGTGTCCTCTTCTCTCCCTGTCGTTTGGGGGTTGGCGTCTTGAAGGAAAAGCCGGTCGTTTTCAGAGTTTATTGAGTTCTTGGGTTGGGGGTTATTTTACAGAAGATTTTGTTATTTATATACAGCTGAATTAATTAAATATATATATAAATTTATGTACAATACTTATTTATAAAGATTATATATGATTCTTAAAATTACACAATGATAAAATATATACAATTTGGTAACCCGCAAAATTGGTTTGTCGGTAACTAATATAAAAATAATATAAATGCGGAAAATTAACTGCGCGGCCCCACAACCTATATTGAAACTTGTTAAAGATAAGATATCTGTATCTTTGGCTAAAATTATCAATCAAAGTATTTTCAAAGGAATATTCCCATCAATGCTAAGAACTGGTTGTATAACACCCCTTTTTAAAGGGGGTGATCCTACACTAGCAACAAATTAGAAGCCGGTGTGTTCATTATCTGTGTTCAGCAAAGTTTTCGAAAAAATTGTAAAAAGTAGAATGCAGCGATATTTAGAATTCTACAATTTATTATTTCCAAATCAATATGGCTTCCGTAATAATAAAGCAACGGAAATGGCTATTTTAAATCTTATGGAAAATGTAAATATAGCTAAGGAGAACAAAGAAATAATGACATCAATATTTATGGATTTGAGTAAGGCGTTTGATGTAATAGACCATAATATTTTACTTAATAAATTGTATTGTTACGGCTTTAGAGGAGCAATCAGTGATTGGTTTAAAAGTTATTTGTCAAATAGATATAATTTTGTATCAGTAAATAAGGTTTGCTCCAATAAAGCGCTTGTCAAACATGGTGTGCCACAGGGCTCAGTTCTGGGTCCACTGTTATTTTTATTATATATAAATGACCTTCCACGTTCACCTGATATACTGAACTTCATAATGTTTGCAGTCGATACAACTGTCTCTTTTTCTTGCAAAGATGTTAATACAGCTAAGAATATATTTCATTCAGAATTCATCAGTGTAATGAAATGGTTGACCACCAATAAACTCTTCCTAAGTACCAGTAAAACAAATTTCATGATTTTTACTAATAAAAGAAATGTATATCTTGATGAACTTAATATTAATGAAATCGACATAAAGCAGTGTACTGTAACAAAATTTCTTGGTGTAATGCTAGATAAGAATATTTGCAATGGAGTGATCATGTAAATTATATCGCGAAAAAGATTTCAAGGAGCGTTGCTATAATGTTTAAACTTAGAAATGTAGTCCCTGAAAAAGTTTTATTGACTCTTTATCATACTCTTGTTCTTCCTTATATAACATACTGCACCCTTGTTTGGGGAAACTCCGCCAACAACGCATTAAATGGTATCTTTGTCATCCAAAAACGAGCAATAAGGTTATTAATAATCTGATGCTGATTTCCTTGATCACTCTAGTGCATTATTTAAAGAGCTAAACCTACTAAAGCTCAACGATATAACCAAACTGGCACATTTTACTTTTATTTACAAGTGTAAGAACAAAATCATTAATTTGCAATGGGTAAATAGATATTTTGTAACTCATCAAGAAATCCACTCGTATCAGACCAGAAATAGATCAAAGCTTGTTATACCTCAGTTTAGATTGTCTTCATCTCAAAAACTACCCATTTTCATTGGATTGAAACAATGGAATGACTTGCATGCCGATATAAAAAATATTGCGAATGTAAATTTGTTTAAAACCAAGTTGAAATCCCGATTAATAATGGCATACTAACAAAAATCTTGGATTAATGTCCACTAATAATGTTTAATATTGTCCATTAATATTGTTTAATATTGTAATACAGGTTTTAACTATTAATAATACTTATGTACTTATTTATTTATTTATTACTATTAATTTATAACAACTAGCTGCTTATTTTTAATAAGAACCCAGTAAAGCCTAAAGCTTAAGGGCCAAATTAAATAAAAATAAATAGTTGAGCTTCACAATTATTCATGTCATTGTAAAAATTATAAATTGTAAAAAGACTACTGTATTTATTTTATTATTAATAAAGGTTTATTCAATGTAGTCACAGTTTATATTCAGAAGTAAAATCAAATTATATGTAATTTATAATTTATGATAATTCAAATTATAATTAAAGCAAATGCAAATTATTTCAATTTATCTGAAAAATTATTTCTATTTACATGAAACAAAAATATCAAGCATTAAACAAACAACTTATCATGTAACATAAAAATATTAAACATATACAAATATGAAGGCAAAAAAGGGAGGAGGGGTATGTGATAGGGGTAGTAGGGGAGCACATGCTTGATTTTGTAATATTTTGTTAAAGTGATAAAAAACCTTATCACATAGTGTACTTTTTAAGAAATAACATTTTTTCCCATTTAAATATATGCAAATATGAGGGTGAAAAAAGGAGGGGGTATGTGCTATGGGTAGCAGGGGTAGCACATGCTTGATATTTTAATATTTTGTTAAGATGATAAAATGAAACTTCTCAAACAGTGTACTTTTTAAGAAATAAAAACATTTCCTATTTTCGAACCGGTACTTTTATTTTAAAACCTAATTGAAAAAAAAGGTTTTTATATTAATAAAAAGGTCAGCAACGTAATTTCGTAATTTAAAATCCAATGAAATACAGACAGTAGAAAGCGAAAACTAGTCGATCAAGCAGAAAGAAGTTTGGAGTGTGAGTGGAAATTAATGTGATTATTCTATCAACTTCCTATATATAGCAATAGCATGTAAGTAAAGCAATTTTATTTTGTTTCAAATACATATAATATTTTGTTTCACTTAGATGAAATAACATTTCACTTAGATGTTGCAATCACAGTCTAACTTTTTCTTTAAAATAATACTGTATTCGAAGAACTTTCATTTGGATGTTGCGCAGTTTTCGCAGAAAAAGCGCTTAAAATGCGTTGGTTTCCGGGGCGCCTCCCCGGACCCCGCCGGGGGAGCTTACAGCGCTCCCACAGACCCCTAATTGTGAGGGCTTCACCTGCGTTCCACTTCTTTTTCATTTATATATATATATATATATATGGAACGTGGTTTTGATTTCATGTTAAACTGTAGGTCTAAGATGGAGTGAAAAGCTTGACCTTCGTCAGAATGAACAATTCGGACGGAAGCTAACCAAAGGTGTGTGTGTGTGTGTGTGTGTGTGTGTGTATGAAAGTGTGATGTTAATTAATTCGAAGGGTTAGTACAAAACAGTATTTCATATAAAATCAAATTGTAACACACACACACACACACACTGTCAGGAATGGTCAAAAGCGAATAATCCATTGGACCTATTAGAATTAGATCAGATGGTAGCTGGAGGCAATACCAACGGTAGGAACGAGAGATATTACACACACACACACACACACCTTATTCTTTAATATCTTTAACTTTTATTGTATGACTTGTGAGTTATTCCACAGCATAGAAATAATTGTGTAATAAAACATCTATAGACGTTTGTTTTTATTTACTAATAAAATAAAATTATATAAATGAGAAATATTGAGAGTATTTTACTAGTACAAATGCAATCAAATAAACACAAATAAAGTGTTCACACCGTATCTTCTGAAAAAGAAGTCGCGCCAGGGCTGTAAGAATATTAACGTGTGGAAATATTTGAAATAAAAATCTTATATAATAATGGAAAATACTAGAGGCACCGTGGCAGAGCGTGCAAGTGAGCAATTCACTCATTCGCCAGACCTAGAGACAAGGCCCTGCGACATTGTCTGTGGAAAAAGGAGTTTTAAATTAGATCGGAAATATTAGGATTGAAAAGGAAGGTGATGAAAGTATGTAAGAGCAAGTTTAAACCAATCAGTATCCGAGTATTGCACAACACTCAACCGTTCGATTAGCGAGTCTAAGCGACGTTTACCTGTTCAGTAGTTGGATGGGAGACCGTCCTCCGTGTACAGATGATGTAGTGACCCATGGTTGAGATTTCCACGTAAAGTTTCTGTGCATCATATAATCTTATGCCTATCCATCTATTATTTTTATATACGCAAAACACAAAGCTCTCTCCCTCTCCATCCATCTAATCCGTCTGTCTATCTATCTATCTATCTATCTATCTATCTATATAGATATATAATATATATATATGCACACACACACACACATATATATATATATATATATATGCACACACACATATATATATATACAGGGTGTTTATAAAGTCCCTATCTGTTTCAGTGAAAACTTAGCAAAAAGGGTAAAATTCAATAACAATATAATAGAAGGCATACATTTAATGAATACTTAAGCATATGATTCTACATGAGCACCATCAGTATCTCTACAGAGTTCGAATCTCTCAGCAGCATTGCGGAACACATTTTGGAGCATGACAGGGGTTATTTTTTAATTGCTGTTACGATACGAGCACGTAAATCTTGCAGATCTGTAACCCTCGTTTAATAAACGTTTGATTTGATAAGCCCCATGCAAAGAAATAAAGGGCATTAGGTCAGGAGATCGAGCCGCCCAGGGCCTGTTGCTTCCACGTCTGATCCACCGATTTGGAGATTGTTCAATGTTCATTTAGGTACTCCAGAACAATGTTTGCGTAATGACAAGGTGCCCCATCTTATTGAAAGACGACGGTGTTTAAAATGCCATCTGAATGAAGCTGGAACATTTACGTGGTCGTATCTTAACAGCAGTTACAAAAATAACCCCTGTCATGGGCCAAAATGTGTTCCGCAATGCTGCTGATAGATTCAAACTCTGTAGAGATACTGATGGTGCTCATGTAGAATCATATGCTTAAGTATTCATTAAATATATGCCTTCTATTACATTGTTATTGAATTTTACCCTTTTTGCTACGTTTTCACTAAAATAGATAGGGACTTTATAAACACCCTGTATATAGTTGCAGGATTTCTTTTCAGACAGAAACAGATTCTGCGCTCATGCTTTGTTTGGTTTCATAACTTATAGGTACAGATTTGGTTTATTAGTACATCATTATTAATCGGGGTTTGAACTTGGTGTTAAAAGAATTTACATTCACAATATTTTTCATATCAGCATTTAAATCAATCTATAGTTTCAATCCCATGAAAATGGGTAGTTTTTGAAATGAAGATATTCGAGGTATAACACGCTTTGTTTTATTTCTGTTCTGATACGTGTGGGTTTCCTAATGTTACAAAATATCTATTGACCCATTGTAAGTTAATAATTTTGTTCTTACACTCGTAAATAAAAATGTCTCACTCTGAAATTCAAACATTCTCTCTCTCTCTCTCTCTCTTTGAGCGAGTTTAAGCGACGTTAGGTCTGGGCAGTAGTTGAATGGGAAACCGTCATCCGTGTACAGATGATGTAGCGACCCATGGTTGAGATTTCCACGTGAAGTTCCTTTGCATCATATAACCTTATATCTGTTACGAGACTAAATAACCCTCGAACAATACATCATCTTTCTTTCTTTTCGTCTTTATAAAAATCTTATATAATAATTACATTCAGAGCGTCTTGAAAACAGTTAAAAAATCTGCGGTGTGAACAATCCAATTTGATAAAGACACCTTCATTATTCGTGAAGGTGACCAATCAGGCCCAAACCGTGGGTCCGTTACATCAGTGTTACGACAGCTGATTGGCACACACATATAACATAGTCCACCAAGTTACATTAACATCCAATCAACAACCTAACGTATCGCCTATTAGTCTTCTGGGGGGGAGGGGTTACAGTCGGGAATCATGCATATAAATGGGAATATTTTCAGCTGGAACTCACAGCAGTTATTTTCACCAGTGAATAACTACACGCATTATAAACCAATCACAACAACTTTACAATTTACCAGGTTTATATGAGGAAAACGACACTGATGCGTTGGCCACAATTAGTCTTTTTAACGCAAACGATCGGGACGGACTATTTTCAACGCAAACCATTACTAACATCTGCACTGATGTTCTGTTTGATCCAGCTAAAGACTCTAGAGTTGAGATGTGTTTTGGCCTATATTTAGTCGCGAACTTGTTATTCATTTTAGTGTTCCTGAGGATGTCATTAGGCAAAATCTCTTGAGCACCATTCTGTGTTTCCTTCGTGATTATTTTATATATATATATATATATATATATATATATATATATATATATATATATGGATGGACTGTAATAATACATTTTCACCTCAGTACATTTTGTTGTAAAATGCTTCATTAAAATAGCAAGTATCCTCAATTTTTAATTATAGATTAGTTTCAATTAGTAATAACTAATTAATAATTAATATTATGGTAAAGTCCTGTTTTGATATTTCTATTCATACAAATTCCTTGAACTTTTTTACCTTATAACAATCAAGACTCTTTTGCAAGTTTTAATTCATTTTATAAAAAATCCATAGTAAGTTCATTTTGAACTGTGAAGTTATTCGCCATTTTCTCTTAAAGGGGCTACAAACTTCTCTGAGTGGTTCGACGATATTTGGTACTTCACACTGTAACTCCTTGTAACTCTTCCTATATATATGTACTCTGCATGTGTTTTTGATAAAAAAACAAATGGGTTTTAATTAAAAAAGATTCAGAAAAATGTATGAACGGCCAAGAATAATTTTCTGTCTACAACCGTGGTCTTTTTCTTATAGGTCCGATGAGGAACTGACTCGTGTTATACAGGGTGGGCCGTAAGTTTCCATACATAGGAAAAATTAAACGTTTGTTTTTATGTTTCAGATACCCTAAGAATATGCGTTTGACGTAAGATCTTGTTTACTGATGAAGCAAATTTTTACGTCAATGGAGAGGTTAATCGGCAAAACATACGTTATTGGAGTAATGCTAACCCTAACTGGCTGAGTCCGACGAAGATGCAAGGTGCCGGTAAAGTGATGGTGTGGGCCGGGATATGGGGTGACAGAATTATTGGACCAATTTTTGTCAGTGGAAATCTTAATGCCGAAAGGTATCTTAACATGTTGCAAGAAGAGATTTTCCCATCCCTGCTAAACGAGGAAGGTAACTTCCCAGTTTACTTCCAGCAAGATGGAGCTCCACCTCATTATGGTCTTCACGTGCGTCGGTATTTGGATCAGCAGTTTCCGGATGCTTGGATTGGTCGGCGTGGTCCTGTGGAGTGGCCTCCCAGATCCCCAGATCTCACCCCCCTTGATTTCTATCTTTGGGGGCACTTGAAGGCCATGGTGTATCAGGAAAAGATACGAGACATAAATCATCTAAAGGAACGTATCACCAACGTCATTACAAGCATAACGTCAACTGTGCTAATGCGTGTTCATCAACAGTGGGGAACACGTATTGAAATGTGTTTTCAAAACAATGGCAACCATGTAGAGCATATTATATAAATAAAAATGGTTGTCCATAACAAAATGTTTATTTTTCCTATGTATGGAAACTTACGGCCCACCCTGTACAATCTTTTCGTGATAGCTTTGAAGAAACGCAAGTCGTGGACAGTGACCTGAATACAGAGATCGAAGTATTGTATCACATCCGGTCCAACGAATGCCAGGTCGTTGGGTAACTAATGTAAGCTATTTTCTTTTTTGTTTCATTTAAGAACAAGACGCAGTGTATATTCATCAACTTATTAAATGATAGAAACATAAGGAATGTTTTATAAATTAGTACAATTTTTTATATCCATCTTAAATTAGTTACAGAATTAGCATCCATTAAATTTTAAATAAGCTATAGAGTACACAAACTAACATCATTTTACACTATTGTTGCAATTACTCAAGTTACAGTTTATATATACGCATAAAGCATTATACAACACATCGAGTGCACCTAAACGGGAGACAGTTTTTCATCTCTCTGCATACCAACTCATCATTCCGCTCAGTGTGATACGAGTTGAATAATTTTTAAAAAATTTATAAATTCCTTTCCATGTGCCATGTGTAAGAGAGAATCACTCCGAGGATGAGTCCCCATCGAGTTAAAGTTGTACATTCTTTTCCTATTTTTAAAATAGATAGCTATCCAATGAATCTCTTCACCACCAATAACATATGTGTTGACAATAATTGCACCGCAGTCTCTCGTAGTTGGTAATTTCAATGTTTCATTCTTCGCAAACACACCGATAAATCTGGAGCGTGTGATTCGGTCACTATTCATTACTCTCTGGAGTGTATTCGCATCCATTTTAAAAGTCAGTGACTACGCTCCTGAATCTGTCAATTTCTATTAGGGCCTGTGATTCGAGGTATACTAGTACACTAATAAGGGCGTCTATCGGCTTGGCAAATTCGAGTCTGACTGAGATGCTTCCACTCTGCTGTGAACTTAAGTTTGTATTTACACTAGCAGATAAGTCAGGAGTGAGGTCAAACAGATAAAGGTTAAATTGCTCGATGAATTCTTTCTGCGTTACACCAATTCCTAGCTCATTGCAGGCACTGGCAATATGGACAAAATTACTATAAGCTCTCGAGCAAAGCGAGAACACAGCGTCTGATGAATAATTAATCTGCCTCCAATGTTCCACCCAACGCTATGCCATTAACGTATAATGTTATATTTTTAAGGGCGAAATTCTCGAATTTAAAGGCGTTCTTTTTATATTTCCCATTCACAGAAGTGTGGTCCTGCATGCCAATTAATAGCCTTTTAGGTAGATTTCCCAGGGCGATTTTTTCTGTTTCGATGCCAACCCTGCGGGTACCGTGTATAGTGTGATCTGTACTCTGTTAATTGGGTATTTTACTTACTATGGGCATGTAGTAATATTTTTTCAATTTCTATTTGTTTGGGGAACTTAGTTTCACTCGACATACGCGAAGGTATGTTTCCATAACATGAATCACAACTGGCTTTGCACCCTCTTCTTGGACAGCTCACAGATTTAAACAGATCTCAAAATTCTTTCGAGTGGCTTTAATTTCATAACGACTCCATTCCAAAGCAGCTTCTCCTGGAATGTGAAGTCTGTATGCAGGCGCCCAAAACATTCGTATATCTTCTTTTAAGAATTTGTAAATTTGTCCTTTATACTGCTTTCATCTTTAGCCTGATATTAGCCCTCGGCAGTTAAAAAGGTATCCTTCGCTTCTTTTGAAAAGTTGAGAACATTTTCCAGATAGGCTCGTAGGTGATAATAACCCGTTCCTGCAGAGATGTTGACCTGATTTAAATACACATCACACTGGCTGAATATGGAGTGTAGAAAGTTTGTTTCGGGAAATACAACGTATTTATCATCGCAGTCCGTTCCATCTGAATGTGCTATACGTAATTTAGCGTACATGAGGCGCTCCGCGCCAGATATTCGTAAGCGCCACCCCGGGCTAAAACTCGTTTTTTGTACCAACGTGAAGTTCAGTTCCCATACTATCCAATGTTGAGATATTTCGAAAGCTCTAAATTTCATATAAACATCTTTGCGCTATCTTCAATGGTTCAAGAGATACAGTCTAATATTCATTCCCCAACTTTAACTGCGTTTTCTGGCGTTTTTTATTTTTGGCTCTTACGAACATCTGGCGCGGGGCGCCTCACATGTGCACGCAGCTTGGTTCAAAAAAGTATGGGCTTCAGCTGGGTATCACGAATTCTATAGGGGCACTCGGGGCGCTAATTGTGTTTAACGGATTAATCGTAATAAAGTCACTGTGCTCAATAGAAACTTGCGTTGGGGGTCATGTCAAAGAGGGACAGCTCCGATTTACAACATTGTGAACTACACGGATGAATAAAACGTGCCATGACGGCCAGAAATAGTACCACCTCTCTCGATAAGTAGTAAACAGTCTATGATTCATGAGAACAATGTCCTTAGCTTATATCATTTGAAAAAAATTATCAGCCATAGGTTTCAGTCGCTTAGAGCACTTCTTTTTTGATGTCCTTTTACGTTTAGCGCCACGTGTTGGTAACCCCTTCTTCCAGACAGCCCTCTTCTTTCCACCACCACGCATTTTTCTCTGCATCTTTGATGATTTCGTCCCGTGTACGCTTTAAGTGCTCTTTTAGAGCTTCTTTATGTTTAGTCCCCACCATTATGTGTTCTACCGTGTTAAAACCTGATTGTAACGCTTTCCTCCCGAGATATCTTTGCACTCCTCTTCAGCAAAGGGACAGCCGGACGTAATATAGTTGAAAAAAATGGATCCAAGCCCACTCCCACGCTGGTGTCTCACACCTCGATAGACTGTGAAAGGCATTCGTTCCATTATAACTCAGTGCGTCGAAAGTGCAGCTTCACTGCTAAGCTTCCATCACCGAATGGGAAATTTTTTCCCTCAATCGTTCTTATATATATTGAGATATTGGTTAATAGATTAGTTGCGACATTCACATAATGGGGTTTGTCATATGTAATACTCAAGCTCTTCCCTCTATGATTGGGGACGTGAGCGATACGGAGCAGGCGTGTCTGGGTATCCCCAACAAACTGGTGCTCCACTACATTGCTGTAAATATAGCACATGTCTGGAGGTGTATAGCCATCACCCAATTTCTCCAATTTCAACTGATACATTAGGCTGGACAAGTCATGTCATCCATATCGCACCTCGGTTATAATTTTGAGCAGCCCCTTGTCTTTAATATTTCTGTTAGTCTGTGATTTTAGGATCAGAGTATGTGCAGGGGTTTCTTTGTTTACGATTTCGTATACTAACTCAGCCGTAAGATTTGAGCTTTTTCAACTAACGTTTAAGTCTCTCACAACATCCTCAGCAGCACTATAACGGCTCGGATCTAGTGTTACTACTGTAGTGTAATACCGTGCATCTCCACTCCGGGCGATACGCATGGTTTCATCCCGAGTTACCCAGCTTTTTCACACTCATCAAGGTCTCTAAGAACCGTAAAAACGGGTTCTTTATAATCTGTACTTAAAAAGAAGGTGTCTGAATTTTTCATATCCCCACCTCATACGAATCACGATCCAATTCATGGGCCCATGGAGTTCTGTTACAAAGTTGGCCAGGGTGTTGTTAGTATGTACATACAGAGAAAAAGAGGACAGTGGTGTGACGTAGAAATGGTTAGGTGCCAAGTGCATACTATTTAAGTTTCATTATTGCATCAGCTATTATATAGGTGTTGAAGCTTTCGGGATACCTTAACCATTTCACCAGGTACATTTTTCTCTTTCCTGAACCTTTACTGCCTAAAATTTTTTCAATTTTAAACATTTTTTCCTAAATTAAATGTCACTTTCTGCAACTCCTCGCGGTCAAAGTCTCCTGTGATTTCTTCCCCATTCAAATCTTCAACGTAATACATTATCTCTCCTTTAGGTCTCATAGCACTAACTTTAAAAATCTTAAGTGTCCATCCTTGCTCAAATCCCTTCGCGAATTTATTACCCGAACGCGATAGCCTTACATAATTATTGGTATTGAAACGTGCAGAGTGTGGCGGTATTCTACGAATATCTCTTCTCACATCAGGCTCTGCGTGCGTACCTCCTTCTAAAATATCGTTAGATGTTGTCCCAATCGTACGGTGGTGTCAACGGTTGTAGGATGAGGCTAGCGATTCTAGAATGTCTATATATCTGAACGTGTTTTTATGTGTAAAATAGCGATGCATGCGTTCCTTTATGGTACGTTGAACTCTTTCAGCTAAAGATGCCTTATGTATAGAATTGCTAGTGTAATAACTGTTATTAAACTCTATCAACATGTTCTGAAAAGCTCAGCCTATAAATTCTTTCCCCATATCCGTACAAAAATATACAGGAATCCTGTTTTCTTTCAACATCAGCGTTTTGGTGACTTTAGCAACTGTTTCAGGCTATTTATTTTTCAGAGGAATTAGCCACAGATATCTAGAGAATAAAGCTATTATGAGTAGGATGTACCGGTAGCCATCATTATATACTGAATATCTTTGCATGTCTGTTAAATCCGCATGCCAAATAGAGTCAATCGAAGCTGCTGTTGTCTTGGCTATTTTAATTCTTTTTCTCACGGGATTATTAAGTGTATAAGCATCCTGCTTCCGCAAAAACCTCAACTCCCTACTCCATCCTCCATCCTACTCCTACTCCATCATTATAAACACCTCTGTACAGTCTATCAGCACCGCTGTAGAAGGCTGGGCTAGAAATGTCATAATAACTTTTTCTTAATATGTTAGCCATTTACGTATTTTAGATGCACGTGGAGAGGGTTGACCGTTGTTGTTTGGTCTCTTCTTTCTCCTCTTCAGAGATGCTACCGTTGGGAGTGATGGCGTGCTCAGTTGTGGCACATGCGAGGCATGCTCCAAATCTTTTAACCTGTTCAGATTTCCTATCATTGTTTTCGGGACATTTATTTGTTATAGTCTTGCTTTAATATGCTTCCTTCCTGATGGTGAGGACCTATCCCACTTTCTCACCAGATCATGAACGATGTCAACGATATTCGAGCCCTGTACTTTTGTTCCTTCCACAATGATCTCGCCTGTATCGGACCACTGTATAATGGGGTCCTCACTCAATAGATTATAAAGACTTAAGCCTTTATTCCTTAATATATGTGGGAGACTTCTTTTTAATACATGTTCGAAATGTTGTGGGTTCGACCCGCTATTCTTTGAATGATCATCTCTAGCGTCGGCCCCAGGTCCTATGTAGCCATGCTCATCGTTGTATAAGATTCTTTTCTCATCTGGTGACTTTTCAGTGTTTAATAGGGCGAACAATTCGCTTTCCACTCTTTTAAGCCTGCTTTTACGGGGATCTAGAACCGTGTCTCGACTCTTTGAACGTTGCAGTGAAGCATACACCGCGTGTGGAATCACTACCACTTTCTTCATTATATTAATCTAGTCAGTAAAAGCCCAAAACTGAAAATAAGATGGGGAGGAATGACCGCCTCTTTGTGCAATAATTCGTTTTTTCTTCCCTACATGTTCTTGTAACGGCGTAGGCGAACCTTCTGAGGGGATTTCATTGGTACATTACATTTTATAACATTAAGACAGATTGCAATGCCCGAGGCAGTCGATGATAGATTTTTATTAATTCATGGTATTTCTTTAGCTTCTTTGTCATTCTGGAATGTACACCGTTTCATGCTCGTTTGGGAATATATTCGTTCTTAGAAGCACCCTAAACGTGTTTCGCGGATGAAGGTCACAAAGCAAATATCCGTAACGCGGGCTTGTAACTTCTTTATAAACTTCCAAAAACTCCTTACGCTGATTCAGGAACATTTGATTGGCTAATACCCCAATTTGTGACACATCTCTACGTTGTGCGAATAAGACTAGATATTGTGTCTTTAACGACACATCGCGCATGTATCTATTTTTGAAAAATAGATTCTGATTAATGAAGAACACGCTTATGTTAAGATGGTGGGAAAACAGTGTAAATGTCTCGGCAAACGTTTTATCCATTTCCAACATGAGATCATCAATTACAATGACTGTATGTTCATTTCCCTTTAACGAATTAACGTCATATACGACTTTGTGGAAAAAAATATTAGGGGCCGACCGATAGTATTCCCAAAGTATCAAGTATCGGCCGATACCGATATCGATATCTGTCCAAAATATCAAAATAGGATTCAAAGAATGTAATTCGACACATGTACTGTAATTCAAAACATATATTTGAAGAAATGGAATTCACAAAATAAAAGTCATGCAATGGAAACAATATGTAATTCAAAAATTGTAATTCAAAAAGTGTAACTCAATATAACAGTTCACTCAATAATCAAAATTGAGGAACTTCAGATTTTTGGAGAGGATGATTTGTTCCTCAGCGTTGATTGAGTTGATGTTGGCTCGTTTCACATTAATAACATCTCCAGCCGTTGAGAAAAGCCGTTCAGAGTCAACTGATCCAGAGGGGCAGCTCATGCACTTCTCAGCAACTTTGGCAATCTCCGGGAAATCAGCAGAATTTTCTCGCCAGAAAATGAATGGATCCCTATCCCCAGCGATCCGAGGTTGCGACCCAGGGCCGGATCTAGAAGTTGCGAGGCCCTCGGCAGATCTAGAAATTGCGAGGCCCTAGGCCTATATATATGAAAATATGGACTTAATTATCGGTACTATACCAGCAATATTAGAATCTCGCATAGACAGAACTATGCCAGCACTTAAAAATTAAACCAAACCAAAATAATCACGTATGGAAATTGTATAAGAAATATAAATAAACCATACAAATAAGTATAAATTATAATATGAATCAAGATTTGTATCGAAAATATAAGACAATGATTTCTAAGATTTATATAATATTATAGGTAATGACTTTCCATAGTATACAAACGTTTTTCATATGCGATGTATAAGAGATGTTGACATTTCATTTTTTATAATAGTGAGCGATCGACTTATCAGGCTAAATATTAATGCTTTAATATTTGGTTCAGATGCTCCTTGAATATTACAGCAATGCTTTTCTACTTTTCTTCGAGCTAAACTCTTCAATTAATTGAGAATAATCTAATGAATTTGTTATATCGTTTTCTATTGATAACATAGCTAATGATTGCAATCTCGCTTGAGACATGGTGGAACGCAAATATGTTTTAATAAGTTTGAGACGCGAGAAACTTCTTTCAGCCGAAGCAACAGTAACTGGGATGGTTAATACTATTCGAAGTGCAACATAAACATTAGGATAAATCTCACTTAGTTGTTTTTGCACTATATAAACAAGGGCATTTCCGAGATCTGCTTTCTCAGGTATAAACCTGCAAAGTACTTTACGTTCTTCATAGAGTTCTAAATCATTAATATCACTTGAACAGAACGCGCAAAACGGCTTGAGCGAGGCCCCCTTTGGCGCGAGGCCCGAGGCGATCGCCTAGTTCGCCTATAGCTAAATCCGGGCCTGTTGCGACCAATAGGTGTCCAGGGCTGCTTCCACTCGTGCGTCTGGGACAGTGAACCTCGTGTCCGTATCCTTCGTTTGGGGCTCTTCAACTAGAATAGGACGAACGTGATCGTCGAGATCGCTACATTCTGAATCGGAAAGGTTTTCCCAAAGAGCGATTTTCTTAGACGGAGAAACCGGACCACTTCGGCGGCGTTTCACGGCAATTGGACCTCCAATACGCTTTCGTTGGGCCCCCTCCATGTGACTGCGTATCTCTTGTCTCAACAATTCCTTGGTCTTTTCTCGCATGTCGTCGTCTATCAGCCCAGCTCCTTTGAATCGGGGATCAACTGCTGTGGCTAGCAACAGTTTCTCATTGAATTATGCTCTCGAAATCTCTGTTCGAGAGAATCGCCCAGCTGGCTCTTCAGAATCTTGACACCAGCATCATTTACTGAGCACGTTGCACAGATTCCTTTTGACAGAGATTTGACTGTAGGTAAAACTTCTGATAAAAGCGAGTTTTCCTCACTGATTTTGAGCGTTGCAGTTTCGAAGACAGCAAGCACGTCAATAAGCTTGACCATAAGCTTGAATTGCGTTCAAGTCAACGTATTTTCCAGAGCCATTCGACGTCATATTCAATGATAGCTTGCTTTCGGGAAAGGAGTCGCTGCAACATTTCCAGCGTGTAATTTCATCTGGGTGGCACATCTTGAATCAACTTCGGTTGAGGCAAGTTAAGTCTTCTTTGAATTTGATGTAGGCGCTGCGTTGCTTGCGGAGAATGTTTGAAGAATCACTTTACAGATTTTCATGAATCTACTCACCAGAATTAGTAGCAGAAGTTGTACATTACTCTTATTGGCTTCAGGAAACTCAGTCTTGTGCTTGTTGATAAGGTGACTCCTCAGGTTCGATGTAGAGAAGGTACTTGCCTTTGTTCCTCCACGAGAGACAGAGACACCGCACAAATTGCAGATTGCCTGTTTTACATTAGTGCTTGAAGCAGTGAAGAACTTCCACACAATGCTTGGCATTGTCATTCTCACTAAAGCAAAAGCGAATAAATTTATACCAGTAGTTAATAAATTTACAAAAAAATTATTACACTGTTGAACTGATTCACAGCTTGCGAACTGAAGAAATGACTCCGCGATGGTTACGGGCTCGCTTTATATAGAGCGGTAATGAATCATGGAAATTTCTAGAAACGTCGAGATAAATCGCGAACACACACGTAACTTCTCGAGCAGCCGGGAAGTTTCTATTTGGAGAACGCCCGATTTTTTTATTCTTAGAAGCAAAAAACTATCAGTATCGGTAGCTACTAACCATCGGTATCGGTACCGATACCGATATATCGGCCCGATACCGATACAACCACCGGTCGATATCTACAAAATATAATAAAAATTGAAGTGATGTTCCTTATATTTTACAGTCTTGTTTTTCCTCTTCTTTCACAGAACCGTGAATGACAACGAGGTACATCATCATGTCCCCATCATCGATATTACAGACGATAACGATGACGGTGTAGTTTTGGTTACGGACTCCATCCTCGCTGACGAACACACACCAACGAAACCTGTAGCATCCCCACGCGACAATTCAAAACGGAAGCATGATGAAGAGCCGTCCACGTCAGGTATAGAGCGTGCCAGGAGTTCACCGGTTGTTAGACCCCCAGTAATAGAGCCCCAGCCCTCTAAGTCTTACGACACAACCACCACACTAGCTCCTTCCTCAAATAAAGTTGTACCTCTTTATTCCTGTTCAATTCCGGGTACATCCTCCACAACAGCAAAAGCAGCTTCTCGCTCTGTAGAGGATAGCATAATATTAGAACTGGTACGCACCGCTACCCCCACTCCGGCCCTGACTAGAAATCGGTATATAGTCAGGGTTGACCCTGGATCCCTGTATAGCAATGGTGTTGAACACGATCTGCGACGTGTAGTTGAACGTATTGTGGAGTTTGCCCTTCAGAATCGCGACGAACGTGAAGTCAGGATGAGGCTGTCCTTAGGGTTCGGGTCAGATGATGGGGATGTAGATGATTTTTGGGTAGTAATACCATTCAGATGCTTGGCAGATGTAGACATATAATATATCTTGGGTCGTATAATGCAGGCGTCTCAAAGTATCATAGTATCGCCTTCAACATGGACAACTTCACAGTAGATATTGACCGCATATTCCGTGTTGCGGGACATAGTGCCACACCTTATACTCTTAACTTCAATTCTTAGGCTATTTGCAAGCGGCATATAAACGCCGATCATGGTTGCGGTTTTATAGCAATAGTCTTAGCTCATATGTTCACTGTGCTAAGTACAATCGCGTATAATATCTGGTTGCCTACGGTTGTGCAGCGTGCTCGTAAGCTGGCTTCAGATTGCAAGATCGAGTTTGACTGTAATATGGGTCCTGAAAAGTTGAGAAGTGGGGAGCAGCAAATGAATGTTCATACAGTTGTATTTGGAATGGATGATCGTCGTAGGACTGTGTATGTTTTTAAAAGCTTTGTGAGAGATCGTACAAGACCCCTACTTATTTTATTAGGACTATCAGGAGCAACGTATCTCCCCATCCGTAATATAAGAACTCTTTAAGCGAGTTATGATAAAAGTCGAAAATATGGAAGGCATCAGGATTTGTGGAAGAGATGTCTCGAGTTTGCGGATGATATAGTGAAACATTGTAACTTAAGGATTGCCACATGGTATGTGAGCAGTGTAAAAGCTCCAAATGTGAAAGTCTGGTTGTTGAAGCTGAGAAGAGGGACTGTAATGTATGCAGACGTACATTTTTCAATAATAACTGTTTTGAGTTCCATAAGTCAATTGGCACGTGCAGGAAACTGAGAATCTGTGAATGTAGTATGTTTCATATGATGGATAATTGGGGGAATTGCAAGCATAAATGTGATGAAATTCACTGTTCCACATGCCATGGGAAATATAAGGCAGTTGGAGCAAAGCATGTATGCTATATGAAAGACGCTAAGCCGAAAAAGAGACCTTGTGTAACTGTGTAGTACGATATAGAAACATATACGGTTGGTGAAACCAAAGAGGTTATCCCACATCTACTTGTAAGCCAGACTATCTGCGATGAGTGCATGGAGGCTGAGTGTGATGAGAGTCACAAATGTGGGAACGGACAAACGTTTTTAAAACGATCGCACAGGACAGCTCTGTGAAACTGTTTGTGTCCTATATTGTCAAGTTAGCGGACAAGTTCAAAAAAATGACTGTATATTCTTGCCCATAACGGGGCAAAATTTGACACACAGATCTTTTATAAGGAGTTGCTTCAGCACGAGTCATCTGAGATATTTACAGGTGATCCCTTGAAAAGAGGCAACAAACTAATACAGATGCAAATAAGAGGTAATATACAGTTTAAAGACACCTTATTATTCACACCTTGTAAATTAGCAAAGCTATCCAAGGTGATGGGCGTAGCCGCTGGTTTCGAAAGGATATTTCCCTTACACATTCCCCACTAGCAAAACTTTAAATTACGTAGGACTACCTCCACCCAAACATTACTTTAACTATGAATGTATGAGTACAGGTGAACGTGAAGAATTTGACTGCTACTACAACAGTTTTAATGAAGATAATCCTTACAATACAGCTGATGAATGTGAGCGTTATTGCGTGAATAATGTGCACGTGCTTAGAGTATTTTTCCAGGCCTTTAGAAGCATGTACATCGACCGTTTCAACTGCGATCCGCTGCAAGTCGCAACCACGATCGCCTCATTGTGCTTTACGGTGTTCAAGAACAATTTCGTGCCTAAAGGCACCTTAGCCATCATTCACAGAAACAACCCTCACAGTTATGGGCACAAGGCTATTTACTGGCTCATACACCTACAACAGCACACAGGTGTATACCTAAAATATGCCCGCAACACGGGGGAAGTAGCCATTAAGGTCAATGGTCGTGTTTTTAGGTTGATGGTCAAAGCGAAAACCGTGCCACTGGCGAGAAGACTGTGTACTCCTTTAACGGCTGTTGGTGGCACGGATGCCCCCGTCCTGGGTGTGGAATCGTAGGAGATATCCACGGTAGATCTCCTGCCGACAGTCTTGCATGGACCCACACCCGCGATCAGCTGATAGGCACCCAGTTCAGTCACAAGATTTTGTGGGAGCATGAGTATCATGCACGGACGGAAACAGATGGACAGTACGTGAAGAGATAAACACGATCAAGCGTTACATGGTGCTGGATCCTCTCAAAGGCGGTGATAGCTTGCTCGGACGGCGTACAAATTCTTTCAAGCTATACTTTCCGCGAACGGAGGGCGTAAAACTCCATTACTACTACTTCTGCTCTTTATACCCCTACGTCATGAAGAACAATCCGTACCCCGTAGGCGCCCATGAAAAACTGGTACGACCATCCCTGCCCATCATCGAGGAGTTCCCAACATATTTGAACAAGAACTATTTCGGTCTTTCTTTCGTAGATGTGCTCCCCCCTCGTGATTTATAGATGCCGATCTTACCCGTCGTTACAGACCACAAGCTCATGTTTCCCCTGTGCGTGAAGTGCGCAGAGGAGAACAATGGGACTTGTAATCACACAACCAACCAGCGTAAGATCAGAGGCATATATACAAGCCCTGAGCTGTCCCTAGCCGTTCGGCATATCTACAGAATATTGAAGATATATGAAGTGTGGCGGTTTCAGAAGCTACCCAACCTTTTCAAGCCATATATAAACACTTTTTTGAAGGATAAAGTAGAAGCATCAGGGTATCTGCGAGGAGTTGATACCGAAGATGAAAAATCGGCTCATATTCAACGTTACCGTGACCGTGAAGGGATACAACTTGACCGTTGCCAAATTGTAAAGAACCCAGGGAAGCGCTTTAGTGCAAAGTTGTGTCTAAATAGTCTCTTGCGAAAATATGTAGAGAATACAGGCAAGGGGAACGTTCACTTATCCCAAAGTTATAGTGAAGTCTGGGATTATGCCAACGCTCCCGATAAAGAGATCATGGAAATCGTGAATGTGGGTGATACGTACATAATAAAGTACATCACCGAATTGGCCACATACACATCGCGTGTTACAAACATACCCGTAGCCAGCTTCAGAACAGCATACGCACATATCAAACTTTGAGGTCTATTGCATTCTCTTGGGCGGAGAGTTCTGTACGCCGACACAGATAGTGTGATATTCACAGCGAGGGAGGGTGAATACATGCCGCTTTTTGGTGAATTCCTCGGAGAGTTGGCTGATGAGATCAAGGATGAGTATGGAGACATCGCATACGCCGACTCTTTTGTCTCAACATGTCCAAAAACTTATAGGGTACGGGTGAGGGTGGGGGAGGAAATGAAATAGATCGTGAAAGCTAAGGGTATCACGCTTAACCAGCCGAACCGCCGGGTCGTTAACTTTGACTCGTTGAAAGATCTAGTGTGCTTGGAAGACGAGGGTGACCAACCGCCCCAACTGATTGTAGGGACCCACAATTTTCGGGCCCAGAAGCTGGGGGAGCGTGAAGGAACTTAGGGGGGCGAAAGTGTGTCGTAACACCTATAGGAAACGTTACCAGGTGCCTGGTACCTATGATACCGTGCCCTTTGGATACCATAATCCTTGATTGTTATATATACATATGTGCCTATTTACTTGTTAACGATATGTTTATTTTATTTTATATATACCTTGAATAATTCGATGATATGTTTATTAAATAAATCGTGTTTCAATTAACGTTTCATTTCCTCCCTTGTGTGTGTGTGGTGTGTGTGTATGTGCAGGAAAAGTCCTAAGCTCCGCCCCCTGCATGATCGATCAATGGTCACGTGATTCCTGCTACTACCTGGGCATATCTCTATCCCTGCGTGCTCAGTTGATCGCTGCAAGCCCAGGATCTGAGACGTGTATTTGAAGAAATCTCACGTAGACGAAAAATAGTGATGGCTACCTTTAATATTGCGTGCTCGACGTTTATGAAGTGGTATTCGATAAAGTGTGAAGATGTGGTGGATACTGAAAAACTCCCTTGCCCTCCTTCTTTTGAGACTCTTAACGCTACATTGAACCGTGCGAAGCTTGAGGAACAAGAGGTTCAAATACTCTACGGCTATTCTGGCGAGAGCAATGCAGGATTTCGTGGCACAAGCGATGTAATGGACTATGTTGTAGGATAAACTGTATAAAAGCTTACATATACCGTGAAGTGGAAGAAACAACACATGCAGAAGAGAAGCAACGGGTATGGTTAGTGAGTCTTGTTGATGAGTGGTGTGACAAACGGTATTATGTCATGCTGCATCATACCGAGTACTCGTACCCTGCGGCTGAGAATGTAAATCTTGTCATAATGGATAATCTCAAATACATTTACCACTACATTAATATATATCATGACGAGGTTTGCAGTGAGGTTGTGGCTAAAGGCCTGCTTGAGTTTTTAATAGAATTTAGAGACAAGTATCGTCTGCTAAGCAAAAAGGAAAAGTATGGGCACATGTTTCTCTCAAATAGTGCGCCGGAGTGTGAATAAAATGTCTGAACGAAAATGTCTGGTGCACATTCTGGTGAGTGATAAAACATTAAAGCCGATATTACATCATGTGTCGGAAAAGTTCTCTAAACGGTTGCCCAGTATAATGGGGCACAAGTATTCACATGACTCTTTCATGTTAGAACAAACCCGTACACGAAACATTAACGCTTGGTATGAGTATGACTCACCCGTGTGACTCGTTTCCCACACCTGTCTCCGTGCCAAACCGCGCACCGACTGCTTATAGTCATCTCAGAGCTTGAACCGACCGGACGTGCACTCCTCACAATAGAATACGATGGAGCTTCCTTTCAGCAGTATTCTCAATGCCATATACGATGTGTCCATGATGAAGTCATTGCGTGTGTTCAGGCGTAAAACCGGGGCCGTTAACTATGTACTTGAAACGACTTGTAGACAGACAAACTCTGGTAAACGTAATGTTGTTTATTTAAGTGTTGAGGAGATGAACAGAGTCTTCGTGATAGTTGAGAAGTATAGCGAGGATCGTTATAAAATACCTGTAGGTGTAGGTACAAGAAGAGAGCAGATTAGTGATACCCCCTCATATGCCATTGGTCCATTGGTTGTACGTTGTGTATAAATAACGATCAGCCATGCATTGATATACGGCTGATATGGAAGAATGCGTCTGATAATAACGTTCTTGTACCTACCCGAAACCGATTCATCCTCGACAGAATGTTTGAAATCGTCGGTTTCCGCAAGCTAAAGCCTATATTAGACGCACATGTTACGGATATGCTTTATTTTGATATGGTTCTTGAATACGCATACACCGCTCTGCTCTACCGTTTACCGAGTGTAGGAATGAACAAGGCGAGAATGGTCTGGAACTGGATGCTTATTTAAAAGGTTTAGACTCTTCGAAATATCATGAACTTTGGTACAAAGGGCTTGAGCGGTACATGGTTGAGCTCACCTACACCGTTCACCCTGAAGAACTGTTTCTTTATATAATGAGCAACTGTCGCCACGACTTAGAAGATTATTTCAACTGCCGATGGGCATTGTGAAGAAGAGTTCACGGTTGAAAAGC
This sequence comes from Bathynomus jamesi, assembly GCA_023014485.1. NCBI lineage: Eukaryota > Metazoa > Arthropoda > Malacostraca > Isopoda > Cirolanidae > Bathynomus > Bathynomus jamesi. The sequence continues at coordinate 1,431,041 of JAJOZX010000139.1, read as the reverse complement.
TCGGATCGGTAAGAATAAACCTTCGATTGGAAAGGAGTGTTTATAATAAACTTGAATTTAATAATGATGTGGCTAACGACGCCATCTTTGTGCGTGCTTTTGATTGCATTCTGTCCGTGTTTAAAGAGTGATAACTTGCCAATCGAATGTAAAGTGGACACAAAAATAGTCTTGAACGAAATGAAGGCCCTTTACATCGAGTATAGGCACTCCTATAACTTGAGCGGTGAAATAATGTTAAAGCGTATTTACTGTATAGTGCAAAGCAACAATGATGTAACTGTAGACTCGATCACGTGTGAGTTTAGTATTTTAGTTAAGCGCAGTAGAACATAATGTGTATGTATTTTGATGTATATTGTTTTGCAGTATATTTATTTGTCAAAATTTTATTATTTCATATAAATGTGTACATAGATATCTCCTGTACTATTATTATTATTATTATTATTATTTTGATGTTTATATTCCATCCTTTAAAACTGTATTTCTTATATTATTATTTTTTTTATTATATATATTCATCGTTCAACTTCTGTATTTCTTATATTATTTTTTTTGATTGTGTATATATTCTTCGTTCAACTTGTGTATTTCTTATACTATTATTATTATTATTATATATATATATATATATATATATATATATATATATATATATATATATATATGTAAAAATGAACAATGAATAATCAATATTCATTTTTACATAAGAACCAAAATCGCTTAACGCGAGTTTAGATAAAAATTTATTTGTAGCCTTCTATTTTCGTTTGTGTCACAACCCTACGATCTACCATTTCTATGGTTTAGTCGTATCCATTTTCCATTTTTCATTTGTTATAGAATTTATTATAATTAATTATGATTGTCTTGCATCTCACCCTCGTCCCTAGATTATGCATACACATTGCATATAACAGGATTGGAATCCGTAGTTGTACTTCCTAGTCATTACTACCCACTCTTTGTCTCTAATTCGTTCTTGTAAATCTTCCTAATAATGATTTGTACTATACGTACAAATTCAATAACTATGACGTCACATTTTCCCGACATTAATTTCCCTTCATCATATATCTAGTATTCAATGTATGAAAATTCTTTAACATCATACTAAAAACTAAACACTCTATAGAAGTCATTATTTATATGTTATGTAGTATAAATATAACTATTATTCGACCATATCCCCCGCCCCCATACGTCCATATCTTATCTTGATCATTATCCTATATAAATTTTATTAAATATTCATTTTTACTCGTGTCAATCTATGAAATGCAAAACTTCATGCATTCGTTCGAAAACGCACAAATACGTTCTCGTATTATTTTTTTTCATTTTTATTTTTAATTATATCACCTCCCGAGATGAACTCGAAAATGCTGAGGTTAAGTTATCAAATTCCGCTAACTGGCAAAATCGAACGCTTCTAAGATAAATATCTCCTTTCGCTCTGATTCGAATTTATAACATTATCATGCATTATGTTATATTATGTGTGTCATGTCTCATGTACTTGTGTTGCACTAATAACCATATATAATAACCATATATAATAACCATATGTTATAACCATATATTATAGCCATATATTATAACCATATATTATAACCATATATTATAACCATATATAAATATATAAAAACACTGTAAGAATGGTAAACGACGTAATGTACTTTAATGAAACTGTACTTAATGATGTAATGTACTAAATGACGTAGTCAATGTATTTTAATGGAATTGTAGTTAACGAAATAATAAATGAATTAATTGGTAATTATAATCATAGTTACAGTAGACCAAAATTACAATGTACTCAATGTCCGACCCGACATTATGTCGCCATAAGGAATGTAGAATCGGCGATACTGTTGTTATTTTTTTTATTATTATTTCCGTTGGAATAAATTTTGATGTGCTTTCTACTTTGCCAAATAATTGATGACCTGTTGTTTTTTAAAATCTAATAATCATTTTTTTAGATTTAGCTTAATAATGAATCCTGAGTAACTTTTGCCATGTCATGTTTTATATACATTCTCTCTTCGTTATAAAAGATGAAGTCATGTCTTGCCTAAGCATTTAATTGTAAATCTTAAACCTTTAATTTTTACTCATATGCATATTTTAGTGTAAAGATGCATAGTTCAATTTCCACTTTTAGTTAACTTGGCAGATCATGATAACATCAGATCTGAAGAAAAAGCAATTTAAGATAAAAATATGGCTTAATCTTCAAATATCTTGTTTACTCATTTAAACCTTACCACAGCTAAAAGATTTACTTATTTTCAAATATTGTGCAAAAATAATGCAGCCTCTTCAACATTTAATAATGATGATGTTAGTAGAATCGGGGTATATAAACCCCACAAATTTCTTCCATGTTTATTCTGATTCCAACTACGAGTCTGAGCATTACCTGTAACAGTTTAGGAGTAAAACACAGTAAGAAAGTCTTTATCTTCTCCTTCGAGCCGTGCTCTCTTCAGAAAACTTAGTCATTAGAATCTCCCGATAAGTTACAAGAAAAATCGGGGAGAAACCTCAAAGAATTTAATAAGCCTCTCAGAATCCTCCGAGCCACTAAAGAAGAACTCGGAGAGTAGTATAGAAGAAACCACTGCAAGTAACAGATCCGTTGCTACCTCCTAACCAGAACCCCCGTCGACGACTCCGAACCACCCCAGGGCCATAGACGGAGGAGTTAATATATATATATATATATATATATATATATATATATATATATATATATATATATATATTCCTCGTTTAAAAGGTGTATTTCTTATATTATTCTTATATTATTATTTTTTTAATATATATTTACTTATTTTCGATTAAATAATTGTTTTGCGTCTAAATAAACAGAATGATGTACTTGTGTGTTATTATCCAACAAATGCTTTCCTGTGTGTATATATAAACGATATTAATGAATAACTGCGGAGTTGGGTGTATATATATAAACGTTTGCTACAATAAATATATATATTGTTACCAATTTAATTATGTATTTAATGGCCAGATATGTAGCCATGTTTGGTGCGTAAATCGGTACTATAAGGAATGATGGTAATTAATGTTATTTGATAATGGTTAGAAATGATTGTTATTAATAAATGCTTTGGCCGAGGTCACCAGATCTTTCAGATCAAAGAATGTTACTAATTAAGTCATTAATTAGGTTGATTAATAGGAGTTTTCTTCCTTTATTTCACAAAATAAATTGATTAATGAAAACGACAGTATTACTTATTGCTGATTGTTTACTTTGGAAATAATGTGTACACTTGAATTAATGGTTACAAAAATAATGGCTTGACATTTATTTAATGCGCGCGGTGATAGGTAATCTTTATATAAAGTTAGGTGAATGACTCCAAACCCAAGTGGGCTTGCACGAATGATGTTCACATGATGGTAGCATGTGGGTCACTAAAGTTGGTGTTCGAAAGGAGAGAAGTCGAGGTGCGTCCAGAGGTCCTTGTAACGAAGTTGGAACGCAAGACAAGGCATGAGGGCATGCCTTGAGTGAAATCCTCGCGATGTGATGTCATCTTAGTCGTGCTTGTGTGACGTCATCTTGATCGTGTTTGAGTTCTACAGATCTACAGAAGCTAAGGCTAACAAGGACCCTAAGATCCACTCTAAGGTTAGCCCGAGAGAAAGGAAGGAGTAGGGTGTTAAGAGAAGAGAACAGAATAAGAGGTTAAGTAAGGAGGAACACCTATCACTCGTGGGTTAACATTCATTCAGAAAAAGAGAAAAAAAGACTCACCATCATCATCCGCCGGCCACAACCGACAAGTCAGAAAAATAGTCGGAGAGAATAGGAGAGGGGTGAAAGATGAAAAGAAGTAAAATAAGAACGCTTACAAACCATGCAAACACAGTCTTAACTCAGTGTCATACCATGCAAACTACAAACATGCAATAAAAGAGAGTTACAGACATGCAAAGTAAGGAGAGGATTAAAAAAAAAAAAAAGAAGGTAAAGTTAAACAAAAAGTGGGTTAGTTTACTCTACGAGCTACATCTACGTTCGTGTTAGTCTAATTTTTTTTTTTTTTATTGCCGGCATCACACGCTGGCATGTCACAAGCTGGCATTTATCGTCAACAGACTCATCCTCGAGCACCACCACCAGAGCTCCTGTTGCTAACTTTGTTTTTTTATTTTAAACAACGTTAATATTTTTAAAATGTCTGTCAAGACGGTTCTTAAACATATTAACGCTGGTAGAATGAACGACTGACGCGGGAAGATTATTCCATTTATGAATTACCTTAAACGTAAAGAAGTTTTTAGCGATATTAGTAATGAACGTCTGCCACGCAACTTAAATCCGTTATTACGAGTATTACTATTATCGAAAGTGAACAATTTGTCAAAATTTACGTTATCGATGTTATTAACGATTTTGAAAAATTCAATAAGCTCCCCCCTTAATCTCCTAGTTTCGAGTGAATACAGGTCTAACTCTTTAATCCTATCTTCATAAGGCTTGTTGCGCAATGACGGAATCAGTTTCGTGGCACGACGTTGAACCCTTTCTAACCTATCAATATCCTCACGCAAGTACGGGCACCAAAACTGAACTGCATATTCTAAATGAGGCCTGACTAGGGACTTGTAAAGGGGCAATATAATATCCTTCGATTTAAATTCGAAATTACGCGCTATGAAGCCTAACATCCTATTAGCTTTTGCGCAAGACTCCAGGCACTGGTTCCTAACCTTTAAATCCTTAGATACGCGTTAAATTGCATCTGCCACTTATCTGTCCACTCCATAATCCTATTTACATCGTCTTGGAGCCTATTTCTATCGTCCTCGTTAACAACCTTACCGCCTATTTTAATATCGTCGGCGAATTTTGACACGTTACTAGTCAATCCTACATCTATGTCGTTAATGTAAATTACGAATAGCAATGAGCCTAACACTGAACCCTGTGGGACACCGCTACCTACATCTAACCACCCCGATTCACTACCATTAACTACGACCCTCTGTCTCCTAGCACAAAGCCATTCTTCTAACCAGTTAGCTACCTGACCGCGTATACCGTGCGCTTTGACCTTCGCAATTAGTCTCCTATGCGGAACTGTATCGAACGCCTTTTTAAAACCTAAATAAATAACGTCAGCTGCTCTATGCCTATCATATTCGCGCACTATTTCGTTATAAAATTCTAACAAATTAGTTAAACAAGACCTATGGCGTCGAAACCCATGCTGACTACTATTAATCAAATCTCCACTTGATAAGTGATCGATGATACGATCCCTAACTACAGATTCCAAAAGTTTACCGACAATTGACGTTAAGCTAATGGGCCTATAATTGCTAGCTACTGCGCGGTCGTCGCCTTTTTTAAAAATAGGCGTGACGTTAGCTAATTTGAAGTCTTCAGGAATAATCCCCGTTTCGAGTGACTGATTAAAAATCTTCGTTAAGGGGATTACGATAACGTCTTTCAAATCTTTCAAATGTCTGGGATAAAAAGCGTCAGGGCCTGGAGCCTTACTAATTGATCCTGCTCCCCCAGCTGTTAAACCTACTCCTCCAGCAGTCGGTCCTCCTCCCACAGCAGTTAGTCCTCCTCCCACAGCAGTTAGTCCTCCGACAGCAGTTAGTCCTCCTCCCACAGCAGTTCATCCTACTCCCCCAGTAGTTGATTCAACTGCTTCGGGAAACGACTCAGGCCAGTTAGGAAAAATCACAACTTAAAATCACTCAAAACTGTGCTCTTCAATGCTAAGTCAATTAGAAACAAACTAATGGAATTTATAGCGCTTGTCAAAACTGAGAACTTTGATATCATCGGAATAACGGAATCCTGGATTCATTCTGAATCAAGGGATTTTGTAGGAGAATTTGAAATGGTAGGTTACAAAATGTTTCACAAAGATAGGAACGGAAGGGAAGGCGGCGGTGTACTTTTGTATGCTCGGGACTCCCTGCACCCGGTAAACAGTAATATCGTATCTGCTCATGAAATGTTGGGAATTGATCTAAACCTAAATAATAAAGTAGTGCAGCTACTTCTAGTATATAGACCACCTCACTACTTCGTTGATAAGGATATAAACTTGTATAACAAATTAAGCAGAATAGTGAATAAGATCAGTGTGATTTTTGGTGATTTTAATTGTGGTAATGTAAATTGGGAAAACAAAACAGCTGATGCTGAGGGCTCAAGACTGTTGGAATTTGCCGATGATAACTTATTAAGTCAATGGGTTGACGGGCCTACAAGGGGTAATAATAAACTAGACCTCATATTCACGAACGAAGATGACCTAGTCTCTAACCTGACTATTGGTGAAAATTTAAGTAACAGCGATCATAATTTGATTAGGTTTGCCCTCAGGGTTCCGTTAATACACGCGAAAAGACTCGTGAAAGACTGGATTTCTCGAGAGCAAATTTTGAAAGCTTCCGAAGTAGTTTAGACACACTTGAAGTTCTAATAAGTGAGGATGTCAATGTCACCTGGAGCTCATATAGGGATCAATTTAGAATATTACAGAACACTTTTATACCCACTAAAATGGTTTCCTTGTCAACAAAGTCACCGAAATGGTTTAACAACGAAATTAGGAGAGCTATTTCGGGAAGAAATAGAGCCTACAAACTACTTAAGTCGCATTTCATCCACACTAATTCAGAAAACTATATAAACCTACGTAGGAGGGTTAAGTCCTTAATTAGATCAGCCAAACGTGATGAAGAAGCTAGAGTTGCCTCACTCTGTAAAGTTAACCCTAAAGAATTTTTTGCCCATGTTAATAGCAGAAAGCCAATTAAAAATTCTGTAGGCCCCTTAAAAGATAGAAATGGCGTACTGAAATTTGGTGATAAAGATATAGCTAATATGTTAAACGAGTTCTTCGTTACAGTCTTCACGGAGGAAGACACAATAGAAGTGCCAAGTCCTCGGATTACATATGACGGTGACCATCCCGTAGAGACCATAAGTTTTACGAGAAATGAGGTACAGCAATTAATTGATAAGATGAACAAATACAAATCACCTGGCCCCGACTTATTTCTTCCAAGGGTATTAAAAGAGGTTAGCCACAATGTTGTTGACGACTTAGTAACCATATTCAAACAATCAATCGAGTTAGGGAAAGTTCCAACCGACTGGAAGTTAGCAAATGTAACACCAATCTTTAAAAAGGGTGATAGGGAAAATCCTTGTAATTATCGCCCGATCAGTTTAACATCAGTTGTCGGCCAAACTGTTGGAATCCATCATTACAAAACGTATTGTGTATCACCTTGAATCTAACAATCTAATTTTTTATTCTCAACATGGATTTAGGCGACATAGATCCTGTCTGACAAACCTGTTAGAGTTTTTCCATAATATGCATACACTGTACGATGCAAGTAGGGCAATAGATATAGTGTATCTCGACTTTCAAAAAGCCTTTGACAAAGTCCCTCACGCTAGATTGATAGCTAAAGTCAAAGGACTAGGAATCACCTGGCTCGTTTCCAACTGGATTGAGGATTGGTTAAAAGATAGAAAGCAGAGAGTGGTAATAAATGGAGTGGCTTCGGAGTGGGCGCCCGTCACCAGTGGTGTCCCACAGGGTTCCGTTCTGGGTCCTTTACTTTTTATCATCTATATTAACGATATAGACGTCGGGCTTCTAAGTGCAATCTCCAAATTTGCAGACGATACGAAATTAAGAAGTAGTGTAGGTACTGAGGAGGGCGTAAGAACGCTTCAGAACGATCTTGACAGGTTGGGCGAATGGTCTGCTACTTGGCAGATGCCATTCAACTTGGACAAATGTAAGGTAATGCACATAGGTTATAAAAACCCGAAGACCGACTACTCTCTCTTGGGAAGGAACTTGACTGAGACCGATCTAGAGAAAGACTTAGGAGTCTATATCAGCAACGATCTGAAACCGTCGAAGCACTGTGCAGAAGTCGAAAAGAGGGCCTTAAAATTATTAGGATATATTAAAAGACAGTTCCAGTTTCGGAACAAGGAGACTGTAATGTCTCTTTATAATTCTCTAGTCAGACCTCAACTGGAATACTGTGCACAGTTTTTGTCTCCATCCCTCAGGAAGGACATAGAAAGGTTAGAAAGAGTACAAGCAAGGGCTACAAAATTGATCTCTTCAATGAGAATGCAAAGCTACCAACGGAGATTGGAGCGCCTAAATCTGTTTAGCTTAGAGACGAGGAGGTTGCGGGGTCAGCTTATTCAAGTCTTCAAGATGCTCAAAGGAATAAACAGGGTAGATTACAGAAACTTATTTTCACTTAATGCCAATCCGACAAGAAATAATGGGTTTAAACTGGAACTAAAGACATTTAGGACCTCTGTCTGCGGAAATTTCTTTTCCTATAAAATAGTTAATATCTGGAACCAACTTCCCTCAGAGGTTGTTTCCAGTCAAAGTGTAAATGTGTTTAAAAATAGGCTAGACAAAGTACTGAATACTCTCATAGTTTAAGATTAAAACATAACAAAACTCTGCAGGAGTTCGCTTGCACGGTGTCTCTGTGAGCAAGTTAAATATAGAGCTATTTATATATTCTCCACTTTCCTGTAAAATTTCCTTGGCTACTTTTCCAGGGTCAACGTATTTTCTTCAACCTTTTTCCGTACCTGCCTCTGGCAGGGAGGGAGCGGAGGGTGGGGAGAGAACCTTCTACTTTTCTATCCAGTTTTCTACTACTGCTAGGATAGTTGAAAGAAAAATAAACTTGTTTAATAACAAGAACCTCCCAGAGTGGACCGAAAGGTCTTTGAGGCTTCCTCTTGTCCTTGTAACTCCTTGTAACTCTCTCTCTCTCTCTCTCTCTCTCTCTCTCTCTCTCTCTCTTAGATTAGGTGGATTCCCCCCAGCTTGTAGCAGCTGGGGGGAATCCCCCTTGCTTACTATTTTTTCTTTCTCTTTTCCTTTTTTTTTGGCACCCTGGTGGGTTGGCACCCTGCAACAAGGGGGGAAGTGGAGGGGTTTTGCAACAAGGGGAAGGGGGAGGTGTCTTGCAACATCGAACAACATTGCAATTGCACTCTAACATTTTGTGACCATACTACTGGTGTAGAATTGCTGCAAGAGGGGATGTTACTACCCTCATGTGAAGAAGGATGTTGTTTCAGTTGTGAAGACACTGGTGTGTGGGGTGCTGATTCCATCTCTGTTCTTCTATAGGTGAATTATTAACTGAAAAATAAGAAGAAAAACTCAAACAAATTTCAGTAAATTTTAATTGCTTTAAGAAAAACAACAAATATTTACAAAGTTTACTCACGTCAGTCAAATGTACATTGTAACAAGTGTAACAGAATATTGTTTTATCTCATTTGTCATAGCATGCTCACTAGCTTCTTACCTCTAGATTCTGTAGCTGGGGGACAACTACTGCAGCTGGCTGTCAGGCGAACTGTGGTGCCTGAGGAGTCAGACGACACGATACGTACAAGTATACAGTACGACCTTGGCAGGAATACTTAAATCTGACAATGACGCAGAATAATACATTAAGTTATAAAAATTTATAATTGTGGTTTCATAATGACATTAATAGGGGTTATTCATATGATGTAATGTTGATGGATGTATGCTAGATGAGAACTCTATTTTCTGTTTGTTAAATTGAATTCATGCAAAAATGGTGCGGTTAGAGAAACCTAGAAACCTGGCACAATTTGTATCATCATATTTGTTTTTCCCAGCAAAAACTAAAATAAAATATCAGTATGCCATTGTAACCTTGTAAAATTGTAAATGAAGTATAATGTAAATAATGTATAGTCCAGGCAATCTAGAGCAAAAATAGCTTCAACCTGGGCAAAATTGCTTCAGAAGCTTTCTAAACTGTTTCCAGCTCAGGAACCATTGCAGAATAACATATCCAAAATCCGACAAAATTGGACCCCGGGAACACCCCCAAAAATGAAATTCAAAATGGCGGACTGGCAGTTTCCTACGAAATACAATAAATTTTAATTTCGCTTTGTAGAGAGAGTTATGACGTTTTTCTTGATCAGTAAAATGTTTTAAAACACATTTTCGTTTCTAAATTAACCTATATGACACTAAAAATTGTATTAGGCGGCTAGTATTAAACTATGACGTCACGTAATGTAAATAAAATATACTGTATGGAGTGTATGTGAGAATGGACATTGCTACATCTTTATAAACTTATATTATATACAACTCTTAATTCCTACTACCCACTATCAAATCTGCGTATTTGTGCTTGTCATTTTCTTTAAAACTGTTATTATGTACTCCTTTTAAATACTGCAACACAGTTTATTAATTTGTGTTTTCTGTTTCAGACTGACTCGGTGTACGGCTGACTCGGTGTGCGTCCGCCTTCAAGAATGCAGACCCCTGAAGAATTGTGCGTGATTTGTAAGGAGAAATTGGACAGCGGACAGGAAGTGGTTCACATCTCGCAAAAAGGAGCGGATGGTATAAATGCATCCAGCCGCAGCCGTGGAAGCGATGTTGTTGCAACAGCTGGAATAAGTGTTCACGTTGTATGTAGGAAAAGGTTTACGGATAAAAAGACCATTGAAATAAAGAAGCGACAGACCGCAGCCGAGGCAATACCAAGGAAAAGTGCTCGTTTTCATGAATACGCATTTTCCAGTGCTACTCACTGTTTGTTTTGTGATACCTTTGTGGACTTTTTTTCCAAACACAAACCAAAATCAGAGCATGTCAAAATAAGAACTACAGAGTTCTCCGAAACCATAAAAAGGTGCTGTGAAAGCCGCTGCGATGAATGGTCGTTTAATGTAAAAGGCCGTCTGGAGTATTATCTTCGTGATCTTCCTGCTGCAGATTGTGTCTACCATCACACCTGCAGCGTAAATTTTCGAAGTGGAAAAAACATTCCTCGCGCATACTCCTCCGACGATCATGATTCGAAGAAAGGGAGACCAACTAATGAAGAGCAACACCAAGCATTCCTTCAGACCTGTGCTTACCTGGAAGAGAATGATGATGAACAACTGTTGATTGGAGACCTAATTTCCAAAATGGAGGAATATCTTCAAGGAAGTCAGAGCTCTGTCTACGAACGCAGGCACATGAAGAGAAAGCTTTTAGAACGTTACGGAGACAAGATCATAATATCAGGTGAAAGTGGGAAGGCAGATGTAGTAACACTACGAGAGACAGCTAATGAAATTCTTATAGATTATCACAAAAAGTCGAAAGAATGTGATATAGATATAGAGCTACAGAAGATTTACCTAGTAGAAGCGGCTGCAAAAATAATCAGAAGTGATATCAAGTCTGTCGACTCGCCTAGAAAAGATATGTATCCATCTCCAAATGACATCACTGCAGAAAGTGTTCTTGATTACATTCCCAACAGTCTGAAATTGCTATTATCAAAAGCATTTGCGGGACAGGATGCTTCAAGAAAAATAGGTGCAATTGGGCAGAGCATTATGCAAGCAACCCGTCCTAGAGGATTACTATGTCCACTACAGATCGGTTTGTCGGTTCAGCTACACCACAACTTTAGGTCAAGGTACCTTATTGACGTTCTCCATCAGCTGGGTTACTGTTCGTCGTATGCAGAAGTAACAAGATTCGAAAGAAACGCGGCGCTGGCAAGTGGGTCTGGCTCTTTTACTGTTGATGAAAACACTGCAGTCCTTCTAGCAGCAGATAACGTCGATCATGATGTCTGCACTTTGGATGGGAAGAATACCTTTCATGGAATGGGTATGATTGCCGCAATAACTCCGAAGATCAAGATCCACCCTTCTATTCACAGGCGTAATGTTGGTGACAATGACATGAAGAAGATTGCAACCGTTGACATTAGAGAATATAGACACGCGAGAAGCATGTTGAGGGACATCTCATTCCACGAACTTCCAGTACCCACTGCCACCATAAGTCGACTTAGTCTTCTCTGGCAGATATCTTCAGCAGAAAGATCAGGTCCAAGTTGGTCCGGAACAATGCAGGCAATTCACGGTGGATCAAGTGTCTCACATCCAGGTGTGGCGTCGATCACGTTCCTTCCCATCATAGATATGTCACCAACTGACATGACCTGCATATTTTCGACATTACTATATTTGAGCAAGATAGCACGCGATCAAAAAGTCCCATACGTTATTACCTTTGATCAGCCTTTGTTCTGGAAAGCTTCCCAAATCATCAATGAACAGAGAGACCTGCAGGACATTGTTTTAATGCTGGGATCATTTCACACTCTGATGAATCTTTTGGGAGCAGTCGGTACTCTTATGAATGGTTCAGGATTGTCTGAAGTACTTCAAGAAATATACGGACCAAATGCCGTGCAACACATGATGTCTGGAAAAGCTGTTTCAAGAGCGATACGTGGTCATATGATAGTAGATGCAGCTCTTAGTACCTTACTAGTCGCAGAATTTTTTCGATCGGTAAAGCCAAAGCATTCGACACACTGATGAAGGTGGCTGAACTCCGTTCAGTTGCAAATACATTCTGTTCTGATTGTTGCCAACACTCTGACATTGAAGCCGCTGGAAGAAAGGCAATGCTTCTGTTGTATGGCTGCAAAACACTTGAATCCACTAACGCACTACGTCATCGAATGTTAGTTGAAAAGGTAGCTACAGCTAAATCTTTTGTTACACCCGAACGTTTGCCACCTACCGATGCGTCCGCAAAGTACCACAGCTTTCGCACATACTTTCAAATACTAATCTGGAAGTCTACAGAAGAGAAGATCGATGCAGAACAGTGGGGTTGGTATGTAAAGAATAATTCCTACTACCCTACAGCCTGCGACAAGCCACCAGCTCCAAATTATCTACTCAACATGATCCGCTGCTCCTGCAAGACGAAATGTGCTACTTCAAGATGTGGATGCAAGCGTAATGGAATGCCCTGTTCAGCCGCTTGTGGCGAGTGCCAAATCAGTGGTTGCGATAACAACCCAAGTACCGGTAATCTATCCGATGATAGTGATGAAGAGGATTAATTTCTGTATGTTTGTGACCAGGTATCACTTCTTCTGTAGTGAACATAACTTGAAACTGGGAAAAAAATAATTGTTGTATTATTGATTATAAAAATCTGTAAAAAGCTATATAACATTATATTTGCGTAATAACTGGTTGTGTTGTATATTGTTGAATTATTTAAAACATTACAACTGAAAGAAAAAGCATCAAATGTATCTCTATAAATAAAAGCGTAAATTATATTTTTTTTTTTTCGTAGGAAACATCCAGTCCGCCATTTTGAATTTCATTTTTGGGGGTGTTCCCGGGGTCCAATTTTGTCGGATTTTGGATATGTTATTCGGCAATGATTCCTGAGCTGGAAACAGTTTAGAAAGCTTCTGAAGCAATTTTGCCCAGGTCTAACTACAAATTGCCTGGACTAGTAGTATTGTAAATAATGAAGTATTGTAAATGAAGTATAATAAACCAATAAAGTACAATCTAAAACACTACTCCATACTACACTTGTAAATTACTAATAATAAATATAAAATCTAAACTACTCTACAATATTTTTATTTGTTTTCTTACCTTAAGGACTAACAGGCGGCTCAGGGTGCTGTGGAGGCAGTGAAACATATCAGAATGTGGAGGCAGTGAAGGGTTGTGAGGAAATACTCTATCGGAATAGGACTAATTGCTGTAATTTCTTGTACACTACACTATAGACTACACTTTTTTGTTTTTTTATTTTTCACACTAAACACACTGAACACTTCACACTTAGCAAAGAATTTTTTTTACTCTGAGTCACTCTAGAAAATTTGTAAAGGCGGTTCAGGGGTTTTTGCACTGACATCAGAAAGACTGCCAACACTGGAACCAGAATGTATTCGAGAAGAAATTGAGGGCCTAATTGAAAAGCTGCAGTCGTTAGATACTGATCTGGCATGAAGTGCACGCTTAAAGAAGGTGTCTATTTTGAGTTGAACGGATCTCTGCAGCTGCTCACGTATTATCAACTCCCTAGTAGGAGTTCTTAAATGTTCATAGTAATCCTGCATCCCCATATTAGAGGAGCCATCAACAAATTTAATTAAGACATCAATGCACTCCCTGGCTTCTGAAAGTTTCTTCTTTTATTTTGGTTCAGTATCCTCTTCTTCATCTGGGTCTTCCTCTGCAGATGCACCAAAAACATTCAGTGCACTTTCTCTTCTGCTAAATATTGGTATCCAGCATCTCCTTCATCAACCTCCAAACACTCACGAACATTTCCTACAGTGGTGGAAGTTTTCCCAGCCAACTGAAACACAGTTTGATAATCAGCTGGTTCAAAACCCTCAAAATCAAAAGGAACGTCAGTATCCATTACGAGTTTTTTCCAGCACCTTACGAGGGTTTGCACTTTAATGTCCTTCCAAGCATTTGCCCAGTTGAAAATGGCTGATTTTGTGTTGTAGGCACTTATGTTCTCCAAAGTTCTGCGTCCTCTTGTGTCCTCTTCTTCATCTCCACTGCCCTCCAGCACCACCATAACTTCATCCACAAATTTCCTCCTGTTGTGCCTTTTACAAGCCATTATGATTCCCTGATCCATTTGCTGGATCAAGGAGATTGTATTGGGAGGCAAAGCAAGGCACTTAATTTTGTCATCCCGACTACAAAAATTTTCAATGTTCGGATGGCATGGAGCATTGTCTAAAATTAATAGTGCCTTTATATTTTTCTGGTCAAGCTTCAACACTTGTGTTTGATGTCTCCTCACCTCAGTGGTGGTGAAATCAATCACTAGTGATTTCTTGGGAAAACCAGACATTAGTTTAGTCCATGCAATCCTTCAGAATTCGTGGGCGTCTTGACTTACCCACAATTACAGATTTTAGTCGATGGCTGCCATCAGCATTAGCACAGAGAAAAGCAGATAACCTTCCGTAGCGCTTTTTCCTGCCTGATGTGGGCTGTTCATTTCTCATAGCTTGGGTATTTTCTGGCAGGGACTTCTAAAATAGCCCAGTTTATTGGTATTTTAAACTTTTAAACTTGTGCCTGCTTCATTAATTACAATGGTCACCAAAGTTTTTGTCACAGAGATATTTTTACTTGAACTATATGTAATTTTTTACGTTGATTACGGAAATGTAAACAGAATTTTTCTATCACCCGCAGTTTTCCACTATATTACACTGTCTGAATAAATATCCAGCGCAGGTAAATAAAAAAGTTAAAAAATTACGAGACGTTTTCACGGCGATGCGCACAGCTTGCCAACTAAACACCAACTGACGCCTCACCAGCCGGCGATATGGACGAGTCCGGACCATGCGACATCCTGACCACCGGGGTCCGAAATACCGTGGGTTTACTATATATATATATACAGGCTGTTTCAGGAAGAAAGGTCAATACTTCGGGAGGTGATAGTATAGGACTATAGGTCATTGTGAGAAAAAAGTTCATATGAACATGTGTCTAATTCTGAATTGTTACGGAGATAGAGCTGTTGGAATCTACAAATACAAAAGCATTGTCAATGGTAATCAAGAAAGAGAAACCAATTACTGTTTCTAACATTTAATGTTTAAACATTGGCATTTTGAATGGTATCAGATACAGAAATGACAAATTTGTTACAGTTTACAATACTTTTTCAAAAATCCCACTGTCAACCTCAATGCACTTTGCAACTCGTGTGCGAAGATCGCGTGTTATTCGTCTGAGTTGATCTTGACGTTCCTTTATGCGGGCAGCAGCATCCAAAATGACCGCGAGCAATTCGTCTCGTGTATCCACATTTCTTTTGTAAACTTGACTTTTCATCCATCCCCCACAAACAATAATCTAACGGAGAGAGGTCTGGAGACCTTGGTGGCCATTGAATGGGACCACCGCGGGGGGAGGAAGAGCTGCGCGCGCATCAGATTCAAACAGCTCTATCTCCGTAACCATTCAGAATTAGACACATGTTCATATGAACTTTTTTTCTCACAATGACCGATACTATCACCTCCCGAAGTATTGACCTTTCCTCCTGAAACACCCTGTATATATATATATATATATATATATATATAGATATATATATATATATATATGACAAAACTAAAATAGAGCTATGGGTTGATTGCCTGTTACCCTCATCCGTTGGAAATGTCCAGCAGATTTCAGTGGAGAGTGAACGACAAAAGCCCTATATATTTTCGTTAGAGAGTTATGAATATGTAGGTCTTTAAAGGACCTCTTTATATTTAATTGTTTATGGTAATTTTAGCGTCGGGATTTTAGACGCCTAATATTATAATGAAAATGAAATTGCCTCACCTTAATTTTGATGGATCTTAGTTTGCTTCGATGCAGGGCGTTACGATCTTTTTCGGTGTAGGGCCGCCACGATGGAGTTACGCAATGAGTTAACGTCTTGTAATAAATATGGGCTGTCACAATATAGACACTGCTGGGGATAGGCCTATCCTATTTTATGTATTAATTTTATTATAAGGAATTCACTCAGAACTTTAGGGGAGACAAAAACACATCCTCCCTGTTTAAAGCGTTCGCTGTAACATAAACAGCCCTGAGAGCTGTTCCTTTAATATATCTTCATATTTTCGTATAAATTGCTGATTTTGCAAAGGTTGTTGACTCTTTCTCCCTTGTATTTTGCATGGGTTAGCAAATGGAAAATTTGGTTCACGTGATATAAATGAAGGTTTCTCGTGGTTGTACAGACCCGACGCCTACATACGGTTTCTATGTATGTATGGCAATCATTTCATTCCCATTAGGTTATGTCGCCAATCCCGAGCCAATTTTGTATAGATATTTAATTCAATTAATTAATAATTTATATTTAATTATGAAATAAAGGTACCACATATGATACCATGTTGTGGTTTTTCCATATATATATATATATATATATATATATATATATATATTTATATTTAATTATGAAGTAAAGGTACCACATATGATACCATGTTGTGGTTTTTCCATATATATATATATAATATATATATATATATGTGTGTGTGTGTATTGTTAACATAAAAACTTTGATACTTTTAGATTTAACATAATTCTTACTGTCCCATGTCCTTTTTTTGGAGATTAAAAAACCATTAACGTGTTAAAAACAGTAATGGATTTCTTGGCAGAGTAAGGGGGTTAAAAGTGACTTAAAAAGTTCACTTTGAGTGCCACCCCTTACCCTCTCACCCCACCTCACCCTTTCCCCTTACCCTCTACCCCCACCCTCCTTTTTTGCACCCATGTTACTAAATACACGCATTGATGCATATATATACATTTTCGCACATATAGCACTTGTGAATAAATTACAGAAGTAATGAAATAAAAAGAATACAAATAAATTCATTGAAAATAAGAATAAATAAGAAAAGAATAAAAATAAGAGAGAAATGATGTTATCACTGCTATAATTAGTTATCATACATATGGATGGGGGCAGGGATAGCGAGATACAATGTTGCAAGGAATATATTTACAGTGTTACATGCAGTACTGCGGAGTAATTTTCTCTCATTTTCCCTCATTTGTTTATGGGTCTGTATGGCTGCATTGCCATTGCAATTGCAATGTTCTCGGTCTCATCGGTACAAAACTAATTGTAATACTAAAAACACTAATATTTATATTACCCATTATTAACTAACTCATAACATTAAAATTGTTTTTTCATCATATATATACAAAGCCACGACACTAAACGCCAACAGACCGGGTGGTCCCTACGAAGCTCTCTGTTTAAGAAACAAGGTTAAAAGAAGTAAGAAAATTTAAAGACAAGTGAGAGTTTTAAAGCAAAGCAAAGAGGGGAAATTGAAAGGAAGGAAAGAAATTTGAAGATAAAGTGAAAATTTTAAAGTATATAGGAGGGAACCCAAGTAAAAATTCTACAATGCTTCTACGCCCTAGCAAATGCTTCCAACTGGAGGTTTAAGGTAAGCTAAGCATCTAGTCTTCTTTCGATGGATTCGATCGAATTACTTTGAACTACGCTGGCTGGAATCCATTCCACAAATTAACTATACGATCGAAGAAAAAATATTTAGCTTCATTAGAATTAAAATGTTTACCCACAAATTTAAGACCATTACCTCGAGTTCTATCTGCATTTGTAAAGGTGAATATGTTTCGGCGTCGACATTATCAAAACTTTTAAGCATTTTAAACACCTGGATTAAATTTCCCTCATACGACGCCTTTTCACAAGTGAAAATAAATTTAACGTTTCTAAACGGGCACCGTACGATTCGTTTCAAAGTGTACGAATCATTTTAGTAGCCTGCCTCTCTCTCTCTCTCTCTCTCTCTCTCTCTCTCTTTATATATATATATATATATATATGATGAAAATAACCACGAAAGAAAAAGGAAACACAGAATGGTGCTCAATGGTTTCCTTTTTACTTCGTAGTTATTTTCATCATAAATATTATTCACGTGTTACTTTCGTGAAATAATTTTCATATATATATATATATTATATATATATATGTAAAGAACGACGCTTTGTATAGGAGAATTATCCGCGCAAGATGAGAGCGAAAGAACGAAACAAATGAAAAAAATGAGGTACCCACCCGGGAATCGAACCCGGGATCTTCCGATTGCCGGTCAGATATGATAACCACTACACCACAGGCCTCACCCAAACAAATGTCGTAATTCCTCTACATACGCGCAGAAACCAATGCCCCAAAGGGGCATCTTGCGCGGATAATTCTCCTATACAAAGCGTCGTTCTTTACGTTAATTATACTGCGGGTTTGCAGTTATAATGTATATAATTTACGGCATGCGGGAGGTGCCCCTTTGGGGCATTGGTTTCTGCGCGTATGTAGAGGAATTACGACATTTGTTTGGGTGAGGCCTGTGGTGTAGTGGTTATCATATCTGACCGGCAATCGGAAGATCCCGGGTTCGATTCCCGGGTGGGTACCTCATTTTTTCATTTGTTTCGTTCTTTCGCTCTCATCTTGCGCGGATAATTCTCCTATACAAAGCGTCGTTCTTTACGTTAATTATACTGCGTGTTTGCAGTTATAATGTATATATATATATATATATATATATAAGCAAACAACCACAGCGAAAAAGGAAAAAAGAAACACGAATTCCGAGCGCTTTCGTGATATATTCACATTTTCAAGAACAAGAGAGAAATAGACAGAATTTACCAAATAAATTAGCTAAATACACAAGCGAAAAATTCCCAATCGGCAACGCAATTTAAAAACAATAAAACATTCTAAAGATTTTTTCCAATAGGTAACTTAATCTAAAAGCTACTAAATTATTGAATACATAAGAACTATATAAATGAAACTAGACAATTAACAAGTACAGAAAACAAAAATTATTATAACAGTTATTAGAAATAGTATTTAATTAAAGCAGGCAGTTAAGTGGCAAGAATTTAAGAGAGAGGCTTGGTGCCATCGTCGTACGGAATATTCCAAATATCTACAAAGCAATCTAAAAAATTTTTCTTTTTCCCCAATAGACAACCTGTTCAAAAGTCTAATTAACTATCAAGTACATAAAAATTATATGAGAGAAAAAAATTACACTAAAAAATGTACACATAAGCATGTTACCAATTCTTCAAAGTATTATTTATTTGATTAGGTCAAACAGTTACGGGACAAGAATGCGGTCAAAAGTAATAGGCCTACGGCAACTAAATTTATAAACAATAAAACAATCGGATCAAGTAAAGATAAGCACCCCCCCAACCTTTTTTAGTTAGTTTTATAAGGCTAACTAACGAAAATATCACGACTTAACCTAACCAATCGTTAGGTCAACTGTACGCCCTTGACGATTGGTTAGGTTAGGTCGTGATATTTTCGTTAGTTAGCCTTATAAAGCTAACTAAAAAAGGTTGGGGGTGCTTATCTTTACTTGATCCAAACAATCTAAAGACTTTTTCTCAATAGGTAACTTAATTATTGAATACATAAGAGCTCCATAAATGAAATTAAACAATTAACATGTACAGAAAACAAAAATTATTATAACAGTTATTAATTAAAGCAGCAGTAAGTGGCAAGGATTTAAGCAAACAAAGTCATGGTGCCATCGTCGTACGGAATATTCCAAATATCTACGAATAACACCGGTCTGCATGAAAATTGATTTCTTTATTTTGAGTTGTGATTGTGAAGCAGTTCGCTGCGCTGAATTAAAAAATGCTACCAGTTTTTTCTATCACCCACAGTTTTAAAGTTATTAGCAAAACAATTTTGGGGCGTTTTGTAATTTTTTACCTTTTTTATCTTTAATTAATTTCGTTTTTTCATATTTTTCAGATAGATAATTCTAACATTACGTCTTTAAAATTTTAATAATGGCTTCTAGGGGATGTACCCACAGTCCAGACATATTTTGTTATATTTGTGGTCGGTATGTTGTTGTAAAACAAAGGACAAATGTAACGACCTTCATTAAGAGAGCTTATCATGCTTATTTTGGAATTAAATTAGGAGATCAAGACAAAAGTTGGGCTCCACACAAGGTTTGTCTTACGTGTGTTGCGGCACTAAGGAATTGGAGCAAAGGTAAAAAGAAAAGTTTGCCATTTGGGATCCCTATGGTATGGCGCGAGCCTAGAAACCATACCGACGACTGCTACTTCTGTTCTTGCAATGTTAAAGGTTATAATGCAAAGAATAAAGAGAGCCTTCAATACCCAAGTCTTCCATCTGCAATAAAGCCGGTACCCCATGGTCCAGAAGTTCCTATTTCCCGCCCACCCGAGAGTGTGGATCAATACAATTCAGATTCTGATTCAGCTCCAAATCCAGACAATGATGATGTTTATGAACAGCCAACAGCTCACCGAAATCCTCCTAAACCATTAACCCAAGCCGAACTAAATGACTTAGTCAGGGATTTGAATCTGCCTAAGGACTCTGCAGAACTTTTGGAGTCTAGATTGCAGGAGAACAATTTATTGGCATCCGACACATACTTCGCTTGGTTCAGAAATCGTGAGAAAGACTTCGTGCCTTTTTTCGAAGAAGATGGTCCCTTGGTATTTTGCAAGGACATCACAGGATTAGTGTGCAAGCTAGGCATCGAATACCAAACCAGTGACTGGAGGTTGTTTATAGATTCCTCTAAAACCAGTCTAAAAGGAGTGTTACTGCACAACGGTAACAAATATGCATCAATCCCAGTGGCCCATTCTACTCATTTAAAAGAGACCGATGATAACATGAAACTGCTTCTGGAAAAAATTCAGTATCAAAATCACAGATGGATATTGTGTGGGGATCTCAAAGTCCTTTGCATGTTACTTGGGCAGCAATCAGGATACACTAAGATGCCATGTTTCATCTGCGAATGGGATAATCGAGCACGTGACCAGCACTGGAAGAGGAAAATTTGGCCTCCTAGAGAGAATCTTACCCCAGGATCAAAGAACATTTTACATGAACATCTAGTTGAACCAAATAAAATCCTCCTACCACCCTTGCACATTAAGTTAGGCTTGATGAAGCAGTATGTCAAAGCAGTGAATAGAGAAGGTGAGTGTTTCAAGTACATTTGTTCAAAATATCCAAAGATTAGCTACGAAAAAAATAAAGGAAGGTGTTTTTATAGGTCCTCAGATTAGAAAGTTATTGACAGACGATCATTTCCTGAACACAATGACCAATAAAGAAAAAGAAGCATGGCTTGGTTTCAAAGATGTTGTTGAAAACTTCTTGGGAAACTACAAAAGCCAAAATTATGAAAGACTGGTGGAAAATATGCTTAAAAAGTTTTGCGCCTTAGGCTGCAACATGAGCCTGAAAGTTCACTTCTTATTTTCGCATCTTAACCGTTTTCCAGAAAATCTCGGAGATGTCAGTGAGGAGCAAGGGGAACGATTTCACTAGGACATCAAAACCATGGAAAGAAGATATCAAGGAAGATGATGGCATACAAATATGATGGCGGATTACTGCTGGTGTCTGCAACGAGATCAGCCTACCGCACAGCATAAGAAAACATCAAAGAAGCACCGGTTTAGTCGTCATTAGTCAAATCTACCTTCGTAGTCTTAAGTCTTTGGAATAAGTCCTGAAATGTTTGCAAGTAAAGAAGGTAAATATATTTTGTTTCTTTCAGTTATTTTTTTATTCTTTCATAAACAAGCAATATGCTTGTCCAATAGCTAGGAGCTATTTAATTCTGCTTTAATTAGGTTTGACTCTATCACCTAAAGATTTCGTGCTACAAGGGGTGTTGTAATACCTCATCTGTCCCCAAATGTTAACCACCCATTGATGGGAGGGGAGAGAGTATTTTGCTGGGAACGGGACTGGTTGTTATATATATTTACCCTACATTATTATGTAAGCGTTACTGTAGTCTATAACAACAAAATTTATGGTTTAGCATGTGCAATCCAATGTTGGTCTCGATAAGATGGTTCACATTTGGGGATAAATGGGGGATTTATGACACACCCTGTAGTAAGAAAACCATACGTGACAGGGAAAAACTAACTATATTTTTGAGATCGGCGCACTCAAATTATATAGAATCACCAACTAGTTTGTAAAAATCGATCGACAAGTTTTCAAATGTGTACTGGTGTAATCTGAAAAAAAGATTTCTTCAATAGATAACCAGTTCAAACATCTAATGAACTATCAAGTACATAAAGATTATATGAATGCAAATACAATTAAAATGTACACATAAGAATGTTAACAATTCTTAAAATATTATTTATTTAATGACGGCAAACAGTTAAGGGGCAAGAGAGCAGTAAGAAAACCATACGTGACAGGGAAAAACTAACTATATTTTTGAGATCGGCGCACTCAAATTATATAGAATCACCAACTAGTTTGTAAAAATCGATCGACAAGTTTTCAAATGTGTACTGGTGTAATCTGAAAAAAAGATTTCTTCAATAGATAACCAGTTCAAACATCTAATGAACTATCAAGTACATAAAGATTATATGAATGCAAATACAATTAAAATGTACACATAAGAATGTTAACAATTCTTAAAATATTATTTATTTAATGACGGCAAACAGTTAAGGGGCAAGAGAGCAGTCAAAAAATATAATAGGCCTTACATCAACTTTCTAACAATGTACGAGTCTAATTTACAAAGCCCAGGGCTAATATTAAGAACCAAATCCGTATTATTCTTGATCACACTCGATTCAAGTATATTTCTACTAACAATAGATTTACTAAAACTTAATTTGGAGGCATTTTCCCAGTCAATGGGATGATTAGTATCTCTTACATGAATGAAAATGGCGTTAGATTCCTTACCGATTCTTATACTGTATTTATGCTGTTTAATAGTAATTCAAGCGTCTTGCCAGTTTGACCAATGTAAAATTTATTACATATTGTGCATGGAATTTTATATACACAACCCTGTCCATTTAAAGGGGAGTTTTTAGTCAATGAATCTTAATTACATCTAAATTTCTGAACGCAATATTTACGTTAAAGATCCTCAGTAGTTTCGGCAGATCAATGAAATTTTCTCTAAATGGTAACACTAAAACATTTTTTGTGTTCTAAGGAATCTTGTCCTTTACCTCGTAGAAGGTTTTCTTTGCCATTTTCAAGGATTTATCTATGCAGTTCTTTGGATATTTTAAATCAAACGCAATTTTATATATTTTACTAATTTCATCATCAATGAACTCTGGGCTACAAATTCGTAAGCCTCTTAGGAACAAAGTAGAAAGAACGGTTCGTTTTGCATTAGTGTGGTGAGCCGAATAATAATGTACTGTATATAGGAACAATTATTTAGTGGGTTTTCTGTAAATATTGTACTTAAACTTTTTTCCAGACCTATATATTAAAACATCTAAAAAAGGGATCGATGAGTCTTTTTCTATTTCAACTGTAAATTTGATAGAGGGAGTTAAATTATTAAGCTTGGGTAAGAATTCATTGAGATTTAAAGTTTCTGGCCAGACACAGAATATCATCTCCATATCTAAACCAAGGAACGTAATTTGGCAGAATCTTCCTTAATAATTTACTTTCAAAGAACTCCATATATAAGTTACTTAAAATGGGGGAGAGGGGATTTCCCATAGCCATACTAAATTTCTGCCTAAAATATTCATTATTAAACACAAATTTCGAGTCGACTATGCACAGCTTAATTACAGTAATTCTATAATTGTAGCCACAGGTAATGGCAAATTATGCTTAACCAATTCTTCCGAAAGAAAAACTAATAGATCTTCCACCGGGATTCTTGTAAATAAAGCGGTAACATCAAAGCTTACCAATCTAAAATTGTAATTGACACTGATATTATTTAATTTTTCCACAAGGTCTACATTATTATTTATGTGTGATTGTGAAATTGTGCTCACCACATTAATGTAAAACGAACCGTTCTTTCTACTTTGTTCCTAAGAGGCTTACGAATTTGTAGCCCCAGAGTTCATTGATGATGAAATTAGTAAAATATATAAAATTGCGTTTGATTTAAAATATCCAAAGAACTGCATAGATAAATCCTTGAAAATGGCAAAGAAAACCTTCTACGAGGTAAAGGACAAGATTCCTTATAACACAAAATATGTTTTAGTGTTACCATTTAGAGAAAATTTCATTGATCTGCCGAAACTACTGAGGATCTTTAACGTAAATATTGCGTTCAGAAATTTAGATGTAATTAAGAATTCATTGAATAAAAACTCCCCTTCAAGTGGACAGGGTTGTGTGTATATAAAATTCCGTGCACAATATGTAATAAATTTTACATTGGTCAAACTGGTAAGACGCTTGAATTACTATTAAACAGCATAAATACAGCATAAGAATCGGCCAGAAATCTAACGCCATTTTCATTCATGTAAGAGATACTAATCATCCCATTGACTGGGAAAATGCCTCCAAATTAAGTTTTAGTAAATCTATTGTTAGTAGAAATATACTTGAATCGAGTGTGATCAAGAATAATGCGGATTTGGTTCTTAATATTAGCCCTGGGCTTTATAAATTAGACTCGTACATTGTTAGAAAGTTGATATAAGGCCTTTTACATTGGGTAACAAAATTTGAAAAAATTTCTGTTTATTGTGATTTTTCTGTCGTTTCTTAATGATTTCGGGGCGCTGATTCCAAAAATGATATTGGTTTTTCTCTATCATCAACCGTTTCAAAAATATAGGTTATCACACTTTTCATATGGCAAAGTATATAAAGAAGGCTAACATAAATATTTTCTGAAAATAAAAACACTATTGGAAATTAATGTTTATTGAGCCAAAATTGTTTAACAAACCCAAAATGGTGCAAAAGATATAATATATATCATGAGGAGAACCGATAAGAGAATAACAAGCCTCGTTATGCAGTGTGCGTTCCTTAAAAATGCACTGAAGAACGCGACTTCCGCGTATGAACATTCTTATCCTTTCTGATCAGCGACCATACGTAGTCTCCATCATGGAAGCATCCCAATGGCCCTGGTACTTTTTCTCCATCGTTTGAATATCTTGATGGAATCTTTCGCCATGTTCTTCACTCACATCGCCCAGGTTATCACGAAAAAAGTCTAGATGTGAATGCAGATAGTGTAATTTTAAAGACATACGGCACCCCATTTTGCCATAGCACTTAATCAAGTTTGACACTAACTCCTTATAGTTTGGTGCTTTATGGTTGCATAAAAACCCACGAACCACATTACGGAAAGCACACCAAGCCTCTTTTTCGATCGGAGTCATCTTGGCTTCAAGGTTCTTTGAATTCAACAGCGCCTTCACTTGTGGTCCTACAAAGATGCCAGCCTTGACTTTGGCCTCAGAGAGTTTAGGGAACATGACCCGAATCTGTTGGAAAACTTCCCCTCCAAAACCTAACGCAGTTACAAACTGCTTAATTAGACCCAACTTAATATGGAGAGGTGGTAGCAGAACTATGTCAGGCTTCACAAGAGGTTCCCTGAGTACATTGTACTTTCCTGGTTGCAGTCCTTCACGTGGAGGCCACTGAACTGTTTTATAGTGCTCAGTCGAAGCCCTGCTATCCCACAGGCAAAGAAAACATGAATATTTAGTAAACCCTCCTTGTAAACCTAACAGGAAACCAATCATATTGAAATCACCACACACGCCCCAGTTATATTGTTCATACCTGATTTGAGTGAGCAGTTGTTTGACATTTTCATAGTCCTCCTTCATTTGAACAGAATGTGCAACTGGTATAGATGGATATTTGTTCCCATTGTGGAGTAGAACAGCTTTTAAACTCCGAGTTGAACTGTCAATAAACAGGCGCCACTCTGAGGGTATATGTGTTAACCCAATAGCTGTGAATAGACCATTAACCTCGCTGCAATAACAGAGAGAGCCATTGACATCGTAGAACCTTGCAAACTCTTCATGCAGCTTTCGGTATACAGTGCTCTTGCAGTCTTCTCCAATCAAATTCCACTCTTTGAGTCTGGAGGTCAGAAGCTCAGACCTTGATTTCGTCAGACCCAAATCTCTACTTAACTCGTCCAATTCCCTCTGAGTTGGAAAGTGAGGGTTTGTAGTGAAAGTTACTGTATATTCTTCATCATGACTGTCCTCACCAGCCGACATCTCAGATGAGCTAGCTGCATCCTCATTTTCAACCTGCAAAGCAAAGAAACAAAATATAGGCATAGCTATATATGTAGAAGAGCATCAGCACTAAGAAAAATCGACACATAATGACCCACAGTCTGTAAATACAGAGGGTAAAGTAATGGATAGATACCTGTTCTGTTGGACGTGGTATTGGAAGACCTTCGCCATGTGATACAGGAGCTACGGACGACGCTATGCTTGGATACTGAAGAGTCTGCCTTCCTTTAACTTTCCTGTACTTAGAAACATCTACCATGCAGTAGTAGCAATCGTCGTGGTGGCTCTTTGGTTCTCTCCATATTCTGGGTACCGCAAAGGGCATTGCCTTGCGTACTCTCCGCAGCCACCCTTCAAGTGTGGAGCGGCAGCTTCCACAGATCACATGGGGTGCCCAGGGCTTATCTTGGTCACCCATGGCATACCAAAATAAAGCCGATACGCGATCCAGAACTTGGCGCCTTTCACAATCTTGTGCGATACTTGCTTGGGGCCTATGTAATAGTGATGTAGCGGATGTCTTTTTTTTCACATCCGCGGATGCGGATGCGGATGAGGATGTTTGATTTCAACATCCGCGGATGCGGATGCGGATGTCTACATTTTCGTTATTTTTTAGGATATATTCGAGATTTGTTGTGTTTAACGTATATAATAAGTTATTATATAGAGAGAGCTGTAGCTATAATGTAGTATAATTGATTAATTGTACAATAATTGCTGTACTTTTCTCTGAACATATAAAATAATATCAAGCATCTAACTAATATAGAAATCAATTAGTGAATTCGTCTGCAAATAAATTCGTTATATTTTGTTGAGTTTCAGCCACAATTAGAAACCATAATTGTGTTACCAGGATGCGGGACGTGAACCCAACTCAAATGCACCCCACCGACCTCTTTCCCCAACCTCCACCCTTATAGAAAGAGATCTTTAATTAGCTTGATAACTATTTATATTAAGTTTAAAGTTTTATTAGGCATATTTATAAATGAGTAATTAAAATAAAGTAAACTAAGATGTTCATCGTTTAATGTTCAAACTTAATTATAGGAAGGTTATGCTTAAGGAACATTAATTTTTCTGCCTTTTCTGCTGCCAGTCTGTTTCTCTTTTCATCATATATTAATCCAGCACTGCTAAATAATATCTCGCTTGGTACGTTTGTTGGAGGACAGGCTAAATGTTTCCTTGCAAGTTTACTCAAGTATGGATAGATATTCTGCGTATTTTTCCACCAACTAATAGGATTGTCACATGCAGCCAGGCGTTTTTCTTGGTGATAGCTCTCGATCATTTTTACTACATCTTTTGACATCGCGTAGGTCTCGTCATTGCTGCTTGACTCAAGAAACTGAGAGAGAGATTCTGTGATAGATTTGCTTGTTGAAGGTGTTGGTTCTGTCACTGAAACTTTTATTCTTTTGGTGGGTGGCGAAGCGACAGATTCAAGAGATTGAAGCTCTTCAACTGCTTTGCCAAGTGATGATTTAACTCGTTCTAATGTACTAGGTGAAAATAACTTAGCTTTGTAACGTGGATCTAAGTAGGTTGCAAGAGAGTAACTTCATACAAGAACAGCCTCTCGTCTTGTCGCTTGCATCACTTTTGCGCACAATGAACTAGTTCTATTAATATAGTAGAATTTGATAATTTCCGCTTATTAATGACATTTTATCTCAACGGTCCACATCCGCACGACATCCGCAGTCCAAAGTGCGGATGCGGGTGCGGATGCGAGAAAATGTGCGGATGTTCCGCGGATGCGGATGCGGATGCGGATGTGACCTACATCACTACTATGTAATACCCACAAACGTAGCAGAATATATCCGGCGAGTGTTTACAAGCTCTAGTTGCCATTCTCTTTACCAAACTGTACTACATTAATCATAACCTGCAGATATAGAGAGAAGAGTTATTAAATCTGCAATAGATTACAGATTCCAAAAAAAAGGTTTATTCACAACACTGAAATAATGTTCGCAATAAAAAAAGGATCGATAACACTCAAATCGTCAGCAGAGAGAAGCACAGAAACACAGTACCTCAGTGCTGGTAACCATCAGACAAACAACCTGCTTTCTTTGTGTGCTCACACTTACTGACTTCTCAGACGAAGTCCCCTGCCCCCACTCCCCCCATGAATGTGTGGTAGAAACAGCATGCAGGGGATGCGGTCAACCTCCTTCCCGTTCAGGAAAGGACTCCTGCTCCCGATTTCACAATGAGGAATAGGGATTGTCCGATGCCAAGAGACGAGGCATCACTGCCCTCTTCCTTACCTTCCACTGAAGGCGAGAGGCGTTCGATTACTCAAACGCCTCGCTCGGCGTCCAGTTCCTCCCCCCTTCCACCGTAGAAGGAGGGGCACGCGCGTCCGTCAGGATATAAACACTACTGACAGACCCTCACCAAGCCACAGAGTTGGGGAGGAGTCTCCTATTAGTCGTGGAGCCAAGGGGTGTTTGCATGTATAAAAGGGCCCCTAAATCACTCTCCTGATTTTGATAGAGGACCACCTGGAACACCATCAGAGCAAGGGTGGACATTCTGAAACCCGGAAGTAAACCTGCCATTCATGGTTTTGTCGGAATTGCTCGATCCCAAAACCACGGCAAAAATCAGGGGTAGAGGAAATTCAAATTGACATAGCGTCGCAATGAAACAACCTATGGTAACATATTACCACTCAAAATGGAGCTTATAGCATCAGCTATAGGACGAATGTAGACAGGATATGATTGGTTTAAGTTCAAGGTCACCAAAGGTCAAAATATGGCGTAACTTGACCCTTGCTTAAAATCTGAACCCCTTAAAATTAAAACAACCCCCAAAATACTGCAGATGAATGAATTATTTATTTATTGACCAATTCCAGTAGAGTACAATATAGATAAGTTTATAAAATCAATAGGAAGAAATATACATGTAGTTTAACCACTTGGGGTCCAATTGAAATTATACTGAAATTCGACAAATGAACAAAAAACTGACATACAGAGACAAAAAGTCAGAGAACAGAAATACAGAGAAAAAAATTCATATATCATCCTATCTGGTTCTTACAGCCCTTATTTGATGCCTGGCAGCTACAATAGGGGCAACATCTGCTGTCAAGTTGTCTGCAAGGACATCGTTTGGTAGCACACGATGTGCATGTACATGGCATTGGGAACTAATCTGGGAGCAATATCTGAAGTCGATCTGGTTGCATGATGCCGTCTTCTTGGGTGAACCCGAAGCTTTGGGGATCTAGCTGTGGACTATCTAAGCAGTGTAACTGCAGGTACGTCCCATAGAATGCCCTAAGGATATGTCCTTTGATTGAACGGCTGGTGGGGGTTAGATCCAAGATGGTTTTCTTGCTGTGGTGGTAGAGGTGGTATCTCAACTCATCCATAGATTTACATGGCGTGCCTGATTTGGAAACGTTGACAAGAAACTCTTCCACCAAGCCAAAGTCGATATCATTCGGGTTCTTTCCAAAGTCACGGAGATAATGTTCTGGATTTGCCTTCAGCCCAGCAGCTTTTGTACCAAATTTGCTTGTTGAATCGCAGCCAGTAAGGTGATGAAGTGGTATGAGGACTTCGCAGATATGTGTGCCCAACCTATCGGCCAAGGTATGAAGGGGTATATACTTCGTGGTATTACCCACACCAGCACTCATCCATAGTTCTTTCAAACCATGACCTTTCAAAATTTTCCAGTAATGCAATCCAAGGACCATGACATCTGTGTCGTTTGATAGCAAAACAACTCTGGTTGCCCCACAATTGACAGCATGCAGAGCATGTAGGATCATCCTTACGTCTGCCTCTTCGATGTTGACATCTAAATCAGGTAATGCAGTATTGCAGTCACTCAAAATAGCCCTGCATGGTTCGATTTCAGAAGATAGACCCATTGCACTGACTACTACATCTGCCATCGCCTTTGGGTTCCCTAAAATATGGCTTCGAAGTAATCCTTGTAATTTGGCTTTGTTGGTGGATGATGCCCAAAAGGCATCCATTATAACGGGTAAATGTGTCTCTTCACATATTACATTCAGGTCCATGGGACCGCAGCTACATCTCCTTGCTCTTTCACTTTCTTTTACAGATACCTCCACATGATTATGTGTCAAAGACAAAGTCGATGCGGTTGGAATTGCTGCAAAGTCCATGTGCCATATCAAGGAAGTTCGTGCAAAGATCACCAGAGGTTTTTAATGAGGCTAAGCGCATACGGCGTAGGCAACCCATGACATCAATGATGCTGGCAGTATTGTCCGGCTTCCATTTTGATAGTGGTAGATAGTCCTTTTTGTCAAGCTGTTTCTCTAACTCGGTGCACAGGTCACTTTTGCTGGGTTTATTCATGAGTCCATCCCTATCGAAGAGATAACTGCTGTCAACCAAGTCAAACCTCAACAAATCATTCATATCATATTCTCGGACACGGGCAATAGCGAAGATCTTCTGAGTTTCTGCCAATTGCTTTTTACTCCCCTTGTCTCTTGCTTGGTTTGGGCTTTTCTCGGACTTCATTGAATTGAATGTTTTCAGATTCTTCCTGTGAATGGTATCAAAGACGGATTTTTGCTTTGTCACGAACCTCTCCATCCGAAATGTTTCGTACTGTGTGCTAGAATTGGTCTTGAACTTAAGAAGGCCGTCACGGATTTCGCTGGACATGATTTCTTGGGTGATGATGTTGTGAAGGGTCTGCTGCTCATCATGGTCTCCCTCTGTGGATATGGTCGCTGGATTTTCATGTTGCTTAATGTACTGTATCATACTCTGGATCAAGGCTTCGGAGGTTCGCGTGGCGGGTAGATTGAACTTGTGGTTTACTAGAAGTTCCGTGCTTGATGTGGTGACACCACTGATTTCTAACGACAGCCAACATCTCATGGTATATGATCTCCCATTAAGCAACGAATTGCTTTCTTTTCGTGCTGCCAATGATGCCACTTGCGCTCTTCTGGGACCGATTTATTGTCTGTTCAAGACACATGTCTGCGCCCACAGAATTGAATCGCCCTTTTGTCCGCTTCACTACAAATTTTCCAGCCTTGAAGTTTTCATATGTCGATGGTGCAGCCTCTGGTAGCTTCCTCATATCCTCTAGATCAGTGGTGGCCAACCATTTTTTGATGCGTGCCATTTTTAGGTTAGGTTTAATTCGAATGCGCCAAAAAAAAATTTGTGAAAAAATTACTAATAACTTGTAAGTAAAAATAAAAATATAATATAATATTTACCTTAAATAGAAATATAATGTGAAAAATATTTACCTTAATGAGATTTTTGATGTTGCTTCGACTTTACCAACTTCAAAATATTTGGATGTAAGTCTGTTGTAGCAAGCTGCAAGCTGCAGTAAATTTTTTAGATTAGAATCAGTGAGTCGGGATCTTTGTTTCGATTTTATCAATTCCATAGACGAAAAGGCTTGTTAACTGCTTAAATCTTTGATTTTTAATATTTAGTGTTAGAAGTGAAAATTTAGCACAATTCATACTAGACCTCGATGCGCCACCTTTGGCGCAATGCGCCGCGGTTGGCCACCACTGCTCTAGATATAATGATCCCCATCGGAGGTAGTTGATCCGGTCACATCCAGCAAACAGGGGTAGAACTGCTTGTACACTGTGGAGGTGTAGCTCCTAGTTTCCTTCACGGTCAGCTCTTACCAGATCTTTCAAGACACAGACCATCTGGACAAACCGATCCCAGAAGGCAAATGTCGCCGACATCTCACATCTTTCAGACCTGAAGGAATTAAAATCATCAATCATGCTTGATGAGGTTGACATGAATGCATCCAAGTGTCCTTTGCTCTCTTCCCTGCTCTTTTCTGATACGGAAGCTTTCATTAACTTAACAAATTCAAGTGCATTCCTATATAGTTCCACACCTTTGGTTCGGAAGAATTCTGCCCACTGCAACCTTTCTATGCATTCACAGAGCAATAATAACCCCTTCAGTGACCTAGTATAGTGTGTTCCATCAAGCACTGATCTGACCACATTTTTGCCAAAAGCCTTCGACTCCAGCAAGATAGTTTCAGCGCCACTTCCGTCAATGTATTTCCAAATGGCACCCATGACTACTAGGGTGGCCCACTTTTCAATTTTTTTTTAAAAGTATAGGTTATCGTAGTTTTCCCATTATTTAGCACTATACTAGCACATTGGTACCATTTTTAC
The DNA here is from genome assembly GCA_023014485.1 of Bathynomus jamesi. Classification (NCBI taxonomy): domain Eukaryota; kingdom Metazoa; phylum Arthropoda; class Malacostraca; order Isopoda; family Cirolanidae; genus Bathynomus; species Bathynomus jamesi. The sequence goes on along the minus strand of JAJOZX010000139.1, from coordinate 1,398,237 downwards.
AAAAATTGATCAATATTTAGGGGTCTCGCATCGACCTTGAAATTACGAGGTTTTTTTTTAAATGCGTACTTTTAACCTTTTACTGAATCAAGATAAATCATTAAGTAGGGATGTTTTCTGAATCCTCTTGATGAGAGAAGTCGTTTGGCGTGCCTTCCAATGTCATACGACTAACGGTTTAAAAGTTGTGCATGTATACAGGTAATACCAATGTGCTAGTATAGTGCCAAATAATGGGAAAAACCACGATCACCTATACTTTTCAAAAAAATCAGCAAATAGCAGACAAATAAGGAAGAAAGAAACAATAACTTAAACAATCACTTTTGCATTGTATTGACCACTATCACACGTCACTGGCTGCAACGTTGTCCCTCTGTGCTATGTCATCGTGGCGAGTGATGATTTCTTGAAGTCGCCGAGCTCTTTCCGGTTCTTTTCCACCACTTGCAGAAGATCCTGCAGCTGTGCCTCGTCCTTTGTGACCGTGTTCGCATAGTCTTGTATCAATTGGACTCCTCTTTCAGCGACGTCATTGGTGACCTGGAGATTAGAGATCACATCCTTCAGACGACAAAAGTCCTCGTTCTCGTCCCACTTATCAGTTGGCAGGGTGAGCCACGAAGACCCATACATCTTTAGACCTGCAAATAAGAACCAGGAGGACTCGTCGATCAGGTCGGGGAGTAGTGTCATCTCGTTGACTGAGACGTTCTCGTATGTGAAGTCTTTGGGTACAGGGAGGTGGGACAGCTTCTCTGCCATCTGTTGCTTCACAGTGCCATCCACCTTGTTGCTGCATAGAGCGAAGATGACGGTCCGCCGTTCCAAGGAAGTTCTGAAACACATGCCATATATTTCAATTTCATGGTTGTAAAGTAACCTATTTTGGTTCACATTCAGTTCTCTTTTTAATTGACATTATGCTTCATGAATCTCATTACTAAATTGATAGCTATGAAAACTTAATCAACTGACCTTGACCATTTTGCCATCCCAGTGGACAACAGCGTGCCTCGGTGGCGTGAAGGAGTCCTTCACAGCCGTCGCCACTTCACGGCGATGTGACACTCTTCCCCGGCGAGCCGTTTCTTTCGAGATGCTGAACTGATTGAGGTCTGCTGGTGGATCCGCCGAACGTGTGATAGCAGCCACAATGCTTACTACCTATGTAGAGAATGGAAAGTGGAAAGGAAACTGTCAAGAATACATGTGGGTTACGGGACACTTTAAAACTGACGCTATCGATGAATACTATACAGTATACACAATACGCACCTGATTATTGGACATGCGGAAACGATCAGCCACTTCCATGACAGCAGGTGCATTAAGGATGCGGCGAGGAAGATTGACAGACACACTTGGCTCTTTCGGCAGGGGGAACGCTAGTTCTGTCTCCGACTCTCCTGACATGCCAGTATCATCATTCTCCATGGCCTCATCTCCCGTTTCGTATGCACACTTTGAGGTTTGCGGCTCCTGGCGAGGACGTTTTCTTCCTTCCTGTAGCTTTCTTTTTACAGCGAAAACTTTATCGTTCCCGCTCATCGTTGCCACCCGAGGACCACGTTGATCGAGGTAGAAGTCAATGTCTTCTTTCTTGTCCTTGTCGGAGAGCAGTCGATTCTTCTTTATATCTTCGACAGCGTCAGATGCTCCGATATCCCACAGCTTGTCCACACTGTCCGAAAACTTCTGCCGTTTTCCTCCGGCGTCAGTTTCTCGTTTTCTGCTTTTTTGGAGTAAGTGCCACTCTTTCCACAATGCCTCTAGCTTCCGTTCGCAGTTGAGCTTTGTGATTGTTTTAATGCGGGCCAGGTTCCAAAACTTTAAGACGTTGTTTACGGTTTCTTTGAATGCGTCTTTCCTGTTAGCAGTGTACTGGATAACACTGAAGAAGTATTGCAAAACCTGCCGTGTTGTTGGCAATTTGCTACCACTGATGGAGGACGACGGTTGGCCAACTAAAAAAATTTCCGAGGCCGATCTTAGAGAAGGTAGCGATGTTATTTTCGCCTTTCCTTTTGATGACTCTCTATTTGTAGCTTCAAGAGTTCTTCCAGTTATGGTTGCCATCGATTTGTCCATGACAAAGGATGAGGAACTCAGACAGAATTTCAAAATGTTATGATCTGCAAAAAAAGAAATAGGTTAGGTACCTGGCACAGGCATAGTGCATTTTCTAATTACCTATATACATTATACATTCCGCCCGGGTATGGTGACTCATTTTTTTGAAAAGTATAGGTGATCGTGGTTTTTCCCATTATTTGGCACAATACTAGCACATTGGTATTACCTGTATACAGGCACAACCTTTAAACCGTTAGTCGTATGACATTGGCAGGCACACCAAACGACTTCTCTCATTAAGAGGATTCAGAAAACATCCCTACTTAATGATTTATCTTGATTCAGTAAAAAGTTAAAAAGTACGCGAGACTCTTAAATATTGATAATTTTTGTAAAAATGGTACCAATGTGCTAGTATAGTGCCAAATAATGGGAAAAACCACGATCACCTATACTTTTCAAAAAAAATTGAAAAGTGGGCCACCCTAATGACTACCTTAATCAGATTAAAAGAACCTAAACATAACACAAATTACTGAATTCAGTTGGTTTGTTCATAATGATCTCACGGGCAATGTGGTACACCCCCTCATCACAGGCAACAGGCAAGTGAGACTGTTCCAACTGACTCAGAACATCTTGGAAATTCTTTAGGGCTGTGTACACTGTGGCATATTCTGTCACAGGGTGTGGCAGAACAGGCAGAAATCCTATGATTTTCTGAGCCACGCTCTCATCCGTAACAAGAGAATTAAAGGGGCTCCAAGAAGGCATTGCTTGCTCCTGACTTGTTTCATTGATACCTTCATTCAAATTTGATACATCTAATCTGCTGACAACCCATGCAACATCTTTAGTCCTGATGCATTTGGATTCAGATGCATTCATTTCGTACAGATCCTCAGGAACCTCATACAGTGAGGAAAGGTTTGGTTTCTTGGCAGCTTTGGTGTAACTCTTAAGAACCTGGCAACCTAATTCTTGTTTGAATTGCCTTTCTCTATGGTTCACACTTGTCTCCGATATATTGGGTTTACCATTCTTTGACATTATTTACGGTTTGTCCTGCATCAGAATCAGGACAGTGTCATGATTCCCCCCAATACCAGATAGTGTGGCTTCCTCATGGTCAAAATTATCAAATGCCCCCATGGTGAACTCAGCAGGATTAAACGGACTTGGAAGAGGGACCCGACTCTCACCTGTTTCAGTGACAAATGATGCCATGTCAGAATGATAGCGGAGAACCTTATTGTAACTAATCGCCAGTCCAAACCGATTGAGGCTAGAAATAAGTGTTTTGGACCTACAAGCATTGTAAATGGATTCTGAATTCATCATATGTAGAGGAGTGCGTTTTCTACCATTGTTCAAAATGTAGAAGACAATTTGATACACAGACAAGATCTTTTTTAATTTAGCAGCTTCAGAATTTATTTCGGTGTCCTCGAGTGTTGCATCAAGTTGATCCTTACTGTCAATGTCATTGCAAATGTCAAAGTCAAAAAGTGCCGAGAAGAAATCTGCAACCTCCTTTGGAATCACAATATCTTTATATGCCTTCTCAAGTTCACTGGCATCACAAAATTTGTCGTTCAGTTCAAAATCTTGTTTCAAGATGCATTGTCTCAATAAGGTACCACAACTTTTCAAGGCATCCGAATCCAATTCGCCTTGGCTTCCGCCTGATCCTTTCTCAACAGCACTTCCCTTGAAGAAGATTGTAGGAGTTTTTGAACCCGGAGGAACAAAGAATCCTGTACATAATGATCAGGTACATTTTCATAACCCTATTCGTAAAAGTGAAACTGGCTTGCCCGTTATCACGCATCTTATTGCAACAGTCAAATAGATACGACAAGTTGTAGTATCTACCAGTGTTCAAACCAGGTTCTATATCTTTCATTACATTCACAAAGATATCAACCTTCTGTTGGCCAACAAACGCAGACACTGAATCGGAAGACAGTTTCTCCCCCTTCCTGACGTAATTGCGGATGCACTGTTTGTGGCAGTACAAATCTGCACCAAAGACAGCATTTGTGTCCTGTAGATCACATGTTCGGGTAAAAACTTCATCCTGAAGTATCAAAGCTGCTTTCAGGAACGATTCTGCTCGTCCTTTTTCAGATATTCGGTATTTTATGTACTCATTGTTGTGTTTTGCGTTTCCACATATGACACTTTCTGGAGAAGATATTGACGTTATCTGACTGACATGCTGAATCCCGTGAGGCTGCCATAGACCGTCTTGACCTCTGATCAACACATGAGGTACTCTGTTGTGAGCTAGGATTAGCATTATCAGAATCAGCCGTGGGCCCTTTGTTCGATTGCTTAATTTTTTCAAGTGTCTTTTTATGTGTGTACCGTTTGTAACAGTTATTGCTAACATGAACAATTTTGCTGCGGTCAGCCTGCTTCAGTCTTTCGAAAACGCTGTCCTTTCTAATGCCTGTTGCCTCGATTACTCGCGCCCTACCATTCTCTGTACTCGTAGTTTTGTATTCAGGGTCAGTCTTCTGACATATGATGCATTTCTCAGGATTAGTGGACGGGCTCTGTGACGGTGACGACATTCTCAATCGTTTAATTGGTAAACCGGCTATCTCATTCTGGAAATACACACAGAATGGGCAATTAAAATTTACTATATATTTGGACACATGCACATAATTCAGCAACAGGAAAAAACAGTCAGATAAAAAACACTACCCCAGGATTAGTGGACGGGCTCTGTGACGGTGACTACATTCTCAATCGTTTAATTGGTAAACCGGCCATTTCATTCTGGAAATACACACAGAATGGGCAATTAAAATTTACTATATATTTGGACACATGCACATAATTCAGCAACAGAAAAAAACAGTCAGATAAAAAACACAACCCCACTTACCAAGATCAGTAGGCAATGACAAAGACACGATATACATGGGTATGTCAACAAATCATTATCTGAAATAACAACATAAAATGAGAAATTTGATATTATAAAAGAACATAGAGCTCACAACAACTGTTAATAGTCCTGGAGCCAAGGGGTGTTTGCATGCATAAAAGGGCCCCTAAATCACTCTCCTGGGATGGTGTCCACCTGGGACACAATCACAGCTACATGTATGATATATTTCTTCCTATTGATTTTAAAAACTTATCTATATTGTACTCTACTAGAATGTCACTAAATAAATAGTTCATTCATCTGCAGTATTTCGGGGGTTGTTTTAATTTTAAGGGGTCCAGATTTTAAGATTTTGACCTCTGGTGACCTTGAACTTAAACCAATCATATCTTGTCTACATTCGTCCTATAGCTGATGCTATAAGCTCCATTTCGAGTGGTAATATGTTACCATAGGTTGTTTCATTGCGACGCTATGTCAATTTGAATTTCCTCTACCCCTGATTTTTGCCGTGGTTTTGGGCTCGAGCAATTCCGACAAAACTATGCATGGCAGGTTTACTGCCGGGTTTCAGAATGTCCACCCTTGCTCTGATGGTGTCCCAGGTGGTCCTCTATCAAAATCAGGAGAGTGATTTAGGGGCCCTTTTATGCATGCAAACACCCGTCGGCTCCTGGACTATATCCCCCCAAGGTCGTGCCACCCATCCCCCAGGCAGGCGAACCCTACCTCAGGGAGATTGAGGGAAGAGGACGGGTGGGTCATAGTTAACAGGCGCTCTCCAAAGAGGGTTCCTCAACCTGTCAGCGCGGCAAGGCCACCGCTGAGGAATCTCACCTTCTTTGTGTCGCGAATTCAGCTTTCGAACGAGGGAAGCTATATTCGACACATGATGGAGAGGTCTGTGGTGAACACAGTATATTGTTAGTTAATAAACGAAACACAAAATCTCTGTATTATAACTCATTTAAAGTAATAATTAAAGGTGTAAATTCACATTTCAACCTGTACAATATGAGTCAGTGGCCAGAAGTTATTGTTGTTAAGGAGTTTATTCACTTTTCCAGGAGATTTGATAACAGGCAAAATAATAATAATAATAATAATAATAATAATAATAATAATAATAATAGGCGCCCTAACTGTAATGCCTGAAATTTGTACGGTGTATAATATTAATCAGATTAATAAGTTTTCTATCAGTCATGGCGGATAACTTGTTGAAAATAGTCTCATATAACGTAAGGTCAGTGAGGAATTCAATTGTAGATGTTCATAAAATCTGTGACAGTGCAGATTTGATACTCCTGCAAGAGCACTGGCTACCTAAGCAAGAGCTAAAATTCCTCTCTACCATCCGTGATGGTTCGGATCAACAGTAGACTTGTCAGATGAATTAATGTACGGTAGGCCTTTTGGTGGTGTTGCTTTCTTATTAAGGAAAAATTTGTCAAAACATATAAGATTTTTAACAAGCGATAATGTAAGGTTGTTAGGCATTGAATTACAAGTGAACAATGATTGCATATTAATTGTAAACTGCTATTTAGTATTTACCATACAACAACGGCAGTAATCTAGATGAATACATTGATTTGCTGTATAAAATTAAGTCATTATCAGATAACCCCAAATATTCTCACTGTGTAATAATGGGGGACCTTAGTAGTATGACTACAAAAGGAGAGAGTGCAATTCAATTGCAAATGTTGATCAATGTTGCAAAGGAGGGATTGGGGAATGCTGCAAGAGGTTATTCAACAAGGGGAAGGGGTTATGCAACGAGGGGGAGGGGTTATCCCCCAAGCTGCAATGAAGGGGAGTCCACCTAACCTCTTTGGGGGAGAAGGTGGGACGGCCTCACCCCCAAAGGGAAACCTAACCTAAGAAGGAGAGAGGAGTGTTCGCCTGGCTCCTGCCAGACGCATATTGAGAGTTCATCCGAGCGCCCGCTGTCTTATAAGGGCCTAATCAGCCAGTTGGCTTAATCCGCCAGTTGGTTTAGAAGGCTTCTTAGAAGGCGTACATGGCCTGTTAAGGTGTACATTATTAGGGTTGTGTTGCCAGATTGTGCTATTTCTTTAATTAAAGCATATATTCTTTACAGTTCCCTTTCCGCCAGTCGGCATTATCCGACAGTTGGCTTAACCCGCCAGTTGACGTAGAAGACCTAGAAGGCCGGTGTATATATATTAATTAACTTTTCAGCTGCCAGATTGTGCTATTCAGATATTCTTGACAGTTGGCTTAGAAATCCGTCAGTCGGTTTAGAAGACCTAACCCGCTATTTGGTATACATATAATTAAATAATAATAGCGTTTATATATACAGGGTGGGCCGTAAGTTTCCATACATAGGAAAAATTAAACGTTTGTTTTTATGTTTCAGATACCCTAAGAATATGCGTTTGACGTAAGATCTTGTTTACTGATGAAGCAAATTTTTACGTCAATGGAGAGGTTAATCGGCAAAACATACGTTATTGGAGTAATGCTAACCCTAACTGGCTGAGTCCGACGAAGATGCAAGGTGCCGGTAAAGTGATGGTGTGGGCCGGGATATGGGGTGACAGAATTATTGGACCAATTTTTGTCAGTGGAAATCTTAATGCCGAAAGGTATCTTAACATGTTGCAAGAAGAGATTTTCCCATCCCTGCTAAACGAGGAAGGTAACTTCCCAGTTTACTTCCAGCAAGATGGAGCTCCACCTCATTATGGTCTTCACGTGCGTCGGTATTTGGATCAGCAGTTTCCGGATGCTTGGATTGGTCGGCGTGGTCCTGTGGAGTGGCCTCCCAGATCCCCAGATCTCACCCCCCTTGATTTCTATCTTTGGGGGCACTTGAAGGCCATGGTGTATCAGGAAAAGATACGAGACATAAATCATCTAAAGGAACGTATCACCAACGCCATTACAAGCATAACGTCAACTGTGCTAATGCGTGTTCATCAACAGTGGGGAACACGTATTGAAATGTGTTTTCAAAACAATGGCAACCATGTAGAGCATATTATATAAATAAAAATGGTTGTCCATAAAAAAATGTTTATTTTTCCTATGTATGGAAACTTACGGCCCACCCTGTACAACCAAAAGAATTAAATAAAACACCATTACATCATTCTGTTTATTTAGACGAATTATTGGAATCAATTTCACGAAATATGTAGAAAATAAATATACAATCCTATACAAATGATGGAATATATATGATAAAAAAATAAAATAAAAAATAATAATAGCATAAGAAATACGAACGAGGAATATATATATATATATATACCGGGTGCGGTAAAAGTAACGCCCTTTTAATAATTGTATCATTTTTTTAAGGTGTATTGAGCCAACCACAAAATTAATTAAATTCCAGTTATTTTTTAGTTTTTACTGAGAAAGTACTTATTATTTTTCTTAAAATGCTGTATTTTTCTTAAAAACCTTATTATTTCTCTTAAAATGCTGTAATTGATTTATTTCCTTCAATAAAAGAGAATAAACTAAAAAGGGCGTTATTTTTGCCGCACCCGTTATATATATAAACAAAATAAAAAATAATAATAAAAAAAACGATGAAGTATAATCAGCAACTTGTTAGTACAGGAAAAAAAAAAAATATATATATATATATATATATACACAATTATATTAAACAATTAAATATATTGAAAATAAAAAATAAAAATATTAACTATATTGAAAATAAAAAATAATAATATACAAAACGATGGAGTATAATCATCAACATGTTAGTACAGAAAAAATATAGATATATATACAATTATATTAAATAATTAAATATATTGAAAATAAATATACATCAAAATACACTCGTTCTACTGCGCTTAACTTAAGCACTAAACTCGCGCGTAATTCAGTCGACAGTCACATCATTATTGCGTTGCACTACGCAGTAAATACGATTTAACATTATTTCACCGCTCAAGGTGTATGGGCTCCTATACTCGATGTAACTGGCCTTCATATCGTTCAATACTATTTTTGTGCCCACTTTACATTCGGTTGGCAAGTTATCTTTAAACACAGATAAAATACAATTAAAAGCACGCACAAAGAGGGTGTCGTTAGCCACCACATCATTATTAAATACAAGTTTATAAACACTCCTTTCCAATCGAGGGTTTTTTTCTTACCGACCCGAGGTTTTTAATCGTGAATTCTTCTTCACAACGCATAGCGGGAATTGAAATAATCTTCCAAGTCGTAACGACAGTTGCTCATTATATAGAGGTACAATTCTTCAGGGTGAACAGTGTAGGCGAGCTCTGCCCTGTACCACTCAAGTCCTTTGTACCAAAGTTCGTGATATTTCGAAGATTCTAAAACTTTTAAATAAGCATCCAGCTCTAGACCATTCTCGCCTTGTTCATTCCTACATTCGATAAATCCGTCGAGCAGAGCGGTGTATGCGTATTCAAGAACTGGGTCAAAATAAATCATATCCGTAACACGCGCGTCTAATATAGGTTTCATCTTGCGGAATCCGACGATTTCAAACATTCTGTCGAGGATGAATCGGTTTTGCGAGGGGACAAGAACGTTATTATCAGAAGCATTCTTCCACATCAGTTGTATATCAATGCATGACTGATCGTTATTTATACACAATGTAAAAACAACGGCATATGAGGGGGCATCACTAATCTGTTCTCTTCTTGTACCTACACCTGCAGGTATTTTATAACGGTCCTCACCCCACTTCTCAACTATCATGAAGACTCTATTCATCTCTTCAACACTTAAATAAATAACATTACGTTTACCAGAATTTGCTTGTCGACAAGTCGTTTCAAGTACATAGTTAATGGTGCTGGTTTCACGCCTGAACACGCGTAATGACTTCGTCACAAACACATCGTACGCGGCATTGAGAATGCTTCTCAAAGGAAGTTCCATCGTATTCGAGGAGTGCACGTCCAGTCGGTTCAAGCTTTGAGATGACTATGAGCAACAGGTGGGCGGATCGGCACGACGGGGGAGCGAATCACACAATAAGCTGTTGAATCGTGTACGGATTTGTTCTAGCATGAATCATGCGAGTACTTGTACCCATTATACCTGGCAATTTTCCGACACATGGGCAATTTCAGTTTTAATGTTTTATGCGCACTAGACGTTCCCCACACATTAGCAATCCGGTGCACTATTTGAGAGAAACATGTGACCGTATTTATCCTTTTTGTTTAACAATCGATACTCGTCTCTAAATTCTATCAAAAACTCACACAGGCTTTTAGCCACAACCTCACCGCGAACCTCGTCATGATATATATGAATGTAGTGGTAAAAGTACTTTAGCTTGTCCATGATGACAAGGTTTACATTCTCAGCCGCATGGTACGCGTACTCGATATGATGCAGCATAACATAATACCGCCTGTCACGCCACTCATCAACAAGACTCATCATCTATATCCGTTGCTTCTCTTCTGCACGCGTTGTTTCTTTCACCTCACGGTATATGTACGCTTTTATGCAGTTTAGCCTTCAACGTAGTCCATTACATCGTTTGTGCCGCGAAATACGACAATACTCTCGCCAGAATATCCATAGAGTATTTGAACATCTTGTTCCTTCGCGCGATTCAATGTAGCCTCAAAAGTCTCAAAGGAAGTGGGGTTAGGTCGTCTTTCAGTATTCACCACATCTTCCGACTTTACCAAATACCACTTCATAAACGTCGAACACGCAACATCAAAAGTAGCCATCACTATTTTTCGTCTACGTGGGAAATTACATGTCTGAGCTCCAGGGTTTGCAGAGGTCAACTGAACACGCCGGAGTAGAGATATGCCCAGGTAGTAGCATAAGTCACATGACCGAGCTCACAGTGGGCGGAGCTTAGGATTCTACACACGCACGCACACAAGGGAGAAAATGAAACTCTAATTGAATCAAATATACGTAATAAACAAACATATCGTTAACAATACATATATATATAATATATATATATTATATATATTATATATATATATATACATATATATATATATAAGCAAACAACCACAGGGAAAAGGAAACACAAAGTCCGAGCGCTTTCGTGATATATTCACATTATCAAGGAGGAACAGAAAATAGACGGAGATTACAAAGTAAATGAGTTAAATAGACAAGCAAAAAATTCACAATCGGCACCTCAAATTAAAGGCCTTAAAGCCCTCTAAAGATTTTTTCAATTGATAACATAATCTGTAGGCAGCTAAATTACTAAATATAAAAAAGAAGTATACTGTATAGATGAAATTAGACAAAAAAACCAATACAGAGAACAAAAATTATTATAATGGTTATTAACACTAATATTTAATTAAAACAGGCAATTAATTGGCAAGAATTTAATGAAAAACAAATAGATAACAAATAGATAACATAATCTGTAGGCTGCTAAATTACTATACAGATGAAATTAGACAAAACACCAGTACAGAAAACAAAAGTTATTATAATGGTTATTAACACTAATATTTAATTGAAGTAGGAAATTAAGAGGCCCGAAATTAATGAAAACAAAGGGAAAGTTGCCATCGTCTTACAGATTATTACAAAATTTCTACAAACAGTCTGGAAAAAAATTGTTTTCCCAAAAGCAACCCAGTTCAAAAGTCCAATAAACCCCCCAGCAACCAAAGATTATACACGAAAGAAATATTACAATTAAAATAGACACATAAGAATGTTAACAGTTCTTACAATAATATTTATTTATTTAACCAGGGCAAACCATTAAGGGGCAAGAAGTTAAGAAAACAGTAGGCCCTTCGCCAGCTTTCTGACTATGCACGAATCTAATTTGTACAACCCAGGGCTAATATTAAGGACCAAATCCGCATTATTCTTGATCACACTTGATTCCAATATATTTCTGCTAACAATAGATTTACTAAACCTTAATTTGGAAGCATTTTTCCAATCAATGGGATGATTAGTATCTCTTACGTGAATGAAAATGGCGTTAGATTCCTGGCCACTTCTTATACTGTATTGATGCTGTTTAATACGTAACTCAAGGGTCTTACCAGTTTGGCCAATGTAAAATTTATTACATATTGTGCAAGGGATTTTATATACACAACCATGTTCACTTAAAGGGGAGTTCTTAATCACTGAATTCTTAATTACATCTAAATTTTTGAACGCAATATTTACGTTAAAAGTCCTCAGCAGATTCGGCAGATCAAGGAAATTTTCTCTGAATGGTAACACTAAAACATTTTTTGTGTTATAAGGAATCTTATCCTTTACTTCGTAGAAGGTTTTCTTTGCCATTTTTAAGGACTTATCTACGCAGTTCTTTGGGTATTTTAAATCAAAAGCAATTTTGTATATTTTACTAATTTCATCGTCAATGAACTCAGGGCTACAAATTCGTAGGCCTCTTAGAAACAAAGTAGAAAGAACGGATCGTTTTACATTAATGTGGTGATCAGAATAATAATGTATATAGGAACAATTATTAGTGGGTTTTCTGTAAATATTGTACTTAAACTTTTTTCCAGACCTATATATTAAAACATCTAAAAAAGGGATCGAAGAATCTTTTTCTATTTCAACTGTAAAATTGATAGAGGGAATTAAATTATTAAGTTTGGGTAAGAATTCATTGAGATTTAAAGTCACTGGCCAAAGACAAAGAACATCATCTACATATCTAAACCATGGAACATAATTTGGCAGAATCTTCCTTAATAACTTACTTTCAAAAAACTCCATATATAAGTTACTCAAAATGGGGAGAGAGGGTTTCCCATCGCCATACCAAATTTCTGTCTAAAATATTCATTATTGAACACAAATTTTGAGTCTACTATGCACAGCTTAATTAATTCTATAATTGTGGCCACAGGTAATGGCAAATTATGCTTAACCAATTCTTCCGAAAGAAACACTAATAGATCCTCCACCGGGACTCTTGTAAATAAAGCGGTAACATCAAAGCTTACCAATCTAAAATTGTAATTGACACTGATACTATTTAATTTTTCCACAAGGTCTACATTATTATTTATGTGTGATTGTGAAATTGTGCCAAGGAGAGGATTAAGAATGGAGACAAGCCATTTGGATAGCTTATATGAGATAGATCCTATAGAACTAACAATAGGCCTTGCCGGATTATTTGGCTTATGAGTTTTAATCAGGCCATACATATAAGGTAATGACGGTGAAGTACTCAAAAACTGTTTAAGTAACATTTCATTCCCCTTCAAAAGTTGTTTAATTTTCTTGTTAAATGCACTGTTCACAGTTTCAAGGGGATTGTTCCTTAATTTCACGTAAGTGTCCGCATCATTCAAAAGATCATACATTTTTCCTAGATAAACGTCTTTATTGAGGATCACTAAGGCATTTGATTTATCAGCTTTGGTTATATGTAGATTCTGATCTTTTCTTAAAGCTTCATAAGAGTCGAAAAACCTCTGTGGACAATTTGGAATAGAGGGTTTAGACATGGCACTATATACTATACCTTTACAAATATTCACATCCTCTATAGGTAAATCATTATATTTTTCTAAATTACAGAAAGCCTTAGCTATTTCTACATAGTCCACCTCCTTTTTAGCTGCTGAAAAATTTATTCCATATCCAAGAGCCGTAACCATATTTTTATTTAACACTTTATCTGATAGATTTATCACGAATCCGGGGTTAGCATCCTTAGTCCAATCACTTCTTTCAATTAGAATTTGTAATTTAATATCCAGTTTCCTTTCCACTACACTACATTCTCTTCTAAGTTTGTTATAACAATAGTCCAGTAACCGTTGTTTCCATTCAGGTGGAATTGCCATATCAAAACTATATCTTCTCGCCCTAGTAACTTTAAAAGTGTCTTCGACTTCAATCTTAGTAATTTCTATATGCTTCTGCAACACTATTCTCTGGAATTCATCGAAGGGGCGTTCTCTCAAATTCAAAAGTCTATTAGGGAGTAAAGAGGTGGGGAGGACTTGTTCAATTAGACATCTTCTTAGAAATATCAGGTGAACCTTTCGCTTGTGTGACTTAACTAAAGAAGAACAGAAAGTAGAAACAAACAGTGCTAGGCCAGGGAAGAGCAAAGAGAAGGTCTCGAAGTGGCGCGTGGTATCCATTATGCACTAAAATCACAAAATAACACGTGACCTTATTAATAAGCAAACAACCACAGGGAAAAGGAAACACAAAGTCCGAGCGCTTTCGTGATATATTCACATTATCAAGGAGGAACAGAAAATAGACGGAGATTACAAAGTAAATGAGTTAAATAGACAAGCAAAAAATTCACAATCGGCACCTCAAATTAAAGGCCTTAAAGCCCTCTAAAGATTTTTTCAATTGATAACATAATCTGTAGGCAGCTAAATTACTAAATATAAAAAAAGAAGTATACTGTATAGATGAAATTAGACAAAAAAAACAATACAGAGAACAAAAATTATTAAATGGTTATTAACACTAATATTTAATTAAAACAGGCAATTAATTGGCAAGAATTTAATGAAAAACAAATAGATAACAAATAGATAACATAATCTGTAGGCTGCTAAATTACTATACAGATGAAATTAGACAAAACACCAGTACAGAAAACAAAAGTTATTATAATGGTTATTAACACTAATATTTAATTGAAGTAGGAAATTAAGAGGTTGTGTATATAAAATCCCTTGCACAATATGTAATAAATTTTACATTGGCCAAACTGGTAAGACCCTTGAGTTACGTATTAAACAGCATCAATACAGTATAAGAAGTGGCCAGGAATCTAACGCCATTTTCATTCACGTAAGAGATACTAATCATCCCATTGATTGGAAAAATGCTTCCAAATTAAGGTTTAGTAAATCTATTGTTAGCAGAAATATATTGGAATCAAGTGTGATCAAGAATAATGCGGATTTGGTCCTTAATATTAGCCCTGGGTTGTACAAATTAGATTCGTGCATAGTCAGAAAGCTGGCGAAGGGCCTACTGTTTTCTTAACTTCTTGCCCCTTAATGGTTTGCCCTGGTTAAATAAATAAATATTATTGTAAGAACTGTTAACATTCTTATGTGTCTATTTTAATTGTAATATTTCTTTCGTGTATAATCTTTGGTTGCTGGGGGGTTTATTGGACTTTTGAACTGGGTTGCTTTTGGGAAAACAATTTTTTTCCAGACTGTTTGTAGAAATTTTGTAATAATCTGTAAGACGATGGCAACTTTCCCTTTGTTTTCATTAATTTCGGGCCTCTTAATTTCCTACTTCAATTAAATATTAGTGTTAATAACCATTATAATAACTTTTGTTTTCTGTACTGGTGTTTTGTCTAATTTCATCTGTATAGTAATTTAGCAGCCTACAGATTATGTTATCTATTTGTTATCTATTTGTTTTTCATTAAATTCTTGCCAATTAATTGCCTGTTTTAATTAAATATTAGTGTTAATAACCATTATAATAATTTTTGTTCTCTGTATTGGTTTTTTTGTCTAATTTCATCTATACAGTATACTTCTTTTTTTATATTTAGTAATTTAGCTGCCTACAGATTATGTTATCAATTGAAAAAATCTTTAGAGGGCTTTAAGGCCTTTAATTTGAGGTGCCGATTGTGAATTTTTTGCTTGTCTATTTAACTCATTTACTTTGTAATCTCCGTCTATTTTCTGTTCCTCCTTGATAATGTGAATATATCACGAAAGCGCTCGGACTTTGTGTTTCCTTTTCCCTGTGGTTGTTTGCTTATTAATAAGGTCACGTGTTATTTTGTGATTTTAGTGCATATATATATATATATATATATATATATATATATAAACAAACAAGGATTAAGGTATCCAAAGGGTACGGTATCATAGGTACCAGGCACCTGGTAACGTTTCCTATAGGTGTTACGGCACACCTTCGTGCCCCTAAGTTCCTTCACACACCCCAGTTTCTGCGGCTGAAAATTGTGGGTCCCCACAGTCAGTTGGGGTGGCTGGTCGCACTCATCTTCGAAGCACACTCGATCTTTCAACGAGTCAAAGTTAACGACTCGTCGGTTCGCATGGTTAAGCGTGATACCCTTAGCCTTCACGATATATTTCATATTCTCCCCCACCCTCACCCGTACCCCATACGTTTTTGGCCCTGTTGATACAAAGGAGTCAGCGTATGTACCATCACCATACTCATCCTTGATCTCTTCAGTTAACTTCCCGAGGAATTGCACAATAGGAGGCATGTATTCACCCTCCCTTTCTGTGAATATTACGCTATCTGTGTCAGCGTACAGCACCCTCCGCCCAAGAGAGTGCAGTAGTCCCCAAAGCTTGATGCGGGTGTAGGCCGTTGTGAAGCTGACTACAGGTATGTTTGTAACCCGTGAAGTATCTGTGGCCAGTTCGGTGATGTACTTTATTCTGTAAGTATTACCTACACTCACGATCTCCATAACCTCTTTATCGGGAGCGTTGGCATAATCCCAGACTTCACTATCCCAGACATCAATATCCTGTAGCCATGGCGAACGGCTAGGTCCAGCTCAGGGCTTGTATATACACCTCTGATCTTACGCTGGTTGGTTGTATGATAACAATCACCGTTGTTCTCCTCTGCGCACTTCACGCACAGGGGAAAACATGAGCTTGTGATCTATAACGACGGGTAAGATCGGCATCCATAAATCGCTAAGGGGGGGAGCACGTCTACGAAAGAGAGTCCAAAGTAACGCTCACTCAAGTTAGCTGAGAACTTCTCGATGGTTGGCATGGCGGGACCCACCAGTTTGTCAGGCGCACCTACGGGGTACGGATTGTTCTTCATCACGTAGGGATATAAAGAACAGAAGTCGTAGTAATGGAGTTTCACGCCTTCCGTAGATGGAAAGTATAGCTTGAATGGATTTGTGCGCCCGCCGAACAAGCTATCGTCGCATTTGAGAGGATACAACACCATTGAACGCTTGATGGCCCTAATTTCTCGACGGTACTGGTCATCTGTTTCCAACCGTGCATCATACTCATGCTCCCACACGATCGTGTGAGTGAACTGTGAGCCTATAAGTTGCTCGCGGTTAAGGGTCCATGCGAGGCTGTCGGCGGGGGATTTTCCATGACACCAGCAGCCGTTAAAGGAGTACACAGTCTTTTCACTAGTGGTTGGATCCTCACTTAAACCATCAACCCAAAAAACACGACCATTGATCTTAATGGGCACTTCCCCCGTGTTGCGGGCGTGCTTTATGTATACCCCGGTCTGTTGCTGTATGTGTATGAGCCAGTAAATAGCCTTGTGCCCATAACGACGGGATTCTTTCTGTGAATGAAGGCTAAGGTGTCTTTAGGCATGAAGTTATTCTTGAACACCGTAAAACATAATGAGGCGAATGTAGTTGCGACCTGCAGCGGATCGCATTTGAAACGGGCTATGTACATTCTTCTAAAGGCCTGGAAACATACTCTAAGCACGCGCACATCATTCACGCAATAACGTTCACATTCATCAACTATATTGTATGGATAGGGTGTGTCAATTTTGTCAACTTTTTTCAAATCAATTCTGGTAGTGAAAATATAGTCTTTTCATGTCAAAACTTGAAATTGGCCAACCAAAATGAAATAAAATAACCCTTACCTACATCAATTTTACCTTAAAGTTTCAGAAATTGACTCTTTTACTAAATAATAGGACATAAATTGATTAACTATTCATCTGTCACAGAATTATCCCACTGATCGCATATGGAGTGTTTTCAAGGTCATACAGTTGTTGTACAATGTACAAGTCACAACATGAATAGAACTGTCCCTCACTCTCAGTCCTCAGTTGCCTCTTAGATGTCATAGACGGTGGTTTGATGTTATTGCTCTTGTACCTACTTCATAGTTATTCTACTAGACGAATACTACAGTTTAACTGTAAATATGGATTATTGATTAATTATTACAATTATTTATTATTATCATACTCTTCTGTCTAATTATGCTGTAATCCCATGAAATATTTTTTTATTGAATTTTAGAACATCGAATGACTAAACTTTGAAACATCGTAATTGATATAAAATACTTAAATGGTTTTCTTTCTTTTCAGATATTCCTAAGATGCCAAAATTGAAGACAAGAGGTCAGTCGTCATGCCACTTGAGCCTGTTAGTCGGTACAGGCAAGGAGCTTCCCGTATCAGAACTACCAACAGTGCGAGACATGCTGAGACTAGGGTTGCTCCTTCGTGAACAAAATACAAAGGAGAGAAGGAACTACACAGAGAAAGAGCTCATAAGGGACATGATTCCCCCTCTTCTGCTTCAGTGGAAAAAAGCTAATGTGTTATTTAAACCACCTGTACTCAATCAGTATGGAACTATTGAGCTAAAATTAACAAAGCTGTGGCACAAAGCAGTTGAGACATCACTTGGTAAAGGAAAACTAGCAAAGAAAAATAAATTTCTGCACACACTTGATACTCTTCTTGACATTTTTAACTGCCAGTGTCCCATAGAGTTGTGCTCTGAAGCCAATTGTTCTCCCTCATGCAGAAGAGAACCTCACCCTCACATTGATTGTCGCTGTCCTCGTGAAAAGAAGATCCCTGTTTTGGAGCTGGCTTTCATAAAGGCGCAGAGAACAGAGGCAGGAGGCCAAGGAAGTATGCAGATTGGTTCGGCAGATTATTCAGAAACCAAAAAACAGATTGTTATTGCTAAGAAAAAAGAGAAAATTCGAGAGAGGGAAGAAAGGAAGAAAAAGAAGAGTGAAGAAGCCACCCAAAGAGATGAAGAGCTCTATCAAGAGGTTTCTCACTTCTCTGAAAGCTCTTCAGATGAACAGAAAGAAGCAACATCAGATGATAGCTCCAAAATGCCATCTGAACCTTCGCCGAAGAGAATGAAATACAACACTAAAGACATCTCAAACATTGCCCTTGCCAGTATTCGCCACCATACGGGGCTACGAGAGACTGCAGAGATTGCCACTGCCGCTTGGATAGATGCAGGCCTCATCAGCCGAGAGGATACATCCTTAGTGATAGATCATAATAAGATAAGAAGAGCACAAGAAAAAATAATGAAGGAAATATCTGATCAGCATGAAAAAGATTTGAAGGAGAAAGGTCTCTCTTGTCTTTTCTTTGATTGAACAAGAGATGACACAAAAGTTCTCCTAGAGCTAGAGGGAATGGACAGAAAGTTTCCCGGTCTCATCAAAGAAGAACACTACTATGTGTGTTCCGAACCTGGTGGCCGCTATTTGTTTCACTTTGTTCCTGAAGCAGAAGTAGAAGGCAAGAAACATGCAGAGGCAATTTCTGATCAAATAATATGTTGGTTTCAAGAAAGAAGACTTGACAGTTTACTGCAGGCCGTTGGTGGAGACTCAACTGCGGTGAACACTGGATGGCAGGGCGGTGTTATGACGCATTTAGAGAAAAAACTTGGAAGAAGGCTTGTTTGGATTGTATGTGATTTGCACACAGGGGAACTACCTCTTCGTGGTCTCATCCAGGAACTTGATGGTCCTACAAAGAGCAACAACAAGTGGTCAGGCCCCCTTGGCAACATGCTAGATGAAGCAACGGAATTAGAAATAAATACAAAATTTCAAAAGGTCGAAGTAGGCCCTCCCCTTCCAGTGTTGTCTGAAGAAGTTATCAAAGACCTCAGCACGGATCAATCTTACGCTTATCGTATTGTTCAAGCAATCAGATCAGGAGAGTTGTGCCTCAAAATCTGGTTCTCTTGGAGATTGAACCCGTAAGTCACAGTCGTTGGTTAACTACAGCGATTCGTTTCTGCAGGATTTGGGTTTCCAAACATGCACTGAAGGGCAAAATGCTACAGAATTTGAGGTTGATTGTTGAATTTATTATTGGGTTTTATCTTCCTCACTGGTTCAATGTAAAACTTAATCCAATGTGGATGGAGGGGCCCAACCACATCTTGTTTCAATTACAGCTACTGAGAACCCAAAGGAAAGTAGTGGTGGACATCGTGTTACCTGTGGTGAGAAGGTCCGCTTGGTATGCTAGGCCAGAGGCAGTTTTGCAAGCAATACTCTGCAGCCAATGTACCAAAGAGCGAACTGAGGCTGTGGAAATCATTCTAAAGCTTAGAGGAACATCACTAGATGATGACCAGCTGGGAGACTGCTCTGTTCAGACAAGGAAGGTACCTCCGATAAACATAAATGTCACGAAAGTGTCAGAATTAGTTAACTTGAGTTCGGAAGTTTTGGAGCCACCACTGACAACATGTATAACAAACAAAGATTTAACACAACTTAAAGAGGCCCCAATGCAAGTGCTAAAGTGGCCTTCTCACACTCAGAGTGTGGAGAGATGTGTGAAAATGGTCACAGAAGCAGCTAGTCAAGTTTACAGTCACGAGAGGCGAGAAGGCTACATCAAAGCGCAAGTAGCAAGCCGAATGCTGATGTCAAGGAACTGCAGCAAAAAGGACATGACTGCATTGGTTACTTTCAAATAAAGACTGAATGATATCTTATTGCCACTTTAAATGTTGATAGGATGTTTGCGCACATTTGTTATTTTGTTACGAATTTACGGAAAAATTGAATTTTTGAATTAAAATTGATGTAGGTAGGAGTTATTTTTTATTGTTTCTGAAGCAAGGATATTATTTTGTACGCCAAATGATTACATTAAATTGCTACCAAATCACATGATTTTCAATTTAGTCATTTCACCCCCAAAATTGACACCCTATTGTATGGCCTAGCTTCATTAAAACTGTTGTAGTAGCGGTCAAAATCTTCACGCTCACTATCACTCATGTTGGTGTAGTTAAAGTAATGTTTCTGTGGAAACAGTCCTACATAATTTAAAGTTTCGCTAGTGAGGAATGTGTAAGGGAAATATCCTTTTGAAACTTCAGCGGTTACGCCCATGACCTTGGGTAGCTTTGCTAATTTACAAGGTGTGAACAGCAGGGTGTCTTTAAACTGTATATTACCTCTTATTTGCATCTGTATTAGTTTGTTGCCTCTTTTCAAGGGATCACCTGTAAATATCTCAGATGACTCGTGCTCAAGCAACTCCTTAGAAAGGAACTGTGTCAAATTTTGCTCTGTTATGGGCAACAATATACAGTAATTTTTTTTAACTTGTCCGCTAACTTGACAATATAGGATACAAACAGTTTCACAGGGCTGTCGTGTGCAAGCATTTTAAAAGCGTTTCTCCGTTTACCACATCTGTGACACTCATCACACTCGATCTCCATGCACTCATCACAGATAGTCTGGTTTACAAGTAAATGTGGAATAACCTCTTTGGTTTCAGCGTTCGTGTATGTTTCTATATCGTAGTACACGGTTATACAAGGTCTATTTTTAGGCTCAGCATCTTTCATATAACATACATGGTTCACTCCATCCGCCTTATTTTTTTCATGACATGTAGAACAGTGAATTTCATTGCATTTATGCACAAACTTACCCCATTTATCCATCATATGAAACATGCCGTATTCACAGATTCTCATTTTCCTACAAGTGCCAACTGATTTATGGAACTTAGAGCATTTATTATTGAAAAATGTACGTCTACACATATTACATTCCCTCTTCTCGGTTTCAACTACATGACTTTCACATTTGGAGCTTTTACACTGCTCACATACCATGTAGTACTCCTTACAATGTTTCACTATATCGTCCGCAAACTCGAGACGACATCCATTACACAAATCATGATGCCTTCCATATTTTTTACTTTTATCATAACTAGCATAGAGAGTCCTTATATTACGGATGGGGAGATACGATGTTCCTGACAGTCCTAAAATAAGTAGAGGTCTTGTACAATCTCTCACACAGCTTTTAAAGACATACATAGTCCCACGATGATCATCCATTTCAAATACAACTATACGAACATTCATTTCCTGCTCTACCCTTCTCAGCTCTTCAGGACCCATATTACACTCAAACTCAAGCTTGCAATCTGAAGCCAGTTTACAGGCATGCTGCACAAC
This sequence comes from Bathynomus jamesi, assembly GCA_023014485.1. Taxonomy (NCBI): domain Eukaryota; kingdom Metazoa; phylum Arthropoda; class Malacostraca; order Isopoda; family Cirolanidae; genus Bathynomus; species Bathynomus jamesi. The sequence goes on along the minus strand of JAJOZX010000139.1, from coordinate 1,376,287 downwards.
CGTAGGCAACCAAATTTTTGGCGTCCATGTATTTAGCACAGTGAACATATGAGCTAAGACGATTGCTCTAAAGCCGCAGCCACGATCGACGTTTAAATGCTTTCTGTAAATAACCGGAGAATTGAAATTAAGAGTATAAGGTGCGGCACTATGACCCGCAACCCGTCAATATATATCGTGAAGTTGTCCATGTTGAAGGCTGTACTACTTTGAGAGACCTGCATTATACGACCCAAGATATATGCTATGTCTACAGTTGCCAAGCGTCTGAACGGTATTACTACCCAAAAATCATCTACATTCCCGTTATTTGAACCGAACCTGAAGGACAACCTCGTCCGGACTTCACGTTCGTCACGGTTCTGAAGGGCGAACTCCACAATACGTTCATCTACGTGTCGCAGTCCAACACCGTTGCTATACATGGACCCAGGGTCAACCCTAACCACGTACCGATTTCTAGTCAGGTCAGGGATGAGGGTAGCGGTGCCCACCAACTGGAATGTTATACCTTCCTCCACACCACGAGAAGCTGCTGCTGTTGGTGTGGAGGAAGTACCCGGCGTTGAACAGGAATAAGGGAGTATATTTGCGGAAGGCACTATTGTGGGGGGCTGTGTCGTAAGACGTAGAGGGTTGGGGCTCTATTACTGGAGGTCTAACAACCGACGCAACCCTGGCGTGCTTTATACCTGACGTGGAGGGTTCTTCATCATGCTTCCGCTTTGAATTGCCGCGTGCTACAGATGTCGCTGGTGAGGGTTCGTCAGCGGGGATGGAGTCTGTAGCTACGTTGTCATTGGAGCCATCTGTAATATCGATGGTGGGGAGTTGTACATCGCTGTCATTCACGGTTTTGTGGAAGAAGAAAAACAAGAATATAAGGAGCAGTACTTAAATTTTGTTATATTTTGTAAATGGCCCACTAGGGGTGTGACGTATTAAAGATGGAATCTGTAGAAAAATTCAGGTTCACAAGCCCCTCCACATGTATTATATCTGGCCCGACAGGATGGGGTAAAACTGTGTTTATGCTTAAAATCATTAAAGATAAGGGGGAGATGTTCTCAAAATTTGTGCATAAAGTAATATGGTCCTATTCGACGTATCAATCAGTGTTCAACGAGTACCAAGATGACATTTTGCTCCACAAAGGGGTATATGACGTTAATTCATTAAAGGGAAATGAGCATACAGTCATTGTAATTGACGATCTCATGTTGGAAATGAATAAAACGTTTGCCGAGACATTTACAGTGTTCTCCCACCATCTTAACATAAGCATATTCTTCATCAATCAGAATCTATTTTTCAAAATAGATACGTGCGCGATGTGTCGTTAAATACACAATATCTAGTCTTGTTCTCCCAACGTAGAGATGTGTCACAAATTGGGGTATTAGCCAGTCAAATGTTCCTGAATCAGCGTAAAGAGTTTTTAGAGGGTTATAAAGAAGCCACAAATCAGCGTTACGGATACACTGCGCCCTCGATATATGCGTCTTCAGCATATGCGAATTCGCTGTTATGCAAAGACCCTATTTCTACCAAGAATTAAATATATGCGGAAAAAATTCGCATTTATGCGCCACCTAGTGTGAAATATTGCTGAGCCGCTGAGCGCACCGACGCACAGTGCCACAAATGGGTTAAATTGTACTTAGTTTTATGTAGTTGAAATGTTTAATTATGATTTATTTTAATAAAAAATTATGTTTAGTACCTTTTGTATATTGTAATGGTGACATATTGAGTGATTTTTCTATAAATAATAATAATATTCCAAATCAATAGGTTATGACCTACTGTAGTTTCTTAAGTTTCTCAAATTACTAAAAATATACTAAACAGATAATTGTTAATTAGGCCTATGTTTTGCAGATTTTGTCAAATGACATACTAAAATAAGTATGGTTTCATTTTAATCACTATACACATCTATTGTTTAAAACATTATTTGATAACCTGCCACTATATCAGAAGGGGTAAATAAAAAACATCGTAATACCTCTTAAAGTTTATGAAATTAATTCCCCAAAATAAGTGTGACAACTGATATGAAAAAAAGTGTAAATAGTGTAAACAAATTTACAAAAACTTCATATTTAGAACATATCACGCATCACTCTTCTTGCAGACTTAGTTAGTTAATACATGAAAAACATGTTCTAACACGCAAAGTCGCAAATAGTCGCAAAAAAGTTTTGTTTCTTTGATTTACTTAAAGGTTGCATTAATGTTTAACACAAAAATTACATTCCCCAAAATCCACCATTTTTTGTTTTGCTAATTTTACACATTTTCTAGATTGGCAATATCATAGATTACAGATTAAATTGTTTAGTTTTTTTAATTAATGCTATCTTTTTAGTTTTCAATAAAAAAATGCATGAAAATGTTCTAAACTGTTTATTCTTTCAATAGAACTAAGCAGAACATGAAACTACAGACAATTTTTTGTGATATAGTAACTTCAAGTAAGTTGTTAGAACAAACATATTTTGTCCCCTCCAAGATATTTTAAGACAATGTATATTATTTCGTAGATTTTTCTTGCCTTAATGTAAGAGAATATAATTTCAAATACTTAAATCAGTAAGTAGAAGTGTTTTATTTTGACGTGGAAATGGTTTTAATAGAATTTACTTAAATTTGTTATTTTTGGTTTTTGGCCGTTTTTTAACCCATTTGTGGCACTGTGCGACGTGTTCCCGCCAAACAACAACAGTCTCGCATAAACCGTTATAGCGTGTGCGTTGTGCTCTAGACTGTGTTGTGTTTTTCACTATTTTTGAGTGCTTTTTCCAGTTTTGTCTTACGGTTTATTGTAGACATGGCTTCTAAACGTCCTCTGCCTAGTACTGGGCCTTCAGCTTACTATGTCCTTTAATATTTATACTGTACAGTATTGATGTAATATAGCATTACTGTTATCTTGTTGAATGTTTTTGGTATTAAAAAGTGGCATATTTATTGTTGAGGGTGCTGGGAGGAAAAAAAAACTTGTTGTGGAACGCATCCCTATTTTTTCATTTAACTATAAGTTCGATATACGCGAATTTGCATTATGCGAGGTTTTAGCAGAACCTATCCCTCGCATATATCGAGGGCGCAGTGTATTTGCTTTGTGACCTTCACCCGCGAAACACGTTTAGGGTGCTTCTAAAAACAAATATATTCCCAAACGAGCTTGAAACGGTATACTGTATATTCCAGAATGACAAATAGGTTGAAGAAATATCGTGAATTAACAAAAATCTATCAACGATTGCCCCGGACACTGCAACAGATGTTTGTTAAAAATATCGACTCCGACATTTTAAAATGCATCTGTGAAATCTGTATTAATGTTATAAAATGTAATGTGCCAATTAAACCCCCTCAGAAGGTTCGCTTACGTCGTTACACGAGGTGTATGCTTCATTGCAAAGTTCAAATATTCCAGACACGGTTCGAGAACCTCGTAAAAGTAGGCTTAAAAGAACGGAAAGCGATTTGTTAGCCCTATTAAACAGTGAAAAGTCACCTGATGAGAAAAGGATCTTGTACCAAGAGGCTCTGCAGAAATTTCTTCATGAGTACGAAGATTATAAGAATCCGACAGAGCTTCCCGTGGTTATTAGGCACAGCGCGAGCAACGCTGAGCATGGCGACATAGGACCTGTGCCTGACGTTAGAGATGACCAACCAAAGTATAACGGAACGCAACACATCGAGCATATATTATAAAGCAGTCTCCCACATACATTGAGGAATAAAGGCTTAAGTCTTTATAATCTATTGAGTGAGGACCCCATCATAGAGTGGACCGATACAGGCGAGGGCATTGTTGAAGGAACAAGGGTACAGGGATCCAATATCGTCGACATTGTCCATGATCTGGTGAGAAAGTGGGACAGTCCCTCACCAACAGGATGGAAGCATATTAAAACAAGACTACAACAAATAAATGTCCCCAAAACATTGATAGGAAATCTGAATAGGTTAAAAGATTTGGAGCATGCCTCGCATGTGCGACAACTGAGCACGCCAACTGTACACATTCCCAACCATAGAGGGAAGAGTTAGAACATTACATATGACAAGCCCCATTATATGAATGTTGCGACTAATCTATTAACCAATATCTCAATATATATAAGAACGATTGAGGGAAAAAAATTTCCATTCGGTGATAGGAGCTTAACAGTGAATCTACATTTTCGTCGCATTCAGTTATAATGACCCGAAGGCCTTTCACAGTCTATCGAGGGGTGAGATATCATCGTGGGAGTGAGCTTGGCTCCATTTTTTCAACCATACTACGCACGGCTATCCCATTGTTGAAGAGGGGTGCTAGATATCTCGGGAGGAAGGCGTTACAATCAGGTTTTAACGCGGTAGAAAACATAATGGGTGGAACTAAACCTAAAGAAGCTCTAAAAAAAACATTTAAACGTACATGGGACGAAATCATCAAAGATGCAAAGAGAAAAATGCGTGGTGGTGGAAAGAAGAAGAAGAGAGCTGTCCGGAAGAAAGGGTTACCAACACGTGGCGCTAAACGTAAAAGGACATAAAAAAAGAAAAGAAGTGTTCTAAGCGTATGAAGCCTATGGCTGATCATTTTTTTAACTGATATAAGCTGAGGACACTACTCTCACGAATCATAGGCTGATTACTACTTTTTGAGAGAGGTGGCACTATTTCTGACTCGCCATGGCGCGTTTCATCCATCCATGTAGCTCACAATGTTGTAAATCAGAACTGTCCCTCTTTGATATACCCCTACACAGGTTTCTATTGAGCATAGCGACTTTATTACAATTAACCCATTAAACACAATTAGTTCACCGAGTGCCCCTATAGAATTAGTGATACCCAGCTCAAGCCCATACTTTTTTGATCCAAGCTGCATTCACTTGTACGCTAAACTGCGTGTAGCCCATTCAGATGGAACGGACTGCGATGATAGTTAGTCTGCATACCCTAAAACCAACTTTCTACACTCCATATTCAGCCAGTGTGAGGTGTATTTAAATCAGGTTAACATCTCAGCAGGAACAAGTTATTATCACCTACGAGCCTATCTGGAAAATGTCCTCAACTTTTCAAAAGAAGCGAAGGATACCTTTTTAACTGCTGAGGGCTATTATCAGACTAAAGACGAAAGTAGTATAAAGGATAAATTTTAAAAATCTAAAAAAAAGATATACGAATGTTTTGGACGACTTCATACAGACTTCACGTTCCAGGAGAAACTGCTTATGAACGGCATCGACATGAAGCTAAAACTTAACCGCACGAATCCTGAGATCTGCATAAATCTCGGACCTGATCAACAAAAGGGCGCAAATCTCGTTGTGATTCACATCATGGAAACATATCTGCGCGTACGGCAAGTGAAATTAAGTTCCCCGAAATATGTAGAAATTGAAAAAAAATTTAATACACGCCACAGTAAAATACCCAATTAACAGAGTACAGATCAAACTATACACGGTGCCCGCCGGTTTGGCCTCGAAGCAGCTAGAAAACGTGGTCCTGGGGTTCTACCTAAAAGGTTATTAATTGGAATGCAGGATCACGCTTCGACGAATGGAAAATATAAAAAGAGCGCCTTTAAATTTGAGAATTTCGGCCTTAAAAATATAACTCTATACGTAAATGGCGTTGCATAGGGCGGGACCATGGTTACGGACTACTCATCAGACGCTGTGTTCCGGCTCTGCGTGAGAGCTTATAGCAGTCTGGCCCATATTGCCGGTGGCTGTGACGAGCATGGGATTGGCGTAACGCAGAAAGAATTTGTCGATCAATTTAACTTTTCAGAATTCGCCGACCCTATCGGCTCGCCTATTAGTGTACTGGTATACCTCGAGTCACAAGCTCTAATAGAGCTCGACCGTTTCAGGAACGTTATCACAGACTTTTAAAATGGACGCAAATACAGCCCAGAGAGTAATGGAGAGTGATTGAATCACACGCTCCAAATTTATCGGTGAGTTTGCGAAGAATGAAACATTGAAATTGCCAACTACGAGAGATTGGTATAGTCTTATCGTGAATACCGATGTTGTTGGTATTGATGGGATTCACTAGTTTGCAATCTATTTTAAAAATAGGGAAAGAATGCACTATTTTGATTCACTCTGTACTCAACCATGGAGTGACCCTGTTGTTGTACAATTTATCGAACAGATACATGTCCCTAAAATTATCTGGAATCCTTACCGTTTCCAAGGATATTTTAGTAATACTTGTGGCATGCACTGTCTTTCATTTCTCCTGCACATGTCATGTGGGAAGGGATTTATAATTTTTTTTAAATTATTCGATTTGTGCGACACTGAGATGAATGATGAATTGGTATGCAGACAAATAAAAAAAGGGTTCCCATTTGTACGCACTCGTTGTATTGTGTAATGTTTTACGTGTGTGTATATAATTGTAACTATATTGTGTAAAGTTTTACGTGTATATATATATATATATATTATATATATATGTGTGTGTGTGTGTGTGTGTGTATATATATATACAGTACTGGCCAAATTATTAGGAATTTTTTAAAAATTTCATTTTTTGGTATAAAATGTTAAATTAAACCAATTTTAAACGTTGAAAAGTTATTTATTTCTACACAAGAATACATGGTCATTATTTAGCAATAGTTTAGTACTTAGTTTGACCCCCCTTAGCTGCCTTAAGGGCTGCGACACGCTTCGGCATGCCATGAATAATACGTGTAGAGTGAAACCAGACTTGAATAAGTCGCTCTATGAGTTGGTGTTTTGTTGTTATCGGCGTTTCATGGATTACGTCCTTTAAAATACACCATAAACTTTCGATTGGGTTCATGTCTGGAGAATTTCCAGCCCATGGGAGCAACCGAACACTATTTTCATGACACCATTTTTTAACCGACTTTGCCGTGTGGCATGGAGCTGAGTCTTGTTGAAAAATCCAACGTCTATTACCATACCATTCCCTTATTTGAGGCAGTAGACGTCTTCTTAGTACTTCTATATACTTGACTTGGTTCATATTCCCCTCAACAATGCTCAAACGACTAGTTCCATGCACAGAAATTGCTCCCCAAACCATGATCTTTTGAGGAAATTTCACCGTTTTCATCAGACACTCAGGCAAAAATTCTTCTCCAGGCCTCCTTCTTACACTTTGAACACGATCGTCAAGCACGGCAATCGTTGACTCATCGGAGAACACCACCTGCAATCAAAGAAAGCCCTGTGAAAGAGTCAGTGCATAGCGTATGAAGTACAGCTAAAACGAAGTACAGTATGACTTGCTGCTTTACAGATATTTTTACTGCAGTTTTATCACGTACTGTAAATACACTTCTATGCATACTGTATTTACTGTATTAACATTCTATTTAATGTTAAATATTATTCTTACCTGTTCCCAATCCTCACTAGTCCAGTTAATGTGTTCCTTTGCCCATGCAAAACGTGCCTTCTTCATAGCCTCAGTGAGCCTGGGCTTCTTCCTTGGGCGGTAGGCTTTGAAGCCGGCAGTTAGAAGCCTCCTGTTGACTGTTCTACGACTAATATTGATGCCATCAGCCGCTAGACTACTGGAAATGTTTTTGCAAGTAGCTCTTCTATTTCTAAGAGACAAAATTGCAATCTGTCTATCAGTTCTTGGAGTCGTTACCCTTTTTCTGCCGCATCTTCCAACCCTTTTGGGGCCTACATTTTCTCCAAATACCATTTTTTTCTTAATACGAAGTACTGACTGTGGTGAAACATGGAGTTTGGCAGCGATTTCCTTTTGTTTAAATGTAGAAGAAGTTAATAAAACCTGTATTTTCCCAATTTTCCGTGGACTCAAGTCATTCTTTCGCCCCATTTTCAAATTCACTTAAAAACTGTAACAAATAATTGCCGAAATTGGGTAAATACACTATTTAAATTAAACGGTAGTTACAATGACACGTAAAAGAAAGAGAAACACACCCGCATCGCACGACAACCAAACGACAACTGACGAACAAACACGCTTCGTTCGACTAAAGAATTATGCAAAAAATTGATTCATGGCATGCCGAAGCGTGTCGCAGCCATTATGGCAGCTAAGGTGGGTCAAACTAAGTACTAAACTATTGCTAAATAATGACCATGTATTCTTGTGTAGAAATAAATAACTTTTCAACGTTTAAAATTGGTTTAATTTAACATTTTATACCAAAAAATGAAATTTTAAAAAAATTCCTAATAATTTGGCCAGTACTGTATGTATATATAATTGTAACTGTAAACTAACTGTCTCCATTAATGTTAGTCTAATTTAATAGACGCTAGTTCTGTAAGCTGATTTGTACTGAAACATGCTTTCTACCATTTAATAAATTAAATAAAAATACAGTGTTTTGTTCTTAACCACAAAATAAATCGTTAGTTCCTCGATGACCTGGAATTCGTTGGACCGGATGTGAGCCAATACCCCGACCTCGGTATTCAGGCCACTGGGTTGGCTGCGCGGTAAAGCCTCCATTTCGTCATCATTTATTTGCCTTTCACCACAGCTGTCGCGAAAAGTAGCTATAACACGATCAAGGAGGAATTAACATGATTAGTCCATACTGAATCTTTTTTAATTAAAGTTAAATTAAATTAAAGTTTAACTAAAGAGTTACAATAAGAGGAAATGCCGATTAGAGTGCCCGGCAAATTATAATCACAAAGCAGATATCCTGACAGGTTTCAAAAGTAAGATTAGCTGGATGTGCTACGCATCGTCTGCCTGCACTGGGTAACGAGCCCGGGACGGCAGGCATCTCTTAAAAGTTTCAGTAATTCTAAAACCCTACCTGTAGAACTTTCTATAAATTTTTAAGTAACAAGCCTGTAATAAAATTTCACTTTCAAATAATAAAATTCACTGTCTAAATGACGTTATCAGGAAGGAAGATTAGCTGGGTGTGCTACGCATCGTCCTCCTGCACCGGGCCTCGACCCCTGGGCAGATATCCTTTCACTTCGTTTTATTACAAATGTTTATAAATTATAACAGTTGCACTGAATGAAACGATATATATATATATATATATATATATATATATATATATATATATATATATATATATATATACCCCGGCCTTCTGCTCAAATCACAAACCAGTTTTTCAAAACACAATTATTATTGCTTTTTATGAATTAACTAACACTGGCACTGAATGAAACGATATATATATATATATATATATACATACCTCGCCTTCCGTTTAAATCACAAACTAGTTTTCCAAACCGCATTTATTATGGCTTTTATAAATTATTTAACACTGGCACTGAATGAAACGATGTATATACCCCGAATCACAAATTAAATTAATTACTTACATCTCGAAGGTAGAGGCTTCTGTTGGTTCAAACGGAGGACCATTGCAGATATCATTAACGTTTTGTGTGGAGAGAAGATCAGTCTGATCAGTTGCTCCGAAAATTACGAGCGCTGCACCTGCACAGCTGTCTCAGTTTTCAAACACTTGCGGGGAGAAGTAAAGCTGCTGTGATTGACTCATGACGATATATTTCTGTAGTACTCGTTCATAAATACAACTGATGTGGAGGCCCGAAGAAAATGCCCCTTTTATATAAACTATCGTAATTATAAACACCCACAATAGCCGAATCACGAGTTTCCTATTGGCCGTCGGTGAAATTTGGGTGGAGCATAACGTGTAAGCACGACCACCCGCTAACCAGAGGACCTGCCCACTGTACTGTAATTGGCCGATCTCATGCGCTGCCTACTGTACTGCAATTGGCTGATCCGTGAATTCTGGGGCGTGTCAAATATATCTTACCCACTCCATTGGATTTCTTCCAGACTCGGAGAGAGAGAGAGAGAGAGAGAGAGATAGAGATAGAGAGAAGTTCTGTTTGGAAAATAAACAATATTATTTTATCAATTGTTTTATTATCATAATCATTGTGTGTGTATATTATATATATATATATATATATATATATATATATATATATATATAGCTATTTTTAGAGTCGTCTAAAACTGAAAATAATTTAGATATATATATATATATATAGAGAGAGAAATGGAGAGAGATAGAGACGCCCTAAAACTGGAAAATAATTTTTAAAAATTAACAGAGAAGGGAGGGGGGCTACGTATTAGCCCCTCATAAAGCTTATGGTGTAGCGAGAACGTCTGTTTTATGGACTAACCTGTGACATATATATATGATGGATTTAGCGACATTGGAAATTAAAATTGGAAATCTGGGCATGTCGCATCGGTTTAAAGTTTATGGGGGAATAGAAATAAAATTCCGTGAACAAACTTAAGATATGTGTTTTAAGATTTTAATTTCGATATTATCAAGCGACTTCCGTCAAACTGGCGCCACGTTAAAACCCCGCTGGTAGAACAAGTGTTTCAAAATAGGTCATCGCGTGTTTTAAATTTTATTTTTTTAATGGATAAATCTTTAATAGGTGTGTATATATATATATTTATTTATTTATTTATACATTAACATCGCCTTATTAGCTCACGCATGACGAGAATAATACAGTTTTCCATTCCACACTTTTCAGAACGTATATTGAAGTGTATTTAAGGCAAAAATAACAGATGTCAAGTGTTTTATCCAGCGAAATGGCCGATCTGTCGCCTTCGTATTTCTAAAATTTCATCGACGAGAAGATCTGAGTTTATTTATTATTATTATTATTATTATTATTATTATTATTATTATTTGTTTTGACGATTACTTGACTTTAGTAAAAACAAATGTGAATATTATTTTTTAATGTATATATTCCTCGTTTGTATTTCTTATATTATCAAATGTATATTTCATTGAATTAATTCCAATAATTCGTCTAAATAAACAGAATGATGTAATGGTGTTTTATTTAGTTCTTTTGGTTGTATATATAAACGATATTAAGGAATAACTATGGGGAAGGGAATAGAAACGATGCACCTTCAATAAATATATACCAAGTGACTGCCTTCAAAGTAGACTGACGGAAAAACGTACCTGCGTGTGTGTGTGTGTGTGTGTGTGTGCAATAATAAGAGTTTCGCTGATTGTAAAATACGTGATGAAGAACAATTCGTACTTGCTAGTGTTTCTCTTCACATGAAGGTCAAGTTGGTGGCGCCGCTTTTAGGCATGGTTTGGTGGAGGAGCGAGTTGCTCTCCACCTGGGTTCGAGACCCGGTGATGGTAGGAGTTGGCGACCTATGAGCGTGCATATAGTTGTGTGTGTGTGTAATAATAGAGGCTTTATGGGCGTATAGTCGGGGAGTGTACGTGCGTTTGTGTGCGCTTTTAATTCGTTCGAAGGTTATTAATAAATTGGAAACATGAATTGTTAAGATATTTTTTAGATTTTTTAAGGTAGATCATATCTTCCGTTTATAGTGATGATGATAGGGTGAAAAAAATAAATATTAATTTCAAAGAATATTTATATTGTTTATTGTGAATTTTAGTATTCTCAAATCAAAGAATGACTGTAAGGAGAAGCAGAGACGGAAAATAATTTTTAAAAAATTAACTGACCGAGACGTGGAGATCGGCCGCACCATAAACTTCTGTTTTATTGTCTTACCTATGCTAATATATATATATATACCCCCCGCAGCCACAGTCGAGAGGACCAATCAATGAGAAGTATACAGCGTGCCTCATCCCTCATCCCCCGCCCCCGGAGTAATGGAAATTCCCTCACCCATCTTGAGTCATCCCCAACCCAATACCTCCCATAATACCCCTTTTTGAGTCACTTCACCAACATGGAAATTAATACATACCTGCAACTCTATGGTATTTGTAAGGATGCAACAGATGAGACAGGGGCGATGAGATGTGATTTTTGTCAGTTACTTTTTTATTTTAAATGCCTAGAATGGGGAGATGAAAAAATCTCCCTTATAACGAACGCAAAGCAGTTTAATGGGATAAAAAATTTCTGCGAAAACTGCTTGACCGAATTAAACTCTTTTACAGTATTTAAAGCAGAAAGAGACTACTAGAAGAAAATGAAAGAGGAAAGTGGGGACAAAGAACAGTGGAAAACAATAAACAAAGAAAGGCGAAATAGAAAAAAATCAAATACCGTCACAAAACGAGGCCGGAAACACACAAAGAGTGTAACAAAGAGTGTAAAGACAACACATAGCATAAGAGCAACGAAGGAGACAAACACAACTAGCAAAAATAGCACAAATAGGACAAGACAAGACGGCAATCAAGAAAACGGAGTAAAACTGACCCCCAATAAGGAGCAAAAAACAAAGGCCATGAGTAATATGGGGAAGGAATTATATGCAGATATTATATAAAAGATAATTGCAGATTTAAAAGAGGACAATGTGTATATATGAACATCCCCCAATATGCAATTTCTTCTATAATAATGGTCATTGTAAATATGGAGACAGATGTAAATTCTACCACCGGACATTTGCAGGACTTACGCAAAATATGGAACATGCAAATTCGGGAAAAAATGCTACTATCAACATCTCCCGATGGACTCAAAGAGCAAAGGAAAATGTTTAAATGACAATAGGAATAACAATAACAATAAGAACAACACTAGGAACACAATAAGGGAACAAGAAAATTTTTTCAACATCGCGGACACGTTACGGATGCTAAATGTCATCCACATGCAGTTGACACAGCTGGAAACCCCCGAGCCAAATCACTACCGGGCAAGAAGATACCAGTACAAGTAGACGGGAACGGATCCCTCTCGGAGGATCATAGGGCAACGAATCAAGCGATATCGAAGGAAAACGAACTTGAAATGCACAAGGGAAGGGGCAACGAAAAACAGAGAACATAAAAACTGTTCTGGCTAATATTCAAGGAATAAGACCAAACCAATCAATCACTCAATAAGGTTTCGTACCTGAAAGGATTTATGGACGAAACAAGGGCGGACATCGCATGCCTCACAGAAACTCATCTTAAGGATTGCCAAGGAAATTGTGAAAACTGCGAACATTGTATTGATAAGAAAGAGATTATAGAGGGCTTCAACTTACTAAGAGCGGATAGAACGACGAGACGTAAAGGTGGCTGTGCTATATATGTACAGGAAGGTCATATGACAGAGTCGATAATAAGTAAATCAAACAGCTATGTGGAACTCCAAGCAGTGAAAATAGAAAAACTAAATGTGATAGTAATAGTCATCTATAGACCTCCAAGCACCCCAACCGAAAAATTCTAGGAGGCCATTGATGACATCAGAAAGCTAATAAAGGTCATAAACCCCCATCCCCCAATATAATGATCTGCGGAGACTTTAACTTCCCATTCATAAAATACAAAAAGGTGGATAGGAATATATCAGGTCATCCCATAAGTAATGTAATTTTTTACGATAGATTAAGTTTAAACTAGTCCTACTCACTCAGATTAAGCATAAATTTTCCGAAGGTTATATCTAAGAGGAGATCTATCGTGTTTCCCTACATACTTTACAGACCTTGACCAGTGAAGACGTGTGTTTTGCTTTATGTGAACCCCTCATAAACATGGCGGTATCAGAAGAGCATATCAGGCATATAATGCTTTACGAGTTCAAAAAAGGGAAGAGTGCTACTGAAGCAACGCGAAACATTCAGGACTTTTATGGCAACGATATTCTGCATGTGAGGAAATGTCAAAGATGGTTTCAAAAGTTTAGGAATGGTGATTGCTGTTTGACAGATGCAGCACGCTCTGGACGCCCTGCTGAGTTTGATGATGGCCTGCTGTTAGCCGCACTTGAAGAAGACTGTTCAACAGCTGTCGAAGAATTGGCCCAGAAACTCAATTCATCCCCGTCCACCATCCATCGACATTTGCAACAACTCGGGAAAGTGCCTAAGTTAGGAAAATGGGTGCCACATGAATTGTCGGTCGACAATCTGAGGGTGCGGGTAAACATTAGCACAGCTCTTCATTCCCGTGAACTCCAAGATCCGTTTTTGCACCGTTTAGTGACGTGATGAAAAGTGGATACTGTACCAGAATGTTAAGTAACGTCGACAGTGGGTTTGTGCCGGAGAACCAGCGACACCACAACCAAAACCAAATCTTCACCCTCGGAAGGTGTTACTTAGTGTTTAGTGGGATGAAGGTGGTGTAATACACTTTGAAACCTTACCACACAACCAAACAATCACCGCTCAAGTCTACTGTCAACAACTGGATCGATTGAACACTGCACTAAAAGAAAAGAGACCCTCTCTGGTTAATAGGAAAGGAATCGTGTTCCACCCCGACAACGCACGTCCTCATACCGCTCGGATCACTTCTGCAAAAATTGAGGAGCTTGGGTGGGAAAAACTTCCACATCCTCCATATTCTCCAGACCTTGCGCCTTCAGATTATCATCTCTTCAGGAGTCTGCAAAACTATCTTGACGAGAAACAGTATACTTCTTTATATGACCTGCACACCAGTCTTTGTACGTTTTTTGCCTCAAAACCGCCTGAATTTAATAAACATGGCATTGAAAAGCTTATAGGACGTTGGCAGAGTGTCATTGATTCTGATGGAAAATATATACTAGATTAAAAAGTTTCAGTTGAGTTTTTTTTTGTCCTTCAAATTCCGATCTAAAAAACGACATTACTTATGGGATGACCTGATATATATTCACCAGACCAAGGGGGGCACAAGAGAAGACCAGGAGCATGCAAAAATGTTGATGGCTCTCACGAATGAGTTTATGCTGACACAGGAGATAACAGAAAATACCAGAAAAAGTAACTGCCTGGATCTGGTATTCGCGAATAACACGAACTTGATTGCTGATATAAAAATAACCCCAACCATTATCTCAGACCACAACTTAATCGAGATATCAACAAATATGACGACAGCATTAAAAGACTGCACATATTGAGGAAAGAAGTAAATTCGGGGCCTTTAACTTAAACTCCAGGACTATAAATTGGGAAGCAATCAGATCGCACATGGAACAAATAGAATGGAGAACAATTTTCGAGAATAAAACAACGGAAGAAATGCTAACAACCTTGGAAGAAAAAACGCTGAGAATTTTAAAAAAATATGCTCCGAAATCACAGCCAAAAGGAAAGAGGAGCTGGCTAGAGAAGCAAAACAGAAGACTATTCCGCAAAAGAAAGAGAGTGGAGGCGAAGTTAGGCAACTGCGGAGATAATGACAGGAAAGCAATAAAAGAAAAACTGGAGGGTATCGATAGGGAAATACAAGCCCTGATTAAGGACCATACAGAGAGGGAAGAGGAAAAGGCGGAGAAGCAATAAATTAAAATCCAAAATACTTCTATAGCTATGCAAAAAGGAAAACAAAAACGGCCGCTGCTATTGGGCCCTTAAGGACGAGAACTAATGAACTAACCGACGATTCAAAAGAAATATCTGATACATTGAGAGCTCAATATGAATCAGTTTTCAGTACCGCAAAAAGTGACAAAACGATACCTGACATAAATGCATTCTTTGAAGAGGAATTTCAAGGAGAGCATATAACAGACTTTGATTTTACCCCAGAAGATGTAGCGAGAGCTATAGGACAAATGAATCCACATTCAGCTGCAGGTCCGGACAATTGGAACGCATTATTGATTAAAAACTGTAAAAATGAAATAGCTACACCTTTATACTGGATATGGAGAAGATCCCTAGACACTGGGGAAATGCCGAGCATCTTGAAAAGAGCAAACATTGTCCCTATATATAAAGGAGGGGACAGATCTCAAGCAAAGAACTATAGACCAGTATCATTGACGTCCCACCTCACCAAAGTATTTGAAAGAATAGTTAGAAGAAAATTTATGATTTCCTGGAGACATGGGAAAGATTCAACGAAAATCAGCAGGGATTCCGATCAGGTAGATCATGCCTATGACAACTAATAGAACACTACAACAATATCCTAGATGCATTGGAAGGCAATGACAACTACAATGTTATATACACAGATTTTGCTAAAGGGTTCAACAAATGTGACCATGGTATAATTGCACATAAAATGAAATATATAGGAATAACAGGCAAAGTGGGAAAATGGATATACAACTTCCTCAGCAAATGTCTGCAGGTCGTCAAAATTCAAGGTATATCATCATCAGAATCGGAAGTACGCAGCTCAGTACCACAAGGGACAGTACTGGTCCCACTCCTGTTCATTATCATGCTAACAGACATAGACAGCGGAGTAAACAGCAACAGTATATTAACATCCTTCGCAGATGATACAAAGATCAGCAGAAAAATCAGCGATGTACATGACGTGGAGGCCTTGCAGACGGTGGAGGCCTTGCAGACGGACAAGAACAAAATATACAAATGGTCAGAAGAAAACAACATGTCATTTAACACCGAGAAATTTCAGCTCTTGAGATATGGTAGAAAAGAAGAACTTAAACAGCCTGCATATTATGCTCCAGATAGAGAGGAAATTCAGAGAAGCACGAAACCGATCGATCTCGAGATAATAATGACAGATGATGCGAAATTCGAAACACAAAATCAGGTAGCGATAAATAAAGCAAAAAGAGTCGCCGGACAGGTACTAAGAACGTTCAAGAGAAGGGACAGGGCAGTAATGATTCCCCTGCTAAAATCACTGATTATACCAAAACTTGAATACTGCTCAGTTTTGACGTCCCCATATAAAAAGGAAAAAACTAATAAACTAGAAGAAACGCAAAGGCATTTCACAGCCAAGATTGATGGCTGCAAAGAACTCAACTACTGGGAAAGACTACGTAAACTAAATTTGTACTCCCTGGGAAGAAGAAGAGAGAGGTACACCATAATCTATGGGGCTCCAATAAACCTTAGCCCCCCCGCCCATGGCCTAAACCATTAGAGGTACAGTAAAACTAAACATACCTTACAAAAAAGAATTTAATCCTGCATTTAATGAGAAACAATTAAAACTTGGTGTTTCCGCCATTGGCTTCCAAGACAGCCTGAATTCGCTTTGGGTAGCTTGCCAAAAGTGACGTGAATAGATCTTGATCGTTACGCAAATTTGCTAAAACAGTTTCAATGTGTTGCGTCATTGTATCTTTCGAAAATCGATTTGCTGCAGGTTCTTGAAACAAGAGACATTCAACCTTGTCCTTTATAACTGATCCAATGTGTTCACAGACGTTCAGGTCAGGAGAATTTCCTGGCCATTCTTCATTTCCAAAGAAATCGATCTCATGCTTCCACAACAACTGTTGAGTGGCTTATGCCTTAAAGCAGGGGGCCTTATCGTGCAGAAGTGTGACCTGATCGACATCCATAACATTATTTGGGTTTCTTAGAAAAGGAATGACATGCTGGGATAGAATAATATCACGAAAATACTGTCCATCCCAACTCTGACCATTTGGCTTCAGCACCCACATGAGCTTCTTTGCAGTGAACAAAACAAACACACCAACACAGTCTGGACTTTTTAATAATTTGCGATAATGTTCATTGTCATCGATTTCATCTGGTGTTGTGGCCCACACTCGATCATTTTGGCAGTTAGGCCGACGTGTTACGTAAACAAAAAATTCATCGGAGACAGCTAAATGCATGAAATCATCCACATCCCAATCTTCAAGATAATGGGCAAACCACATTCTGTCATCGATGTTAAGTTGAGTTTTTCTTGGCTTTGGAAGTTCATGCCAAGGCTTTAAACCTTGCCTATGACGGTACAGTCGAATGATCTCACCACTAACAATCTTTCCTCTCAACACTTCGATCTCTCTAGAAAGTTTAGCAAAGCTGTTTTTCCGCTTACGCGTACCGTTTTCAATGATGTCCTTTGTTTCCTGAGAGAGTGGCAAATTTGGACGCCCAGATTTGATTGTATCCATTTCACATTCATCCAAAGTTTCATTCCAATTTCTTTTGACGAAGTCCTCACTTCTTCACAACTTTTTGGCAACCCATGAATGTGTTATAAAGGTGGCTCCAGCATCACGAGCTTCCCGAAATGTTATTGCTCGTATGCGATCTATCACACGTTGCCTCTCCGAATCACCAATTAATTGAGAAGCCATTATATTATCACTTTATCAGCTAGAGTAATTTTAATACCTGTAATAAGTAAAGAATTTTATATATTTTCATAATCACTAAAAACTATTTCGATATAAGTAAACATGTAAACTGCAAATGGGGGGGGGCTAAGGTTTTTTGGAACCCCTTACATATGAAAATGATCGAAAAACTTGTACCAAACCTAAAACTAAACCCAATTACCATTCACACAACACTGGAAAATAGGAAAGGCAGAATGTGTAGTGTTCCCAAATTAAAGGCCCGACAAGGAACCTCAACTCTGAAGGAAAATAGCTTGCTTGTCACGGGGCCAAGACTTTTCAACCAGCTTCCAAAGGACCTCAGAAACGTAACGGGGATCAAAGTTGAAGTCTTCAAGAGAAGAATGGATGCCTGGCTCAGGACGGTATCAGATGAGCCTGGCGTGCCTCGCTATGTACGGTGGAGAACGCAAGAAAGTAACTCGCTCCTCCACCAAGCCAGACCGAGAGGCGGGGCCACCAGCTTGACCTCCGTGTGAAGAGAGACCAACGCACGAAACAACATAAGGTTGTGTGTATATATATATATACACGGTGAACCAAAAGTAGGTGGACAGTAGGTTGAATACGGTTTGTGTTATATTATATTATAACTATGGTGTTCATTATAACTATGGTGTTTTTGTTTTATTATATTAAATATTATAACTAAATTTATTTAAATTTTATTTTGTATTATAGTATACAAAAAAATTAAATATGTATTCTCAAAATAAACGTTATCATTTACTGTCCACCTACATTTGGTTCACCCTATATATATATGTGTGTGTGTGTGTGTGTGTGTGTATATATATATATATATATATGATGGATTCAGCGGCTTTTACATTCACGTAAAATAGTTTTAAAAATAATTAAGAGAGATGAGTGGACGGCGACGCATTCGTCATTAAAATTTATAGTGTCAAAGTTTATTATGTGTTAATACATATATATATATATATATATATATAATATATATTATATATATATATACACAGACCGTGTATATCATAAAAAACTCAGGGAAGCATTCTAAGTTCATTCCCATATATATATATATATATATGTGTGTGTGTGTGTGTGTGTGTGTGTGTGCGTGCGTGTACATCTTGTGTTGGCTTTAAAGTAAACCCAATAAATATATAAAACCCAATTATTAAAAGCTGCATAAAATTCTTAATCAAAATTGAATTTTAAATTGGGACAAATTATTCTAGTTTAAATTAGAATAAATTATTATTATTATTATTATGATATTATTACTGATCGATAATTTGAAACATGTGCTAGCTGCAATGCATACAATAAAACAAATTATTAATTGAAAATTCTCTCGCGTAATAATAGGGGAATCTATGTACGTTTGTGTGTGCTTCTTGGATGTTCAAACGTTGTGTGTAAACGAGTGATGACGGAGGGTGTTGGCGACCTATGAGCGTGCATATAGTTGTCTGTGCGTAATAATAGGGGCTTTATGGGCGTATAGTCTGTGAGTGTACGTGCGTTTGTGTGCGTTTCTTGGCCGTCTAAACGTTGCATACACTCTGCCAACTGGCTGATAATGCATGGAGGTACTGGCTTCTACGCCAACTGGCGGATTTCGAGTTCTAAGTCAAGTGCTGCTACCATGATCTCTCATTAAGCTTCTGCATCTGGCAGAAGCTGGATGGTCTCTTCCTCTCTTTCCTCATGTCTCTCTCTTAGGTTAGGTATGCCCCTTTGGGGGATGAGGCCGTCCCAACTTCTCCCCCAAATAGGTCAGGTAGACTGTCCCAGCTTTTTGGGGGAGTTCCCCCCTTCTTTTTTTTGGCACCCTGGGTTTGGCACTGGGGGGTTGTCTTGCAACAAGGGGGAGGGGGTGGGCACTGGCACTCATTGCAACATTGCACCAGTGCATTGCACTCTCCTTTTATAATGTTATAATGTTTCAGACCAACAAAGACCCTAGGATCCACTCATGGCTGGTCTACCTAACTGTGTTCGTAATTGTGTATTGTGCATGTCCTCCGTGGTGGCGAAGGGGACCTACAATTTTACGTGGGTTCCGAACCACAAAGCCTTAATTTTACTACTTTAAACTATAACCAATCTATCAAAATATGCGTTTAATCGATTTTTAAA
Source organism: Bathynomus jamesi (assembly GCA_023014485.1). Taxonomy (NCBI): domain Eukaryota; kingdom Metazoa; phylum Arthropoda; class Malacostraca; order Isopoda; family Cirolanidae; genus Bathynomus; species Bathynomus jamesi. The sequence continues at coordinate 1,356,119 of JAJOZX010000139.1, read as the reverse complement.
CATGTTTATAGACGTGCTACTAATTACTTCTACCGGCAAACTATTCCAGCTATTTACTATTCTATGTGTAAAAAAGTTTTTGGCAACTGCTGTCTCGAACCTTCTACTTGTCAACTTACACCCGTTATTTCTAGTCCTATTATATTGAGATATTTCGAAAAAGCTATCTCTATCTACGTTATCGAACCCATTCATAATTTTGAAAACCTGGATAAGATCACCCCTTAGCCTCCTAGTCTCGAGAGTAGTCAATTTTAACTCCTTAAGCCTATCCTCGTACGACTTTGACCTAAGCGACGGAATCATCTTAGTTGCTCGTCTTTGAACTCTTTCGAGTTTGTCTATATCTTTTCGCATATGCGGATTCCAAAATTTCATCGCGTACTCCAAATGGGGTCTAATTAATGATTTATAAAGAGGAACTATAATATCGCGCGATTTGTACTCAAAATTCCGAGCTATAAAACCTAACACTTTGTTTGCTTTATTGACCGCTGCTGTACTTTGTTTCGCTACTTTTAAATAACCAGTGACTCCTAGAGCTTTATCCTGCTCTACGCTTAACTCCTTCCCTGGCATACTATACGCAAAATTACCGTTACGCGAACCTATATGTAAAATTTTGCACTTATCGACGTTAAATCTCATTTGCCATGTGACTGACCAATCAACGATTTTATTCAGATCTTCCTGGATTTTATCTCTATCTTCGTCATTAATCGCCCTACCACCCAGCTTCGTGTCATCCGCAAACTTTGAAACTGTACTGACTAGGCCGACATCTAAATCGTTAATATATATAAGAAAAAGCAAGGGGCCCAATACAGAACCCTGAGGAACGCCACTCGCTACATTAGTCCAACACGACTCCGCTCCATTAACGACCACCCTCTGTTTCCTACCTCGCAACCACTCTTCTATCCAATTTATTATTACACCGCTGATTCCATGAGCCTTAGTTTTTTCAATGAGTCTTTTGTGCGGTACGGTGTCAAACGCTTTTTGAAAATCTAAATACACTGCATCAACCGCCCGATGACTATCGCAAACGCCAACCACGCTTTGAAAAAATTCTAAAATAGTAGTTAAGCAAGATTTGTTTCGCCTAAAACCGTGCTGCGTATTTCTAACTAAGTTATGCAATTCTATTCTAAGTGTTCGACTATACGATCCCTAATTATTGATTCCAGTAGCTTACCTACAACGGACGTTAAACTGATTGGCCTATAATTTCCCGCCGCACCTTTATCGCCTTTCTTAAAGATAGGTGTTATGTTTGCTAACTTGAAATTATCTGGTACGCACCCCTCAGAAATAGACGCATTAAAAATCTTTGTTGGCGGCACAACAATGCTATCTTTTAATTCTTTTAGTTGTATGGGATATATGGATTCTGGTCCCGGTGATTTACGCATTTTCATTTTATCAATATAACGCATTACCTCCCTTTCACTAACCACAATATTATCCAAAATATTACCATTATCAAAAGGTATTATGTATTATGTCTATGACCGTAGGGATATTCGCTACATCTTCTATAGTAAAAACTGACAAAAAAATTCGTTTAACATTTTTCAACGGCCCCAAGACACTTTTTAGTGGATTTCTATTGTTGACGTATTGAAAGAATCGCTTGGGGTTTTCTTTACCGTCACGAGCTATGGAGATTTCAAATTCGCGCTTGGACTTTTTTATTACACTTTTCGCTTCACGCCTTAGAGATATGTAGTTGTTTCGTAACCACAAATTGTCTTTATCGCACTTATGTAATAGGGTAGGTTGATTTTGGAACTGTGATCTTGGACTAGTCTAGATAGAAAGGTATTAATGTATAAAAAACGTTGCACCAACTCATATTTGTGAAAATGATTGTATTTTTTGAGGATTGTTAATTATTTTTAAGTTGCGGTCATACTACTGACTTTAAGCGCATGTGAACTCGGAATTCTTTGTAGAATTGGGTAACATGTGGGAGTCGGCCAAATTAAGTATAAGTGATGTAGATGTATTAAGGGTAACCAGTGGTAATTTTACATACGTTAATGATATGAGTGGTACCACCAGGTGGATTGATCATTGTCTCACTAGTAATAATCTAAAGGATCCAATTGTTAGAGTTATATTCTGCATGATTTCCTTCTTTCTGATCATTGACCATTAGAACTATTAATTAATTTTTCCAATTTATGCGCAACACGACATAGCAAGAATTTAATAGGTAAGAATAATCACGTCGATTGGTCTAATGTTAATATGCAACAGAGAATAGAATACAAAAACAGAACAGGTCACCTCTTTAATAACTCAGAAATTTTGCATCTTGCCTGTAATAATTCTTGCTTAAATGATTCTCACTGTAAACTCATAGATAGGTATTATAGTAAGATGGCATCCCTGTTAAGAGAAGCAGGAAGCACCCTGATTAAATCTTACAACTATCATACTAAGATTATTCCTGGATGGAATGATTTTATTGTCCCCCTGAAGAGGGAATCGAAAGACGCCTATGATTTGTGGTGCAGTCATGGTAGACTCAGATTAGGACCAGTGTAGAAGTAGGGGTCAGTATAAGGCGGCCATAAGGCGATGTAAACAGGAAGAAGAATCTATTCGAGCATCAAAAGCCTGTGAAGCTCGCGTAAATAACGATAATAAAAATTTTTGGGAATTTGTTAAGAATCAAACGGGTGTCAGAAGTGTCCTCCCTCCGACAATCGATGGGTTGTTGGGGGGGATGAAATTGCAAAGCTGTGGAAAAACCACTACTCTAACATTCTTAACAGTGTGAGTAAGGATAATCTTAAGATAGATTGCAGCGAAACGCCTGTGGGAGGGACAAGGGAAATTACTTTGATATCAGTTCCTGAAGTAAAGAGGTTAATTAAAGAGTTAAAGACTGGTTCTGCGTCAGTGGTAGATGACCTATCAAATGAACATTTAAAATATGCCAATGACGTGGTATGTCTGCATATATCATTGCATTTATCAGCCATGCTTGCTCACAGCCATATTCCTGCAGAGTTCATGAGGGTATATATTTTGCCCCCGGTCAAAAATAAGTATGGGGACATTCTGTCTTGCAATAATTACAGGCCTATTGCTGTCGCTTCCTGCTTCTCGAAAATACTAGAAAAACTCTTGTTATTCCAATTAAATTATTACCTATGGACATCTAATCAGTTTGGTTTTAAAAGGTCAAGGTCCCACTCCAAAAAACCTTACCCCCCCATTTGCAGCTTACATATTTACTTATATCGAAATAGTTTTTAGTGATTATAAAAATATATAAAATTCTTTATTTATTGCAGGTATTAAAATTACTCTAGCTGATAAAGTGATAATATAATGGCTTCTCAATTAATTGGTGATTCGGAGAGGCAACGTGTGATAGATAGCATACGAGCAATAACATTTCGGGAAGCTCGTGATGCTGGAGCCACCTTTATAACACATTCATGGGTTGCCAAAAAGTTGCGAAGAAGTGAGGACTTCGTCAAAAGAAATTGGAATAAAACTTGGATGAATGTGAAATGGATACAACCAAATCTGGGCACCCAAATTTGCCACTCTCTCAGGAAACAAAGGACATCATTGAAAGTGGTACGCGTAAGCGGAAAAACAGCTTTGCTAAACTTTCTAGAGAGATCGAAGTGTTGAGAGGAAAGATCGTTAGTGATGAGATCATTCGACTGTACCGTCATAGGCAAGGTTTAAAGCCTTGGCATGAACTTCCAAAGCCAAGAAAAACTCAACTTAACATCGATGACAGAATGTGGTTTGCCCATTATCTTGAAGATTGGGATGTGGATGATTTCATGCATTTAGCTGTCTCCGATGAATTTTTTGTTTACGTACACGTCGGCCTAACTACCAAAATGATCGAGTGTGGGCCACAACACCAGATGAAATCGATGACAATGAACATTATCGCAAATTATTAAAAAGTCCAGACTGTGTTGGTGTGTTTGTTTGTTCACTGCAAAGAAGCTCATGTGGGTGCTGAAGCCAATGGTCAGAGTTGGGATGGACAGTATTTTCGTGATATTATCTATCCCAGCATGTCATTCCTTTTCTAAGAAACCCAAATAATGTTATGGATGTCGATCAGGTCACACTTCTGCACGATAAGGCCCCCTGCTTTAAGGCATTAGCCACTCAACAGTTGTTGCGGAACCATGAGATCGATTTCTTTGGAAATGAAGAATGGCCAGGAAATTCTCCTGACCTGAACGTCTGTGAACACATTGGATCAGTTATAAAGGACAAGGTTGAATGTCTCTTGTTTCAAGAACCTGCAGCAAATCGATTTTCGAAGGATACAATGACGCAACACATTGAAACTGTTTTAGCAAATTTGCGTAACGATCAAGATCTATTCACGTCACTTTTGGCAAGCTACCCAAAGCGAATTCAGGCTGTCTTGGAAGCCAATGGCGGGAACACCAAGTTTTAATTGTTTCTCATTAAATGCAGGATTAAATTCTCTTTTGCAAGGTATGTTTAGTTTTACTGTACCTCTAATGGTTTAGGCCATGGGCGGGGGGACTAAGGTTTATTGGAGCCCCGTACTTAAAGAAACAATATCTAAATTCATTGACAGTAATTCAACTATTTATAGCTGTTTCCTAAATGTAAGTAAGGCATATGATAGAGTGAACCAAAATATTTTGTTTAAAAAACTAGAAGACAGGAAGGTTCCCATGTACATATTAAATTTAGTGAAATTTTGGTATTCCCACCAATCTTTTACCAATAGGTGGGGCAATGTACTATCCGAATGTTTTGGCTCCTCTTGCTGGGTGAGACAAGGCTCCTTGCTCTCCCCTATGCTGTTTAATATGTATATTGACGGATTAATTGCTTCACTTAATGAGGCAACAGTGGGATGTTGTATAGATAACACGAGGATAAATAATTTAGTTTATGCCGATGATATGGTGTTAATAAGTCCCTCTGTTAAAGGTCTGGATCGGCTATTAAAAGTCTGCGAAGTGTATTCGCAGAAACATGATATTCTTTTTAATGTTACAAAAACTAAAGTTATGCAATTTCATCCTAAAAGCTATAATCAGCCAGCTGACATTAGGTTTACAATGGGAGGTGAAGTAATTGAGGAAGTACAAGAGTTTAAGTATTTAGGTCAAACTATCACCAGCTCCTTGAGTAATGACTCAGATATAAAAAAACAATATCGAAGTCTTTGTGCTAAAGCGAATATGACCATAAGGAACGTTTGGTTCTGTACAAGTGAGGCTAAAGACACTTTCTTTCGTACTTTCTGCAGTAATATATACGGACAGCAACTGTGGGTGAATTATAAAAAAGGTTCTGGCAGAGGTTCAGGGGTAACTGGGCGACGGGAGAAATGGGCGACGATTAACTAGCCGACAGGACAACTGGGCGACAACCAACTAGGCGACAACAAACTAGGCGACAACCAATATATATATATATATATTATATATATATATATATATACAGGGTGGGCCGTAAGTTTCCATACATAGGAAAAATAAACATTTTTTTATGGACAACCATTTTTATTTATATAATATGCTCTACATGGTTGCCATTGTTTTGAAAACACATTTCAATACGTGTTCCCCACTGTTGATGAACACGCATTAGCACAGTTGACGTTATGCTTGTAATGGCGTTGGTGATACGTTCCTTTAGATGATTTATGTCTCGTATCTTTTCCTGATACACCATGGCCTTCAAGTGCCCCCAAAGATAGAAATCAAGGGGGGTGAGATCTGGGGATCTGGGAGGCCACTCCACAGGACCACGCCGACCAATCCAAGCATCCGGAAACTGCTGATCCAAATACCGACGCACGTGAAGACCATAATGAGGTGGAGCTCCATCTTGCTGGAAGTAAACTGGGAAGTTACCTTCCTCGTTTAGCAGGGATGGGAAAATCTCTTCTTGCAACATGTTAAGATACCTTTCGGCATTAAGATTTCCACTGACAAAAATTGGCCCAATAATTCTGTCACCCCATATCCCGGCCCACACCATCACTTTACCGGCACCTTGCATCTTCGTCGGACTCAGCCAGTTAGGGTTAGCATTACTCCAATAACGTATGTTTTGCCGATTAACCTCTCCATTGACGTAAAAATTTGCTTCATCAGTAAACAAGATCTTACGTCAAACGCATATTCTTAGGGTATCTGAAACATAAAAACAAACGTTTAATTTTTCCTATGTATGGAAACTTACGGCCCACCCTGTATATATATATATATTATATATATATATATATATATATATTTATTTATTTATTTATACATTATGTATATTCATACATTAGATAGAAATTAAAGGTCCAAGTTGAGGAAAACAGGTAATGGAGATTGTCATCAGTAGCAAATATAATGATTCTCCTTCGGGTGTCTCCCTCACAGTCATCATTTATGTTATTGTCGTGTAAAAGAAAGCGACGACCAAATATTGTACTTTCGTAAGGTGAAACTATCTCTAAGTCTGTGATGTTATGAGGGTTACTTGGCCGCACTGAGGCCCTGCTTCTGTTTACCAGTCGGCGAAGGGACTGGCGTTCGGGTAAAGCTGATATTGCGGCGCCAGATATGCCCTCAAGTTCCTCGCGGATGAGTGTAGCTGGATGTGCCGCCGGCTGTTCCACAGCTTTGCGCTTCAAGTTTGTTTTCACCCTTTGCACTGTAGCTTCTTCGCATCGTGGTGCGTGCGTATGTTCCTTAGTTATTCGCACCTCCATTTTATCGTCATTGCCTACTGACACTGCTCTGCCATTACATATTTTCCTTTGATCACATTTCCAATAGGTGTTATTCCCTCTTGTCCTGTCCCTTGTGTAAATAAATCCTGCGTGAACAAGTTTATCTTTGCTTCTTTGTGAGGTTACGAATTCAGCCATGGTTAGGGTTCAGAAAGTAAATTCCAATTGAGTTTAAACTAAACCCTACCAATACACTCGACTGCTCGGTGGCAACTGATCGACAGCCACCTTGGCGTCGCCTAGTTGGTTGTCGCCTAGTTTGTTGTCGCCTAGTTGGTTATCGCCCAGTTGTCCTGTCGCCTAGTTGGCTGTCGCCCAGTTGCCACCGAACCCTGGCAGAACTCTAAATTTGCGGTACAACGGGTCTTTTAGACTCTTACATAAATTACCCCCGAGATGCTCAGCTTCGCAAATGTTTGCTTCCCACAATGTCCCAAGCTTCCCGGAGGTAACAAGACGTGCTCAATACAGTCTAATGCAAAGAATTAAAAAATCAACCAACCCGATTATCCAAGCTATCCACAAGTCCTGCCGTTTATCCTCTAAGCTAAGTATGGACTTCTTGGTATGAAAACGTCTGTCTGTAGCTCCACTTAACCTCGACATTGCTGTATTATTTCTAATCAATTGTGTATATTTTTATCCTTAGTACGTGAACTGTCATTGTATTAATAATATGTGTTGTCATATGTACTATAGTCTGCTAATAAACCTTTTCATTTTCATTTCCATTTTCAATACAGTATTAAGTAAAGTTGAAAAGTTTCGAATTCGAAGGAAACGTTTTATTTCTGTTAATTAACTTTTTAAATATAAACATTATTTTTTTTATTTCAACTGAAGCCGTTTATAATAAGTTTGTAACTGTAGAGACAATTTATTACTGTTCTGGTCATTACAAAAAGAAAAAAGAAGCAATGTTATATTTTTTAAAGGGTAAATTTCTTCTACTTTTTTCATCCGACACTGAAATAAGAGAAAACTAAAGCGAAATTTAATAAATGTACCAAACGACATTATTAATTTTTTCCTGAAAATAAAATGTTTTACAAAAATGAAAATAAGAAAAAAGTATAATAAACGGCCTCGCTTCTTTTACTTTCTTGTGTATAAAAAAAAAGCAAAAAGAATCGTTGAATAATAGTAACATATTAACCATGAATTTGGCATTATATTAGATTTCTCTTCTCCATTATTCTACTTGGAGAGAAATATTTTATTTCCTCCCTCTCCAAAAATAAAAATAAAATAATAAAATAATAATAATAATAATAATAATAAGAAGAAGAAGAAGAAGAATTTATCTCCTATCCTAAAGAAATCCGAGACGCCACTTTTGTACATGGGCTTTTGTATGATTTTCAGTGAGTGAATTAGATCAGATACAGATTTTTTCCTATTTCAGATGAGAGAAATTGTGCATGAAAATTCTGTAGAGACAAAATGAGGTGAATTTCATTGCAAGTTTTTATGAGATAAATATTTAAATGCTGTACAATTTATTTGAAACAATAAATCCTATATTTTTCTGTGATAATGAAATGAAAGTATTAATTCAGTAGCGTAATGGTATCAACTAATACACCAGTTTGACGGGTCGATGACGGGTAACGTCGTCAATGAGCGAGGATAAGGGAGTGAAGGGATCTGGGGATCTGGGGAGGAGGTAGTTCATTGAGGAAAAAACACAACCACACACACACACACACACACACCATTCTCTCTCTCTCTCTCTCTCTCTCTCTCTCTCTCTCTCTCTCTCTTCAACTGAAAGGTGCGTCCAGGTACAGGTGGGTGACCCTCCTTCCACGTTGGAGGGGGCTCAGGCTCCTGCGGAAGTTGCCCCCTCGTTGATGAGGGGCTCTTCAACTCCCGATAACCCTGGCTGTTTGGGAAACGGGTCGTGCTAGGGGGCGGTCAGAATAGGGAAGGCTCTCTCCGTGCAATGCTTTTTAATGCTAGGTCGATTAGGAATAAGTTTTGCGAGCTACGGGCGCTCTTAGCATCAGAATACTAGGATATCGTTGCTATCACCGAGTCCTGGATTCATACTGATCGTAGGGACTACGTTGGGGAGTTCGAAATTCCAGGGTATAGAATGTTTCGCAAAGACCGCACCCGTGGGGAGGGAGGAGGGGTACTAATATACGTCAGGGGCACGTTGAGTCCGGTTGACTGCCAGTTCCGGTCGGAACGGGAGCTGCTTGGCGTCGATCTGACCGTGGGAGGGACGAACTGGTGCGAGGGCAATTCGTCCCCGGACAATTCGTCGCCGGACAATTCGTCCCCGGACAATTCGTCGCCGGACAATTAGTCCCTAGGACAATTCGTCCCCGGACAGTACGTCGCCTACAAAATTAATTTTTAAGTTTTAAATTGTAATATGACCTTAAGTACTCGTCGCCTTCAAAATAAAAGTAAGAGACACTCGGCAACTTTTTCTTCATAAAACCTTCATAAATTAAAAATTATTATTTAAGTTAGGCTTTAAAACAAGTAAAAACCTAACCTAACCTAACCTAACCTAACCTAACCCCGTACCATAAACGGCTTAGAAGCTTTTCACAGTGCCCTGAATCGTGCGGTGAGCGCAATCCACCCCAATATATGGACTCTTATAGACGTGCTACGACGCGAAGAAGGTTTGGCGAGAAGCAAAATGCAGAAATTTCTTCAGGGGGAAGTCGTTTTTAAGAAGAAAAAATACAGAGATCTAGATAGTCGTATACTAAAATTAATAGAAAAGTATGACTCGATAAATAAGCTTCAGTTCTTAAAAGGGGTTGCCCATAATCTCAAATTTTAAATGCCTTTTATGCTTTCACTTTATCTGTTTTTTAATGTTTGTTACTATTAAAATGTATTGTATGTAACTGTATGCAATAGTAAATATTAGAAGTTTTTTACGTTTTCTAAAACCTAACTTAGATAATAAATTTTATTTGGACGCGGCGAACTGTCTGGGGACGAACTGTCTGGGGACGAATTGTCCTAGGGACGAATTGTCCGGCGACAAATTGTCCGAAGACGAATTGTCCGGGGACGAATTGTCCAGGGACGAATTGTCCGGACACCGGACGAACTATAGGTTAATCTTGGTGTACAGACCTCCGCATCTCCTCCTCGAGGAGGATACAGCCCTGTACACCGAACTCCTTAGCCTGCTAGGGGATAGGGTGTGTGTAGTTTTAGGAGACTTCAACTGTCGCGGCATAAAGTGGGAAGACAGGACTGCTGATGCTGAAGGGAGGAAGCTAGTCGACTTTGCTGATAAGAACTTCCTCACTCAGTGGGTCAATGAGCCTACACGAGGCGAAAACGTTCTAGACTTAGTATTCACGACCGAAGACAACCTCGTCACTGGCTTCACCGTTGACGAATCGTTGGGCGGAGTGATCACGGTCTGATTAGGTTCCGTGTCTGCGTCCCTCGGGTGAAGCGTAGTCACTCGAGAGGCAGAAAGCTCGATCTACGGCGGGCGGACTTTGTTAGCCTCAGGGATAGCGTAGGTGAGATGGGGTTAGAGGTTGGCGGCGATGTTGAGGGAGTGTGGAGTGCATTCCGGGAAGAGTTTATGGTGCTGCAGTCTGCTGCCATACCCTCAAAACCGGTCACCCCTGCTTCAACGCAGCCTAAGTGGTTCAGTCGTGACATCGCTTCGGCTATCCGAAATAGGAAAGTAGCGTATAGGAGGGCGAAGGCCAATCGTTCCCATGAGAACACTGAAGCGTATATCCGCCTGTGTAGGGAAGTGAAGGCGAAGGTTAGGCTAGCGAAATGTAACGAAGAACTAAAGGTGGCAAGCCTCTGCAAGGGGAACTCTAAGGAGTATTCACCAGGGAGGACACCCGCGTCATCCCCGAGCCAGGCGTCAGGCACGAAGGTGCTGGCCTGGATAGTGTTCGATGTACCGCGACAGTCGTTGCCGATAGAATAGACAAACTGAGCGCGTTTAAGGTTCCTGGGCCAGACCAGTTTCTCCCCAGAGTGTTGCGGGAGGTGTGCGACCAGGTGGCTCCCCACCTGGCTACAGTCTTCATCAAATCGTTGGAGACGGGCCAGGTGCCTGGTGACTGGAGGGAAGCCAATGTGACCCCTATCTTTAAGAAAGGAGATCACGAAAGTCCAGGGAACTATCGTCCCATTAGTCTCACTTCAATTGTAGGTAAATTATTAGAGGGGATAATAGCGGATAGGATCGTTGACGATTTGGATTCCTACAAGCTGCTTGGGGACTCCCAACATGGGTTTAGACGGCAAAGGTCGTGTCTCACCAACTTGCTCGAGTTTTTCCACGTCATGTTGAGTGAGTATGATAAGAGTAGGGCGATTGATATACTTCATCTCGACTTTGAGAAAGCCTTTGATAAGGTACCTCACAGCCGGCTAATGGCCAAAGTGCGCGCGCTGGGTATTGGTGGGGAAGTAGGTAGGTGGATTGAAAACTGGCTGAAGAATAGGCGGCAGAGGGTTGTAATTAAAGGGGCTAGTTCGGGTTGGACCTCGGTCACTAGCGGGGTTCCTCAGGGTTCCGTTTTGGGGCCAGTGTTGTTTATCATTTATATAAATGATATCGACGGTGGCATCGTCAGTAGGATCGCCAAATTCGCTGGGGCCAATGTTGGGACGCCCGAGGCGATAGAGCAACTGCGTGCGGACCTAGGTAGGATAGGAGAGTGGTCCGAAAAATGGCAAATGCCGTTTAACTTGGGTAAGTGCAAAGTGATGCACGTTGGCTACGCCAATCCCAAGTCGGACTACTCAGTGTTGGGGAGTAATATCGAGGCCACTGATTTGGAAAAGGACTTGGGTGTGCTAATTAGCAGCGACCTTAAGTTTATGAAACAGTGCGTAGAGGTGGAAAAGAAAGCCCAGAAGCTGTTGGGTTATATCAGGAGGCAATTTCAGTTTCGGAACAAGGAGATTGTGCTCTCTCTGTAAAATTCCCTGGTTCGGCCGCACCTGGAGTATGCTTTGCAGTTCTGGTCGCCCACCCTCAGGAGGAAAGATATTGAGAGGCTGGAGCGAGTGCAGGCGAGGGCCACAAAGTTAATCCCTTCCGTTAGGCATATGGGCTACAATCGACGGTTACGCGCCCTGAATTTGTTTTCGCTGGAAACTCGGAGGCTGCGCGGTCAACTCATCGAGGTTTTCAAGTTCTTACGCGAGTTCAACGATGTCGATTTTAGAAGCATGTTTAGTTTAAATGATAACCCAACTCGCAACAATGGTTGGGAGGTGGATTTGAAACGGTTTAGGACTAGTGTGTGTGGGAATTACTTTACCTATAAGATCTGTGACACGTGGAACAGGTTACCTTCAGAAGTTGTGAACAGTTCCTCTGTGGATCATTTCAAGAAAAGGTTTGACCAAATCTTGCACACTATTTGAGGGTGTAGAAATTTTTCCCTGGCACCCGTTGCCATTGGTACTTCCTCGGTATGGGCCGCAAGGCCTTTTGAGGTACTTCTTTTCCTTGTAACTCCTTGTAACTCTCTCTCTCTCTCTCTCATACAGAGAGAATGTAAGTACAATTTTTTTCAATAAAATGAATAATTTTAAAATAGAACTAAAATTCATGTTTCATCTCAAAGATATAGATAGGCATTTTGAAGAATTTTTATCGTATATATATATATATATATATATATATATATATATATATGGGATGAATTTCAAAATTAAACACGTGAAATGAATGAATGATGTAAACCCAAAAGGAAAAAGAAAAGTGATTACAAGGCCTTTCGTGTATTCAGAAGTATACTTCGTCATTCCCTCACGAGGTGTACTTCTGAATACACGAAAGGCCTAGGAATTATTTTTCTTTTTCCTTATGGGTTTAAATCATATATACAGTATATATATATATATATATATATATATATATATATATATATATATATATATATGGTCAAAATTATGGAAACATTCTTAAAATGCTGATAATGTAATCGCATTATAATTCTTTTCATCCTTTTTATACTTTACAGTAAGTATAATGATATAGCTATTTAATTAACTCTTTCATACCTGAATTATGAAATTTTTATTTTAACATTTTTTCCCTGTTCAAGCCAAAATAACCTCAGCGATCTGAATTTTGAGCCTTATGATCTCAATATTAAAGCCAAAATAACCTCTAATATTCAGATCGTAAGACTCAAAATTCAGATCGTAAGGCTCAAAATTGATTAAGCTCATGTTGCCATAAGGAAACGGTCCGTCTTAAAGGATTAATGAGCTTTCTAATGTGGTGTTCTATTTCATGAAGACTTAAGGGCCTTGTACACGATCCGACCTGTCGTACGACGCGTCTGATGACACGCTGCTTGACGACAGGTCGGATCGTGTAAATAGGGTATTACGCTTCAGACACGTCTGACAGACGTGTCGGTTGGTTTTCTGGATCAGTCAGACTTTTGTAGGCGGAGCCACCTTGTCGAAAGACCTGTCTGAATGTCTAACTGCATATCAGACGCCAACATCAGTTAAACCTTGCTACTAGTATCGTCCGGTGTATTATTTATCGTCGTGTGTATTATTTTCAAAGCCATGTGCGATATGAATATGAAAGAAAAAGAAAGAACAGTTCTTTTAGACTTTATTCACATATACAGAGACAATCCTGCGCTATGGAAAGTTAAATCCAAAGAGTATTGTAATAGAGAGGCGAGAAATAAAGCCATATCGGCTTTACTAGAAAAGCTAAAGGAATTAGACACAGAATGTACCCGCGATGACGTGCTAAAAAAAAAAATAATCTACGTAGTGCATTTCGAAGGGAATATAAAAAATGTGAAAACTCAAAGAAGTCCGGAAATTCAGTTGAAGATTTATACACGGCCACATTATGGTACTATAATGAGATGATGTTCATCAAGGACCAAGATGTTGCAAGAGAGGGTGCGTCAACGTTGGATGCATCTAATTTAAGCAACTGCATTGGCGATGAAGAGGTGAGTTTAAATGATTATGTACCTATTTTTATGTGTTTACAGGGAAGCGTTTTGCCATGCTACGGCACCTTCGTTTATAAAATATTCCGTGAATTTAACTCTTGCGTCCTTAGCAATTTGCGAGTAATTTCTTGAGCTCTGCCCTTTTTGTAAACCTGTCAAAGAATTGGGAGTAGATGCTAGGCCTGGCTCTGTTTTACTTCCTTTGTCTTCCCTATCGAAACACTCGTCAGGAGAAAATGTTGACTGGCATTTAGTACGTAAATAATTGTGTAATATAACACATGCCAAGACAACTTTTTCAATGCTTTCCACTTTTAGATTTATAGCTGTGTGAAAAATCCTAAACCTTGAAGCCATAATGCCAAACACATTTTCAATGATCCTTCGTGCTCTGGAGAGTCTGTAATTAAATACGCGTCGATCGCAAGTTAGATCTTTTTGAGGATAAGGCTTCATGAAATCAGGGCATAATACAAATGCCTCATCTCCTACAAAGACATCTGGTAAAGTACGATCGGACGTAGTTGGGGGTGCAGCACACGGAATACTAAGTTTGCCTTGTGCAAGTCGCCGGCCAAATTGTGTGTTTTCCATGACTCCTCCATCTGATACACGCCCATTAGTTCCTACATCGGCCATAATAATTTCGTAGTTTGCATTAGCGACTGCCATTAGTACTAGGCTGTTGTAGCCTTTGTAGTTCCAATAATATGACCCGGAATGCGGTGGCGCTATAATTTGCACATGCTTCCCATCAACAGCGCCAAGGCAATTTGGAAAGTTCCACCTGTTCTCAAACTGTTTTCCAATAGTTTTCCACTCATCTTCTGATGTAGGAAACTGAAAATAAACACAGAGTGAGATATATATATATATATATATATATATATATATATATATACAGGGTGGGCGGAAAGTAGCTCCCTATTTTGGATTGGTAAAAAAATACGTATATTATCCATTTATTTCAGAAGAAATAATATGAAAAGGTAGGCATACATGGTAGGTTTTCTCTAAAATTCAATGTGGGCTCCATCTCTTTCCACCAGCTTCTGGAGCCGCCCAGGAATGGCGTCCACTGACTTTAGCAGGAACTCCGGCGGGATGGAGGACATGACTTCCCGAATTCGGTCCTCCAGTTCTTCCAATGTCCTCGGTTTGGTGCGGTAGACTTCTTCCTTTACCCACCCCCAAAGAAAGAAGTCGCACGGTTACCGCTGAAAAACGGCAGAATCGGTTCAGTGTAACGGTGTGGTGTGGTATGACCTCAGATCAGGTTGTGGGCCCGTTCCTTCTGCGCAACACCATGAATGCTGAGCGGTACCTTGCTATGTTGCGAAACGAGGTCTGGCCGGTTGTCAGCACCCAGGAGAACATCGACGATCTGATATTTATGCAAGATGGCGCCCCTCCGCACTTCGCTCTTGTTGTCCGTGAGTGGCTGGATGCCCACTTCCCTGGGCGTTGGATGGGTCGTCGTGGTCCACATCAATGGCCAGCCAGGAGCCCCGACTTGACACCGTGCGACTTCTTTCTTTGGGGGTGGGTAAAGGAAGAAGTCTACCGCACCAAACCGAGGACATTGGAAGAACTGGAGGACCGAATTCGGGAAGTCATGTCCTCCATCCCGCCGGAGTTCCTGCTAAAGTCAGTGGACGCCATTCCTGGGCGGCTCCAGAAGCTGGTGGAAAGAGTTGGAGCCCACATTGAATTTCGGAGAAAACCTACCATGTATGCCTACCTTTTCATATTATTTCTTCTGAAATAAATGGATAATATACGTATTTTTTTACCAATCCAAAATAGGGAGCTACTTTCCGCCCACCCTGTATATATATACCTTTCTTATTTCAGATACAAGAGAATGAAACGCTTGACAACGATCAAAGTACTTCCAGTTGTCCACTGACCAGTTGCTAGAAATCGCAAAGTTACGCTCAACCGTTCATGAGGAGTAATTGCCTTTATCATATTAGTGTCTTTATGACTAATCATGGGAGTCACAAACTGTAACAGTTCTAAATAAGCTGCTTCATCCATTCTCATGTAATTACGCCAATCCTCTGGCTCACATCTTAATTCGTCAACTAACTTTATGTGGGAAATGTTCTCTCTTTTTAACAGCAACTCTTTTACCCATTTAGATCTTTTCCTTTTTTTCTTCGTTTTTAGCGCAACTGCTATGCCAATTGCAATCACTTGCTCCCGATTTAGCGACATCCTTGTCAAATACGAACACAGACTGCTGAGAACAAAAGTTTTGGTATGAGCGTCTAAATTCTCTTCAGACAGGTCGTTCGACATGGCTGACGAATACGTCGTACGACAGGTCGGATCGTGTACAAGGCCCTTTTACAAGCAACTAATCAATATTGAAAAATTGCATTTATTGGTGACATCACGTTTTGATTAAAATAACTGTTTATATTCGCAGAAATATTGATATTATTCGTTAGAACGTTTTTCTGTTATTTGTATTCATAAATTTGATTCCATTTTCCTACATAGCACCATTTTCAAGCTATCTCCAGACAAGTGGCTTGAATACGAGGTGTATTCAAAAAGTTCCCGGACTGATCCAACAAAAACTTTCTGGTAACACTTACGATCTAATTGATGTTCTCCCCTTCAAAGTAGTCTCCTTGTGCATCTGTACATCGCTCCCAACGGCGTTTCCACTTTTGAAAGCATTCGTGGTAGGCCGTATTCCTGACCGCCTTCAATTCGTTTGTGGCATTTTGAATAATTTCTTCCACACTTTGAAATCTTCGACTTTCAATGCAAATTTAAGTTTGGGGAAAAGAAAAATGTCTGACGGGGACAGATCTGGAAAATACGGGGTCTGGGAGACGACCACGACATTGTGTTTCATCAGGTACTGCTGAATTGACAACGCTGTGTGCAGGCGCATTGTCATGGTGCAACATCCACGTTCCTGCGTTCCAACTTTTAGGCCGTTTTCTCCTTACTGCGTCTCGCACGCGCTTCAGTATTTCCAAATAAAACTGTTGGTTAACTGTTTGACCTGTAGGGACGAATTCGTAATGAACGAGTCCGTAGTAATCGAAAAAATGACAAACATTGCCTTCACATTCGATCGGACTTGCCGTGCTTTTTTCTGTCTCGGGGACGTTGCGCACTTCTATTGCGATGACTGCTGTTTTGTTTCAACGTCATACCCGTACACCCACGTCTCGTCACCCGTAACGATGTTTCTGAGAAAATTTTCATCAAGATTGGCACGTTGAAGGAGGTCTTGAGACACAACAACACGTTGCTCTTTCTGATCGGCAGTCAAGAGTAGTGGCACAAATTTGGCCGACACACGACGCATCCCCAAATTCTCTCTGGCATGATCCTATCGAAATATCTATTTCGTCTGCGACTTCTCTGACTCAGTATACAGTTCCCTCGAATCATTTCACGAACACAAGCAACGGTGTCATCAATTCGTTGTCCGACTTAAGGCGTCATCGCCAAATGCTGTGTTCAACATGGCATGGGTTTCAGAAGCAGTCTTGCCCAGTTTAACGCAAAATTTTATGCACACACGTTGTTCTTCAACAGTAGCTATTATTCAAATACACAAAATGCGACAAAACACACAAAATTACTTCACAGAACAGTAAATATCGAGAGAACAAAATAGGATATCAACAAGATATCACAGACTGAGTCACACTACAACATTCAAGCAACAGTGTTATCAATTCTTGAAGTGGAAGGTCGTTCCACCCTTGTATCGTCCTTCGTCGTCCTTGCATCGTCCTTCGTTGTCCGACTTAAGGCGTCATCGCTAAATGCTGTGTTCAACATGGCATGGGTTTCAGAAGCAGTCTTGCCCAGTTTAACGCACGTCTCGTCACCCGTAACGATGTTTCTGAGAAAATTTTCATCAAGATTGGCACGTTGAAGGAGGTCTTGAGACACAACAACACGTTACTCTTTCTGATCGGCAGTCAAGAGTAGTGGCACAAATTTGGCCGACACACGACGCATCCCCAAATTCTCTCTGGCATGATCCTATCGAAATGTCTATTTCGTCTGCGACTTCTCTGACTCAGTATACAGTTCCCTCGAATCATTTCACGAACACAAGCAACGGTGTCATCAATTCTTGAAGTGGAAGGTCGTTCCACTCTTGCATCGTCCTTCGTCGTCCTTGCATCGTCCTTCGTTGTCCGACTTAAGGCGTCATCGCCAAATGCTGTGTTCAACATGGCATGGGTTTCAGAAGCAGTCTTGCCCAGTTTAACGCACGTCTCGTCACCCGTAACGATGTTTCTGAGAAAATTTTCATCAAGATTGGCACGTTGAAGGAGGTCTTGAGACACAACAACACGTTACTCTTTCTGATCGGCAGTCAAGAGTAGTGGCACAAATTTGGCCGACACACGACGCATCCCCAAATTCTCTCTGGCATGATCCTATCGAAATGTCTATTTCGTCTTGAAGTGGAAGGTCGTTCCACCCTTGCATTGTCCTTCGTCGTCCTTGCATCGTCCTTCGTTGTCCGACTTAAGGCGTCATCGCCAAATGCTGTGTTCAACATGGCATGGGTTTCAGAAGCAGTCTTGCCCAGTTTAACGCAAAATTTTATGCACACACGTTGTTCTTCAACAGTAGCTATTATTCAAATGCACAAAATGCGACAAAACACACAAAATTACTTCACAGAACAGTAAATATCGAGAGAACAAAATAGGATATCAACAAGATATCACAGACTGAGTCACACTACAACATTCTTCACATGATGCACAAGCAACAGTGTCATCAATTCTTGAAGTGGAAGGTCGTTCCACCCTTGTATCGTCCTTCGTCGTCCTTGCATCGTCCTTCGTTGTCCGACTTAAGGCGTCATCGCCAAATGCTGTGTTCAACATGGCATGGGTTTCAGAAGCAGTCTTGCCCAGTTTAACGCACGTCTCGTCACCCGTAACGATGTTTCTGAGAAAATTTTCAACAAGATTGGCATGTTGAAGGAGGTCTTGAGACACAACAACACGTTGCTCTTTCTGATCGGCAGTCAAGAGTAGTGGCACAAATTTGGCCGACACACGACGCATCCCCAAATTCTCTCTGGCATAATCCTATCGAAATGTATATTTCGTCTGCGACTTCTCTGACTCAGTATACAGTTCCCTCGAATCATTTCACGAACACAAGCAACAGTGTCATCAATTCTTGAAGTGGAAGGTCGTTCCACCCTTGCATCGTCCTTCGTCGTCCTTGCATCGTCCTTCGTTGTCCGACTTAAGGCGTCATCGCCAAATGCTGTGTTCAACATGGCATGGGTTTCAGAAGCAGTCTTGCCCAGTTTAACGCAAAATTTTATGCACACACGTTGTTCTTCAACAGTAGTTATTATTCAAATGCACAAAATGCTACAAAACACACAAAATTACTTCACAGAACAGTAAATATCGAGAGAACAAAATAGGATATCAACAAGATATCACAGACTGAGTCACACTACAACAGTCTTCACATGATGCGCATGCGCGTCATGTGATGCGTGCGCAGCATAATCAGTTCGGGAACTTTCTGAACACACCTCGTATGTTCATAGCGTGCAAAATGGTAGAAAAAACTATTGTTGAACCAAAGAACCGACCGAGGCAGTTCAATGAGGTTCATATTCGCGCTTTAAAGTTTTCGAAACAAGCCAACGAAGCCATTGAAAACCTGAAGTGGAGTGGACATCGAAGCATTGAAGACTAGGTTACTAGTCAAGAGGACGCGAAAAACATCGAGAATGGCAGGTAAAGCTGCTGCTGATGAACGAGATACTTCAGATTCACTGGACGACTACCGAGTTCATGTATTCAATCTGGTTATGGATCGCGTCATTCAATCACTGGAATCCCGTTTCACGGCTCATCGAGAGCTGTACAAGGATCTGGCTTGCTTCGATCCACTCAATTCCAAGAATATCACTCTTGCAGGTCTACAGGAAAATGGTCTAGAGAGCACCGTCAAATTTACACCAGCGATCAGTGAAGATGATATAAAATTGGAATTGTTATCCTCTGCCTCCAATTTCGAAGTTCTGAAGCTCTCTCTCAAAGATTCCGACACAGACAATGCCATTGATTCGGATTCTCAATCAAGTTGTGGAAGCTGCGGTAGCTGTGCAGTGTGTGCACTTGCCATCCTTGCCTCTCACAGGCTGAGCGAAAAAGCATATCAGGTATACAAAGTCATATGAACTCTGTCATTCACGCAGGTCCAATGTGAATGCTCATTTTCCAAGCTGAAAATAATAAAAACAAGATTGCGCAATGCTATATCTGATGAAAATTTGGAATCGTACATGATGATGGCTGTGGAGAAAGCACTGCTGGATGAACTGGATATGGATTCCATAATTGATCGGTTGGCTAGTTCTTCCAACGAATTGAGTGGGCTACTCCAGTGACAGAATGAATGAATATATCGTGAATAATGAACATTTGATTTATAGATTTTAACTTTACAACATAGAATAGTAATACATTATAAGTTTAAATCTAAATATTATCGTTAAATTATAAAGTTTATAACTGATAATTTGAAAATTAAATAATACCTAAAAATCTTAGAACTGTTCAGTTTTACGCAGATGCTTTAATTTTTTGTTTGCACCCAGTATTGTTTATTTGTAATAATATTATTTCTATATTCTAGAAATAGTTTTACCAAAATAAAAACCATTTCGTGGGCACGTATGACAATACCTGGCCGGTGATGTTTTATGAGCTAGTCCACCACTGCTGTTTGGATATTATCCCAGCGGATATGTGAAAGCATTGTGACGTTTGTGATACAAACATCAAATGTGACACACAGTTAGGGTATGTCCAAAGGAAGATTTTTAGCATAGGGCCATCGAGGACTTTTCCCGTGCGGGAAATGGCCGCAATCCATTCTTATTTTTACCATAATTTAGTAGATTACAAAAAGTTAAGGCATCAAAACTTGATTTCTTTGCATTTTCCACTGTATTAATACATATAATACTGATTAGAGGTAACATAAGATAATGCTAAAGGTCTGTTATATTTGAAGGACCTAACACTGTAATATTTCAATTGGCGTTTGTATACATGGGCGCGATAGTCAAAATTGAAAACAAAATTGTGTTTCCTATGCAACATTATTGTTTTAGCTTTCACATATCAGGTTGTAGCACATTCTCCACCACAACTACACAGGACTGTGCACTGGAGAGCTGCTTTGCGGCATTTACACTAGCCACTACAGCCCTTCTTGCAGCTACATCGCAGGAGTTCTCAACAAGTTTTTGTAACATCTGGAAGAGTTGTTCATCATATGTCCCATCCACATTCGTCATATTCTTCCATCCCCATTCATTTGGAGATGGAAGCTTGGGTGTAGCTGATATGTAGCCCTCTTCGTGTTCTGGATGAGAACGACCTTTGTCGGGGGAAAGCGATCCAGTTTTCTATCTTTCCGAGTGAAGAGCTGTTTGCGAGCTTGGTTAATGCACACTTCACTACGAGTAGCACTCTAGTGACTTTAGCCAGTCCCCTATGGGCTCTGGTGTAGCATACGATGCACAGAATGCTAATGTGACCTCGTCGTAGCCTTTCCAAGTGCCTCGCGCAGTCTTCTTCCCTATACCACCAAAGAATAACACTGTATCGCACCCTGTGAATGCATAGAACATTGGCAAAGCGACCACTCCGATCAGGCCCCAGTGCCTTGGTCATTGCGTGAGCTACTAAGACCCGAAAGTTCTTTCCAGTTCCAAAAGCAATCCACAGCTCAGGAAAGTTGAGGTGCTGGGCTGTTGTCACTACTAGAACAACCACATCTGTGTCAAATGTGCGTATTGTCACTTTGGTATACCCTTGTTTCACAACATCTTCCACATGAAGCATGATTCGTGTATCAGCCTCCTTGTGACTGCATGGAGCAGGACCTGACAAATCTCGAGGGTTCACATATAGCACAGCAGAGTGATGTGTGCTGATGACTTGCTTAATGGTGCCCATGGCTGCTGCTCAGGTTGCTATGAATGAGAATAGCTCCACCTTGTTGTCATCAATTCAAAGAAACTTACTCCAGTTTTGAGGATCTGAACTGCTTGTCTCCACGCATCTCCGAACGCCCTTTCCCATCTTGCTTTGTGCATCACGTGCCTTCAAACTCTCTCGCAGGTACTCATCCCACACGACATCTATCCGGTTTGCTTGCTGCAGTTCAGAATGAATATATGGCAGGAACACTTGGGCTGCATAATCATCAAATGTTTTGGCAGTGCCAGGTCGAAACATATTAACAATGGCAGCCCCATCAAGAATAATGACCTCCGCAGTGGGAATGCCACTCTCTTGCTCTAGGATCAGATCTTCTAAGCCACCAATCAGTTGAGATTTCATTCCTGTTCTCAGCTTGCCATTTTGTGATAATGCTGGTGGGTATGTTTGACTTTCATACTTAAAGAACTCGTCCAGGTCTCCGTCTCTTATCTGTAATGCAATCTACAACCTTGAAAAAGAGAACAGTCGCTCTTCAAAAAAGACAGCTGCAGCTATCCTCTTGACTTCTCTTGGACTGGAGGCCGGCTGAAGAGCGGGAGGTTGTTCCTCTTGATGGGATCAGTGATGGACTTTGTTTGGTTGACAAGACGCTCTTTGACATAAGTGTCATGCTGCTCTTGTCCAAGCTTCTCAATCCGGCGAACAGTGTCGATGACAGAAGGCTCAACAAGGTCTCTGCTTCATATAATGAAACTTGATATGATACTTGGCCTCTTGTACAATTAAGTCATCAGCACCCAGTTTTGCTAGCAAAGGCTTATCCTGCAGCTTGAGTGACCACTGCATGACACGCACATCAAGCTCAAATGTTGATGCTTCACGTAATGAATCTCCAACTGCAGAATCACCGCCAAAAAAATATGGCAACAGAAGATGGAGCTTTTCCTCCACTCTTACGAGTGTACTTCTTGCAAATGTCAGCACTGTCTTCACCAGATGATTTTCTCTTCCCTGCCCATTGTATTTTCATAAAGATTATGAGCTACTGCATGCAGATAACAAAAAAGATGGTTTGTCATTCCCATTCATGTGATTAAGACATAAAGTGTTAGAAACAGGTGACAAGATAAGATCATAGTGATTAAATTTTACTAATTTAAAATAAAGTATTAATATAATGCACTCATATGAAAGAGAAATAATAAAAATATCAAAATTGCGAAGTCTATCTTAAAATTAATTTTTCAATCGTCAAAATTTATATTCAGAAAAGCAGTGAAACTGGTAAGAAATAATTGCTTTAATTTAATATACAAGTAAAATTGAAATAATGAACAGAATTTTGTAAAACTTGGCACAGAAATTAAAGACACTTTCCTTAACATACACTATAAATTTCAAAAGTCTACTGTCAACTCTAAAGACATAATGCGAAGTGGAAGGAATTAATTTATTTCGCTACGATAAAAGCAGTAATTTTAATGACAAACGTTTTTCAGTTGCAACTTTTCACTAGAAAATGAATTAACGAACGGGGAGAAAATAAGTAGTCTTTTTTCGATATATAAAAGAAATTGAAATATCGAACAGAAGTTTATGAAATTTACTAGACAAATAAACAAGGGGTTCTTTAATTTACAATATAAATTTTAAAAATGTAGTAGCCAGGTTAACGACATAATTGGATGTGGAACCCAAAACAAATTTTAGGCAGATAATCTTTTCATTAATGCGAGTAGGGTATTATAAACGCCGAAATTGAAATATATATATTATGTAATAGCGTTTTTAATGCTCTTCAATTTGATATATAATAAAGCGTACCTCGGCGAGAATTTTTTTTTTTTAATTTGAAATTATCAATTGAGAAACGGTTAACTTTTCGTTCCTGCAAATTTTGTTCTTCAATTATTAATAGAACAATACCAAGGAGCTTTAAAAAGGAAATTTCAATCATATATAGAACAATTTCTACTCTAAACAATGATATGAAACATAAAGTTGTAGATTGAATATTTCTTATTTTATACAAATATAAAGTTTCTTTACGATTAAACCTTTAAAAATGAAAATTATGGTTTTTTAATATTTTTTCCTTATAGCCAACTTTCAGAGGATTCTAATGGTATATAAATGTCAACTGTGACCTTTATAGTTAATAATATATTACTGTTTGAACCCGAATGAATTTTTAAAAATTATGCAAACAGCATATCCCACGAACAAAATTGTGTTGATGTTAATCATTGAACCCTCAAATAAAATATGAGATATGAACTTGAAAATTTAGCAAATTATGAAGTACGAAATTCTCTACATAACAGTATGAATAGAAACTTGCAATTTTAAGAATATAAAATTTTATGAACACTTCTCTCTTGAAATTATTCTTTTGAAAATTTCATCATTTTGAGAATAATATTTCAAATTTAAAAAAGTGCATCTGATACAACTTTCGAAGAGCTTTAAAAAATACTCATATATAAAGGAGAGGTGACTTTTTTAACGAAGTCTATGAAAATTTTTCGAATTTTTGCTTTTTCATAGGTGCTTATTTAAATTTAAATAACTCAATAACTATAAAACGTACGTCCACAAAATAAGTATCTTTCAAAAGAGAAATACGTTTCTATTATTTTTGTTCTATATGTTCTTTTACTGAGTTTGATATTTAGTGTGTAATTTCATTTTTTTTACGTTCCATAGTACTTCACGAAAACGTATAATTGAATCTGACGAGTTTATAAATTAATATTTTTAATTTTAAACACCTTATTAAAGGGATCTATATGACCTTTCGAATGATGCCCTATTTGTCTATATATTTATCATAGGTATTTGTTTACATGCAATAATTAAATAAAAAAGGTAAAAGGTGGGGTGAAGACGTTCAAAAAGAAATACGTCATAAACTGCGCATAGCGAAGATATACCAAATTACTTTTTACAAAGTAGAGGAGCATACGAAAAAGTTTTTCGCACTTTGATGGGGTTCCCTGAGTAGGCATATTAAGGTATTAAGGAATTATGCCAAAATGATAATGAATCAAAAGAACATTCCTCTCTATATATTCTTACCAAATTTCACCATGATATGAAAATGAAAATGGAAATTAAATGAAATGAATGAAAATGAAAATGAAAAGGTTTATTGGCAGACTATAGTCCATATGACAAATATTATTAATACAATGACAGT
The DNA here is from genome assembly GCA_023014485.1 of Bathynomus jamesi. Classification (NCBI taxonomy): domain Eukaryota; kingdom Metazoa; phylum Arthropoda; class Malacostraca; order Isopoda; family Cirolanidae; genus Bathynomus; species Bathynomus jamesi. The sequence continues at coordinate 1,331,204 of JAJOZX010000139.1, read as the reverse complement.
TCATATACTAAGGATAGAAATATATAAAATTGATTAGAAATAATACTGCATTGTCGAAGTTAAGTGGAGCTACAGACACGTTTTCGTACCAAGAAGTCCATAGCTCAGAGGATAAATGGCAGGACTCATGGATAGCTTGGATGATCGGGTTGGTTGATTTTTTAATTCTTTGCATTAGACTGTGTTGAGCACGTCTTGTTACCTCCGGGAAGCTCGGGACATTGCGGGTAGCAAACATTTGCGAAGCTGCGCATCTCGGGGGTAATTTATGTAATAGTCTAAAAGACCTGTTGTACACCAAATTTAGGGTTCTGCCAGAACCTTTTTTATAATTCACCCACAGTTGCTGTCCGTATATATTACTGCAGAAAGTACGAAAGAAAGTGTCGTTAGCTTCACTTGTACAGAATCGAAAGTTCCTTGTGGTCATATTCGTTTTAGCACACAGGCTTCGAGATTGTTTTCTTATATCCGAGTCATCACTCAAGGAGCTGGTGATAGTTTGACCCAAATACTTAAACTCTCGTACTTCCTCAATTACTTCACCTCTCATTGTAAACCTAATGTCAGCTGGCTGATTATAGCTTTTAGGATGAAACTGCATAACCTTAGTTTTTGTAACATTAAAAAGAATATCATGTTTCTGCGAATACACTTCGCAGACTTTTAATAGCCGATCCAGACCTTTAACAGAGGGACTTATTAACACCATATCATCGGCATAAACTAAATTTTTTATCCTCGTGTTATCTATACAACATCCCACTGTTGCCTCATTAAGTGAAGCAATTAATCCGTCAATATACACATTAAACAGCATAGGGGAGAGCAAGGAGCCTTGTCTCACCCGGCAAGAGGAGCCAAAACATTCGGATAGTACATTGCCCCACCTAACAGTGAAAGATTGGTGAGAATACCAAAATTTCAATAAATTTAATATGTACATGGAAACCTTCCTGTCTTCTAGTTTTGCAAATAAAATATTGTGGTTCACCCTATCATATGCCTTACTTATATCTAGGAAACAGCTATAAATAGTTGAATTACTGTCAATGTATTTAGATATGGTGACGGAAAAACGGAATCTATACTATAATAAGAGAGCTGTCCGTCTGTCCGTCCGTCCGTCTGTCCGTCCGTCCGTCCGTCACAGTTTCAGAAATTGTGAGAAAAAATTGTGAGAAAAAAATTCAGAAATTGTATTACGGGCGGCAATGTGAAACTCAAGATTTTCATGACTGTGTTCTTTTCTGTAGTTTAGCCCGTCTGTTTGTCTGTTTGTGAAATTTATCCCGGGCAGTAATGGGGGAAAGGTGGGGGTGGGGGTAATGGGGGATGGGTGGGGTAATGGGGAGGGGTGGGGGTAATGGGGGAGGGGGTTAGCCCCCAAGTTGCATGAATGGGGGTGAGGAGATTTTGGGAGATACCAGATTCAGAAATGTTGACACAATGTGAAGCTCAAAATTTTCACGGCTGCGTTCTTTTCTGTAGTTTAGCCTGTCTAACCGTCAGCGAAGCGACGGGAACTGTATTAGTAATAATAATAAAAAAAAAATAATAATAATAGATGGAACGATTAATCTAGTTGCTCCTCTCGTTGATTCAATAAAACTATAGAAAAGAACACAGTCATGAAAATCTTAAGCTTCACAAATCTTGGCACAATGTGAAGCTCAAGATTTTTATGGCTACGTTCTTTTCTATAGTTTTTTGTGGTACTGGGGCCTACGGGCCCAGTAATTACAAAGCTAAAAAACCCTGGCACCTTGCAACAATTGATCAACATTGCATTGCAATACTACTACCTTAGAAGATTGTGTAATACTGTTTGCATATATTTCATATTCTGAAAGGATTTTGAATTTTTTTTTTTTTAAATGGAAGAAAATGAAGGTTTTTTAATAGTTAAGGATAATAATAATAATCATAATAATAACATATTTTGAACATTCTTGCCGAGTTTCATCACGATTGGATGAAAAGCATGATTTTAGAATTGTCATTAATTCTACTAATACTATTAACAATAGAAATTTTTAAGGATAATATTATTAGCAAATGTTTAGAAGAGAATACTTTGAAATCTATCACTTTTGCTGGTTCGCGCAAAATTTTTGCAGATAATGCATTGACCTTCGGTAAAAACTTGACGGAATCAGCTCTCTCAGACATATTCCATAGAGGTCTATATTGTTAAGAGTCCCTCCAAGTTTCATGAACATCCGATAAGTATTTAGAAAATTGGTAATGTGTGAGCTCCCCTTCAAAAAGGAATGCTATCTGCAGTGTTCAGTGGCCCCCACCCCTTGAAGTTTGTTTGAAATTCACCCATGTTTATCGTATATTCTGAATATTTTTGCCGAGTTTCACCACGATTGGATAAAAAGCATGATTTTAAAATTATCACTAATTCTGCTAATACTATTAGCAATAGAAATTTTTAAAGATGATATTATTAGCAAATGTTTAGAGGAGAATATTTTTACTTCTATCACTTTTGCTGGTACGCGCAATATTTTTGCAGATGATACATTGACCTATGGTAAAAACTTGATGGAATAAGCTCTCTCAGACATATTCCATAGAGGTCTGCATTGTTAATATTTCCTCCAAGTTTCATGAACATCCGATATAAAACCTTTCAGGTACGAAACTTTGTTTAGTGAGTTGTTCGGTTTTATTCCTTGAATATTTGCCAAGACAATGTTTATGTTCTTTGTTTTGCATTTTAAATTTTTTTACATTTTAAGTTCGTTGTCCTTTGGTTTCGCGTGTTTTGTATCCTTGTAGTCCTCCGAGATGGATCCGTTCCCGCCTACCTGTTCTAGTAGCTTCTTGCCACGAAGCGGTCCGGCTCGAGGGTTCCCAGCTGTTTCAGCTGCATGTGCTGTATAAAACTTAGCAGCCGTATTGTGTCCAAGATGTTGAAAATAATAGTTTTGTTTAAAGAGTTCTGTTTGCTATTTGTGTATATACTTTTTTCTCACATGCCTCCTCATGTTGTCATTTGAAACTTGTCCTTTGTCCTTTGAACTTGTCGGGAGATGATGGTAATAGCATTTTCTCCCGTACTGGCAGATTCCATATGTCGTGTAGGTCTTGTAAATGTCCTTATGGTAGAATATGCAGTTTCCACTGAATTTGCAGTAACCATTATTGTAGAAGAAGTTGCACAAGGGAGGATGTTCGTAAATACATTGTCCTCCCATATATCTGCAAATTCCTTTCACATAGTAGTATTTACATATAGTTTCTTCCCCATTTTTACTTGAGGCCTTTGTTTTTGGTGGTTTCAATTTGATTTTTTTATTGTCTACTTGTTTTTTCCTATTGTTGCTTATGTCCATTGTTTGAAATTTTTGGATTTGGTTTTGTGCCTCTGTTTCCTCGGTTGGTGCTTCTTTTATTTCTACTTCCAATTTACTCGCTTTTTCTGTTTTTTTCCCCCTGTTCATTTTTCGCAGTTTCCTCTTGTACTGTCTTCGTTCCTTCTACTTTTTTTCTCTGTTCGTTATTCATAAATTCCTCTTTTGCCTTTTCCTCATAGTCTCGTTCTGCTTTAAAAACCGTAAATGAGTTTATTTCGAAACGTTATTTCTTAAAAAGTAACGTAGACTATGTAAGAAGATTTTTTTTTAGCACTTTAACAAAATATTAAAAAATCAAGCATTTTCTACCCTACTACCCCTATCACATGCCCCTCCTCCCTTTTTTACTTTCATATTTGCATATGTTTAATGTTGTTATATGTTACATGATAAGTTGTTTGTTTAATGTTTGATATTTTTGTTTCAGATAAATAGAAATAATTTTTCAGATAAACAGAAATAATTTTCATTTACTTTAATTATAATTTGAATTATCATAAATTATAAATTACATATAATTTGATTTTACTTCTGAATATAAACTATGACTACTAGAAGCAAGTCCTCAAATGCAGCCTTTGGATATCCTACGGAATTCCCAGCAGTCATGACTCCTTCAAAAGCAGGCAGATGTGAGACACTACCTTTTTGTGCGCCGTCGTGAAGAAGCTAAATCAAAAGGATCAGCAACTGCTAATGATTGTTACAGGGTTGTTGTAAAACATATTGAAGACATTTGGATGAAATTTTCTTTTCCTACGATTAACCCCAAAGGTATCTATCTTAAAGTCAGTCGACAAATAGAAGGAGCCTCAAAATTCAACGAGGTGCCGTTACATCGAAGAAATGAAAGTTTTGATGAAATGTTTGATACATCTTCTTGTGAATGCTATGATAAGGGAATTGATAGGAAATCTTGCAGGTGTAAAGATAAAATACCAATGGCAGAATGGGAATCTTTTGTGGGTTAAAAACAAAGAAAAAATCAGTTAGGACCAATTGATTGCAGAGCTACTTCAGTAGTATAGCCGCAAAAGGTTAGAGTGCAGGAATGTTGCAATTTATTACGTGATGTTGCAATGTTGCAAAGGGGGATTGGGTGTTGCGAAGGGGGTGGGGGTGTTATGCAACGTGTTGCAAAAAAAATGACCCCCAAAGGGGGGTGGGGGATGCTGCAGGTGCAACAAGGGGGGGTCATGAAACTTGGAGGCGGCGTTATCCCCCAAGAGAAAGGAGAGAAAGGAGAGAAAGGAGGAGAGGTGTTCACCTGGCCGGAGCCAAGTGCATATTAAGACTTCAGCCGAGTAGGCGTTGTCTTATAGGCTCCTAATCAGCCAGTTGGCTGAGCCAAGGGGGGAGGGGTACACCTGAAGGAGAGAGAGAGAGAGAGAGAGAGAGAGAGAGAGTAGCGGCCTTTGATTGCAAGGCAAGCAACTTGGAGGCGGAGCTCTCCCCCAAGCTATTTTCGTTTACCTAACCTAAGAGGCCTCTAAGGGGTTTTCCCAAAGGGCCAGAAAGAGAAAGGACCAGAGGTCCTTGCTCGGCTGGGAGCCGAGCTTGAATGACTCCGTCATCAGCTTCTCACTCTTTTATAGACCTCTATTCCGGCTGAGTTGCCAGATAGCCCCATGTATTCAGTTGCCAGATAGCAAAAACCATATAAAATACCACAATATATTTATATAGTTAATCAATTAATTGCTGGAAGATTCAACTGTTTATTTAAACACACGCTCTTTACACAATAAATCACTTAATTCCTATTTTATTATAAATACCAAACAACAGTGGGAAACACGAAAGGTAAAGAAACGAAGAAAGTTGAAAAAAAACGAAAGGTAAAGAAACGAAGAAAGTTGAAATTAACCAAAACACACGCTCGTCCATTCCCCCCAATCTCGTCACCACATCTGTGTTTTATATATATATATATATATATATATATATATATAAGCAGAAAGACACAGACAAGAAGGAAAGAAACATCCATCAAGTTGGAAAGGGACTATATTTTGTATATTGCAACGTTTCAAGCACAAACTATGCTCATCCTCAGGCAAAAATTCTAAAAAGTTAAAAACATAAGATTAAAAGCCACAATGACTAACAAAATAAAATAAAATAGGGAAAAAATCCACAAGTATTAAAAACAAAAAGTCTCACTAAAAATTCTAGAAAGTTACAATTAAAAACCATAATGACTATTATAAAACAAAAGCGAACAATTAACAAGCTTTAAAACAATGAAAGTGACATTAAAAACGAACAATGAATAACAACTATAAAATACAAAATGTAAAACTCAAAAAACTAAAAATTCACAGGCTATCTTTTAAAACACTAAAAAATTAAAAACACACACTAAAAGGAACACACCTTAAGTCTAAGCAGCACAGATTCCGAGGCAAAACTAAAAAAAACAGAAGCATCTAAAACCAAGTAAAGGTTGGTTGGTTCAAGATGTTCAGTTTAGACGGAGGGGAACGGATGAAATATCAGAGTTAAGCGAAGGGGAGTGTGTTTTAATATACAGGGATTCTAAAAGTCTTAACGTTTGCTCACACGGAGCGGAATCTAAAATGTTAAAATTAGCTAAAGTTATATCGACTTTGCATAGAACAACATGGCTGCGTATAGCTGAAGCTTCTTTAGTTTTCAAAGGTTTGTCAGTTCTATGGCTTATGCCCATATGGGCACAGAAACGCGACTCGAGGCTCCGCACAGTGCTACCAATATAGCTCCGATCACATCGGGGATACTTGAATTCATAAACGACAGCACTGCGCAGAGCATCCGATACACGGTCTTTAACATTAAAATATGAGCCAATAGAACGACGGTTAACAAATACTAGTTTAAAATCTATTTGACAATAAAATTTACTAAGAAGTGGCAGAAGGTTATTACGGCAATAGGAATTCAGATATCCCATTTCTGGGAGCACAAGATAATATACATTTTTAGGAACGTTAAAATTATACTTTTTTGGTTTGTAAATGTTAGCTAGAAATCTATTGATAGCGTTTTCTACAATCTGCAAAGGATAGCCATTATTCACAAAATATTTTCTTAAAAAAAAAATTCATTATGCAGACATTGATAGTTGGAACATAAATTATACGCTCGGTTAAGTAGGGTGTTTACAGATGCCAGCTTGTATTTAAAATCACAATAACTTAAAAAATTGAGACCAAGACCAGTGAACGTCTTCTTACGAAAAACTGAAGTAATAATAGAATCACTCTCTCTGCTAATCAGTAAATCCAAGAAAGGCAGCTTGGAGTCAGATTCTTCCTCCAGAGTAAACTTTATGTTTGGATGCAAGTTATTTAAAAATGTAAAAAATTGATGAGCACTGCTAGCATCAGTAAACACTGCAAAAATATCGTCAACATATCGTCTATAAAAAATAGGCCTTATAGGGGTAGGAGGCTGGGTAAACATTTTGGTTTCTAAATAGGTCATGAAACAATCTGCAGCCAAAGGGCCAATCGGAGATCCCATGCCCACGCCATCAATCTGCTGGTATATATCTCCATTAAATATAAAAGTACTACCTTTAAGAGTTTGCTCTAACATAGAATTAAGGTCATTTTTATCAAAACTTTGAAATTTGGGGGAATTACTAAAAACTTTGTCAAGGATAATTTTACGAGTTTCGTCCACAGGGATATTGGTAAACAGGGAACGAACGTCAAAACTTACCAAGTAATGGTTTGAGTTAAATTTCTTATTAAGGAGTTCCCTTTGAAAAGACGCGGAATCGGAAATAGTATACTCATTTTTGGAGAAAGGGGAAAGCAAACTAACCAAAAATTTGGCAAGATTATACGAGGGCAAGCTATATGAAGCCAGAATAGGCCTCAAAGGAATCCCGGGTTTGTGTATCTTAGGGAGACAATATAGTCGTCCCAGATCACATCCCGTTGCAAAAAGTTTTTTATAAGTTATTAAATCTATTGCTTTTTTAGTTTTCAAAGATGACAGTAACCTATTGATTTTATCCTCAAGCCGTAAGATTACAATTTTTGCACGATCCTTAATTAGTTTAAATTTCGAACCATCTTTTAACAATTCTAAGGTTTTATTAACATAATCCGCACGATTAAGAATTACAACACCCCTACCCTTATCTGGCCTAGTAACTAAAATGTTGGGGTTACGGGACAGATCGCGAAGAACACAAACATCAGATTTCCGAAATATGATAGAATTATGGCTGCAGATAACTTTTTGAAACAAATTATTCACAACATTTGACATTTCTGAAGAAAACCTGTTAAAATTACCTTTAATGGGTTGTGACTTAAGGTCTGACAATAATTTTTCAAACGGCAACAAAAAGCGGGGTTTAGAGAAATTAAAAACTGGAATTTTAAAATGCAGGCCCAAAGAAATGTCAAATGTTGTGAATAATTTGTTTCAAAAAGTTATCTGCAGCCATAATTCTATCATATTTCGGAAATCTGATGTTTGTGTTCTTCGCGATCTGTCCCGTAACCCCAACATTTTAGTTACTAGGCCAGATAAGGGTAGGGGTGTTGTAATTCTTAATCGTGCGGATTATGTTAATAAAACCTTAGAATTGTTAAAAGATGGTTCGAAATTTAAACTAATTAAGGATCGTGCAAAAATTGTAATCTTACGGCTTGAGGATAAAATCAATAGGTTACTGTCATCTTTGAAAACTAAAAAAGCAATAGATTTAATAACTTATAAAAAACTTTTTGCAACGGGATGTGATCTGGGACGACTATATTGTCTCCCTAAGATACACAAACCCGGGATTCCTTTGAGGCCTATTCTGGCTTCATATAGCTTGCCCTCGTATAATCTTGCCAAATTTTTGGTTAGTTTGCTTTCCCCTTTCTCCAAAAATGAGTATACTATTTCCGATTCCGCGTCTTTTCAAAGGGAACTCCTTAATAAGAAATTTAACTCAAACCATTACTTGGTAAGTTTTGACGTTCGTTCCCTGTTTACCAATATCCCTGTGGACGAAACTCGTAAAATTATCCTTGACAAAGTTTTTAGTAATTCCCCCAAATTTCAAAGTTTTGATAAAAATGACCTTAATTCTATGTTAGAGCAAACTCTTAAAGGTAGTACTTTTATATTTAATGGAGATATATACCAGCAGATTGATGGCGTGGGCATGGGATCTCCGATTGGCCCTTTGGCTGCAGATTGTTTCATGACCTATTTAGAAACCAAAATGTTTACCCAGCCTCCTACCCCTATAAGGCCTATTTTTATAGACGATATGTTGACGATATTTTTGCAGTGTTTACTGATGCTAGCAGTGCTCATCAATTTTTTACATTTTTAAATAACTTGCATCCAAACATAAAGTTTACTCTGGAGGAAGAATCTGACTCCAAGCTGCCTTTCTTGGATTTACTGATTAGCAGAGAGAGTGATTCTATTATTACTTCAGTTTTTCGTAAGAAGACGTTCACTGGTCTTGGTCTCAATTTTTTAAGTTATTGTGATTTTAAATACAAGCTGGCATCTGTAAACACCCTACTTAACCGAGCGTATAATTTATGTTCCAACTATCAATGTCTGCATAATGAATTTGTTTTTTTAAGAAAATATTTTGTGAATAATGGCTATCCTTTGCAGATTGTAGAAAACGCTATCAATAGATTTCTAGCTAACATTTACAAACCAAAAAAGTATAATTTTAACGTTCCTAAAAATGTATATTATCTTGTGCTCCCAGAAATGGGATATCTGAATTCCTATTGCCGTAATAACCTTCTGCCACCTCTTAGTAAATTTTATTGTCAAATAGATTTTAAACTAGTATTTGTTAACCGTCGTTCTATTGGCTCATATTTTAATGTTAAAGACCGTGTATCGGATGCTCTGCGCAGTGCTGTCGTTTATGAATTCAAGTGTCCCCGATGTGATCGGAGCTATATTGGTAGCACTGTGCGGAGCCTCGAGTCGCGTTTCTGTGCCCATATGGGCATAAGCCATAGAACTGACAAACCTTTGAAAACTAAAGAAGCTTCAGCTATACGCAGCCATGTTGTTCTATGCAAAGTCGATATAACTTTAGCTAATTTTAACATTTTAGATTCCGCTCCGTGTGAGCAAACGTTAAGACTTTTAGAATCCCTGTATATTAAAACACACTCCCCTTCGCTTAACTCTGATATTTCATCCGTTCCCCTCCGTCTAAACTGAACATCTTGAACCAACCAACCTTTACTTGGTTTTAGATGCTTCTGTTTTTTTTAGTTTTGCCTCGGAATCTGTGCTGCTTAGACTTAAGGTGTGTTCCTTTTAGTGTGTGTTTTTAATTTTTTAGTGTTTTAAAAGATAGCCTGTGAATTTTTAGTTTTTTGAGTTTTACATTTTGTATTTTATAGTTGTTATTCATTGTTCGTTTTTAATGTCACTTTCATTGTTTTAAAGCTTGTTAATTGTTCGCTTTTGTTTTATAATAGTCATTATGGTTTTTAATTGTAACTTTCTAGAATTTTTAGTGAGACTTTTTGTTTTTAATACTTGTGGATTTTTTCCCTATTTTATTTTATTTTGTTAGTCATTGTGGCTTTTAATCTTATGTTTTTAACTTTTTAGAATTTTTGCCTGAGGATGAGCATAGTTTGTGCTTGAAACGTTGCAATATACAAAATATAGTCCCTTTCCAACTTGATGGATGTTTCTTTCCTTCTTGTCTGTGTCTTTCTGCTTAAATTGAAATTGAAGCTTGCCAGAAGCGGCCTTCACCAATATATATATATATATATATATATATATATAGCAAGAATCATAATAACCATGTCTATTTAATTTTCTCAACCCATATATATATATATATATATATATATATATAAATTGAATTTCACCGAATTAAAACATTAACCAAAACGCACGGTCGACCATTCCCCCAATCTCCTCACCCCATCTGTGTTTGTATATATAAACGAATGAACAACTCTTGCACACACGCACACGCATCTGTACATATCATGTGAATGAAAATCAGAAAAAATGACAAACGTATATTAATTTAAACCAAATGATGCTAAATAATGTATACAAAAATGAATTTTCTCCTTTTAATTATTCAATATAAGAAATTAATCATTAAGCGTTGTTTTTCCTTTCACGAGGAAAGGATTTCCGAGAATCTGGGTCAAATCGAATCACACCTGAGTGCCAGAGGCTTTTTTTTTTACCATAATTTTACCTTTCTTCCAGTCAACTTGAACAAAACCTCTCTTGACTCCGATTCTTAGCAAACCTGAGAGTACTAATAATTATATATATATATATATATATATATATATAGAGAGAAGAGAGAGAGAGTTTTGTTCATTAATAAATAAAGGAATATGCTTGTATCTTTGTGAAAAATATTTACCTTAATTTTTAGTTAACTACATCTTAACTGCTTAAATCTTTGATTTTAATATTTAGTGTTAGAAGTGAAAATTTAGCACAATTCATATTTGGAATCAGCATCAGAAGTTCTATAAGAATCACCAAATAGTTTTCAGGAAACAAAAATGTTGTTCCCTAGTGTAATTAACTCTTTCTCGCCGAATTGGAAAGGTTTTCACTCCGCCTTAGGCCCACAGTTTAACGTGGAAACCGAATGGTTTTCTTGGTCGCCTACCTTACATCCAAAATAAAGTTCGTAAGCCTTCTTCACGAGTGGGGCCATCGTCTTCCTCTGTGCCATTATGGTCAGTTCTCCACATACGTAGCAAAATGTATCTCTGGGATTAATAGTTTCGATTCATGCTGGCGGAAAATTATTGAAATCACGGAAAACTTTTTGGAATGAAAAACCAATTTTTTCTACTATGAAAATGGGCGATCGCGAAGGAATTTTGTTCGAACTTCCTCTCTCCCTCTCTCAAAGACGCAATTCACCTCCTCTTCTAGCTTTTTCGTGCGTTTGACTTGTAAATAAAAATGTTTTTATTAAATGCGTTGATTATTTCTCTTTACTTGCAAACTTGTATGGCGCCATCTTCTTAGTTTACACACAGACACACACACACACACACCCACACACCATATATATATATATATATATATATATATATATAGGGTGGTACAAATTACAGAAGTAATAATAATAATTAACTCCTTTTCGCCGAATTTGGAAGATCTGGAGTTATAATTTCAATAAAGAGCAGAGTTAAAATAAATCAGATGATTGAGCACGAAAGCTGAACCGTGCACCCTTTGCATTAAGCAAACTTGGTTGCGACTTGCAACGAACTATGTACACCCTTCTAAAGGCCTGGAAGCAGCTGTTACCCTTAAAAGCCCAAATCTCCAAATCTCCAAATCAATATGGCTTCCGTAATAATAGAACAACGGAAATGGCTATTTCAAATCTTATGGAAAATGTAAATATAGCTAAGGAGAACAAAGAAATAATGATATCAATAAACTCTTCCTAAATACCAGTAAAACAAATTTCATGATTTTTACTAATAAAAGAAATGTATATCTTGATGAATTTAATGTTAATGAATTCGCCATAAAGGAGTGTACTGTAACAACATTTCTTGGTGTAGTGCGAGATAAGAATCTGCAATGGAGTGATCATGTAAATTATATCTTTTAACTAATATTTTGGGAAAACTGAGTAAATGGAAATATTATTTTCTCGAAAACTATGGGTGATAGAAACATTCTGAAACCATATTTGGAATCAGCATCAAACGTTCTATAAGAAACACCAAATAGTTTTCAAGAAGCAAAAATGTTGTTCCCTAGTGTAATTAACTCTTTCTCGCCGAATTGGAAAGCTTTTCACCGACCTTAGACCTACAGTTTAACGTGGATTCAGAAATACATCTCGTCAGGGAATGAAGCTATATTTTTTTAATGCAAAAAATACTATTAAATATAGTAAACCTGGAAAAAAGAAAGTAAAATTAAATTAGTACACTTAATTTTAACTAATATTTTGGGAAAACTGAGTAAATGGAAATATTATTTTCTCGAAAACTATGGGTGATAGAAACATTCTGAAACCATATTTGGAATCAGCATCAAAGGTACTATAAGAAACACCAAATAGTTTTCAAGAAACAAAAATGTTGTTCCCTAGTGTAATTAACTCTCTCTCGCCGATGTGCCATTATGGTCAGTTCTCCACATACGTAGCAAAATGTATCTCTCTCCCTAGTGTAATCAACTCTTTCTCGCCGAATTGGAAAGCTTTTCACCGACCTTAGACCTACAGTTTAACGTGGATTCAGAAATACATCTCGTCAGGGAATGATTGCTCACTATTTCATCGAGATAATTAAAGCTCATATACAGGACCTGCACTGTCTATAAGATCTGTGGCGCGTGGAGCCTTGAGAAGAGGTGCCAGATACCATTGTATACATTATTATGGAGAGTTGCCAGATACCATGGCTCAGGTACACAGTTAATTTATTTTCTTAAAAGTTGGTTTAGAATTCCGCTAGTAGGTTTAGAAGGCGTAACATGATGTAATTAACCAAAAGAATTAAGTAAAACAACATTGCATCATTCTGTTTATTATAAATATATAGAAAATAAATATACATTTGAACGATAATAGAAATGAGGAATATGCATATAATCCGTCAATATAACAGTACAGGAGAAATATATATACACACACACACACACACGCACACAATTATAGAGATATATAGAAAATAAATATACATTTCAATAATAACAGCATGAGGAATATGCATATAATCAAAAAAATACACACACACACACACAATTATGGAGATATATATAGAAATAAATATACATTTGAATGGTCAATAATAATAGAAATGAGGAATATGCATATAATCCTTCAATATAACAGTACAGGAGAAATATCGCACAAATATATAAATACATTTCACTTTTTTTTTCAAAATACTAAACTCGCACTTAATCGAATTTACAATTACATCATTATTGCTCTGCATTACGCAGTATATGCGGTTTAATAATATTTCACCGCTTTAAGTATAGGGAAACCTGTATTCGATATGAAGGGCTTTCATATCGTTCAGTACTATTTTTGTTCCCACTTTACAACCGGTTGGTAAGTCATCTTTAAGTACGTCTAGAATACAATCAAAAGCACGCACAAAGAGTTCATCGTTAGGTACATTATTAAACACAAGTTTATAAACACGCTTTTCCAATCGAGGGTTTATTTCTACCGACCCAAGCTTTTCAATCGTGAACTCGTCTTCACTCAACATAGCGGCAATTGAAATAATCTTCTAAATCGTTACGACAACTGCGCGTTATATAAAGAAATAGTTCTTCAGGATAATTTTCACGAACTAGGCACATTTTATAATGTTTTACTAAACATCTTCACACTCCGGCGCACTATTTGAGAGGAACATATGCTCATATTTTTCCTTTCTGCCCATCAAACGATACTCGTCTCTAAAGTCTGTTAAAAACTCACGCAGGGCACTAGCCACAACCTCACTACGAACCTCATCATGATATACATTAATATAGTGATAAAAATACTTAAGATTGTCCATGATCACGAGATTCACATTTTCAGTCGTAGGGTATGAGTAATCGACATGGTGTAACATGACGTAATACCGCTTGTCACACCACCCATCCACAAGACTCATTATCCATACCTGCTGCTTCTCTTCTGCACGCGTTGTTTCTTTTACTTCACGGTATATGTGAGACTTTATAAAGTTTAGCTCTACAGCATACTTCAGCACATCGTCTGTGCAACGAAAGCCTTCAACGGTCTCACCAGAACATCCGTAGAGTATTTGTACATCTTGCAACTTCGCACAATCCAATGTGGTTTTAAAAGAGGCATAGGAGGGGGGAATAGGAAGTTTTTCGGTATCCACCACATCCTGGCACTTTGCTGAATACCATTTCATAAACGTTGTACAAGCAATATTAAAGGCAGCCATTTGAATACACGTCTGATCTCCTTTTTTTCTTCTACGCTGGCGAATACACGTCTGATCTCAAGGGCTTACTGCAGTCGACTGACCACGCAGGGAATCACAGATAGTAGCATGACTCACGTTGCTGGTCTTACAGTGGGCGGAGCTTAGAACTTTCACCTGTGCACACACACACACACACACACACACACACACACAGTGGGCGGAGCTTAGAACTTTCACCTGTGCACACACAAAGGAGAAAGTGAAACGCTAATTGAAACATGATTTATTTAATAAACGAGATATTCAAGTTATATATATTTACAAATACGATTTAATAAACGAGATATTCAAGTTATATATATATTTACAAATACGTGTAATAAATAAGTTAACAATAGGCACATCAATGATTATATTCAAGACATATATATTTAAAAACACGTGATAAATAAGTTAACAATTGAAATTATGTTAACACAAGAAATAACAGAAAACACAAAAAAAACAAATGCTAGATTTGGTGATCACAAACAACAGTAACCTAATACTTTAAAGAAAGCATTCTATTAAATACTTTTAGCCTATGTTCACGAATTAATACCGGTTTTAAAATAGATTCGAGACGAAGACCGTCTGGACTGATTTTATAGAAATTCAAGGATTCCAAGTTGATCACGAGAGAAGTTATGTAGTCATCTTCCATGCTGCAAAATCTCGTCGTTTGCCTGTCTGCTCAGAGCACCGACAAGAGGTAAGATCGAATCCACATCAACACAAAATTTTAGTCGCTAAAATAACAGCCTGAGTATTGTTCATGTTCTAAATTATCTTTGATTCGTTTTGGTAAAATTGAGTAAACTGCAGCCTTTTTTCCTGATCAGAAACTCTCCGTCTTTTTCTGGTATGGTGCAAGGTTTCGTTGCAACCATATTCACTGCTCGAGTCTACTTCACAGTCGTTGTCTTCTAATCTAGATTTACACTCTTCACTAATGCATTCAATGGGTGAATAATCATCTTGGTTGATATTATTGACACCACAATCGAGAGGGCTCACTGGGGTAACGGACACTTCAGGTAATGGTGCGGGCGCTTGAGGTGGGTCGGGGACAATCTCCTCAGGTTGCCCTTGTGGCGGGGAAAATATTGTGTGGAGGTAATTATGTGCTGCTTCTAAGTAAACAAAACGGGCTTTATGTAACACAGTGGCAACTAATAATGATTTATGCAAAGATGCACCAGCTCTTCTGGAACGTCTGGATGCAATTTTACCGAGCGATATATTTATCAACTTGTGTGCTTCAAACCCGTTTGGAACGTCAGATATCATGTTCACCACCTAGGAATTGGTCAAGGCACAGAGAGCTAACTAACACGACTCTATCCTCTATTTCCAATCTTGTAATGAGTTAAAGTGAAAGTTTCGCCTGCCTTTATACAATGTCGTTTTGACGTCATTATCAAGCTCCACGCAGGGAATTTCCAGGTAGTAGCATGAATCACGTTGCTGTTCTTTCACCTGTGCACACACACACACACACACACACACACACACACACACACAAAGGAGAAAGTGAAACGCTAATTGAAACATGATTTATTTAATAAAAGAAATATTCAAGCTATATATATATTTACATACACGTGTAATAAATAAGTTAACAATAGGCACATCAAAGTTTATATTCAAGGTGTATATATATTTACAAACGTGTGATAAATAAGTTAACAATTGAATTTGTGTTAACATAATTTCATTTGTTAACTTATTTATTACACATGTTTTTAAATATATATGTCTTGAATATAATCATTGATGTGTCTATTGTTAACTTATTTATTACACGTGTTTGTAAATATATATAGCTTGAATATTTCTTTTATTAAATACATCATGTTTCAATTAGCGTTTCACTTTCTCCCTTGTGTGTGCGTGTGTGTGTGTGTGCACAGGTGAAAGAACAGCAAGGTGATTCATGCTACTACCTGGAAATTCCCTGCGTGGAGCTTGATAATGACGTCAAAACGACATTGTATAAAGGCAGGCGAAACTTTCACTTTAACTCATTACAAGATTGGAAATAGAGGATAGAGTCGTGTTAGTTAGCTCTCTGTGCCTTGACCAATTCCTAGGTGGTGAACATGATATCTGACGTTCCAAACGGGTTTGAAGCACACAAGTTGATAAATATATCGCTCGGTAAAATTGCATCCAGACGTTCCAGAAGAGCTGGTGCATCTTTGCATAAATCATTATTAGTTGCCACTGTGTTACATAAAGCCCGTTTTGTTTACTTAGAAGCAGCACATAATTACCTCCACACAATATTTTCCCCGCCACAAGGGCAACCTGAGGAGATTGTCCCCGACCCACCTCAAGCGCCCGCACCATTACCTGAAGTGTCCGTTACCCCAGTGAGCCCTCTCGATTGTGGTGTCAATAATATCAACCAAGATGATTATTCACCCATTGAATGCATTAGTGAAGAGTGTAAATCTAGATTAGAAGACAACGACTGTGAAGTAGACTCGAGCAGTGAATATGGTTGCAACGAAACCTTGCACCATACCAGAAAAAGACGGAGAGTTTCTGATCAGGAAACAAAGGCTGCAGTTTACTCAATTTTACCAAAACGAATCAAAGATAATTTAGAACATGAACAATACTCAGGCTGTTATTTTAGCGACTAAAATTTTGTGTTGATGTGGATTCGATCTTACCTCTTGTCGGTGCTCTGAGCAGACAGGCAAACGACGAGATTTTGCAGCATGGAAGATGACTACATAACTTCTCTCGTGATCAACTTGGAATCCTTGAATTTCTATAAAATCAGTCCAGACGGTCTTCGTCTCGAATCTATTTTAAAACCGGTATTAATTCGTGAACATAGGCTAAAAGTATTTAATAGAATGCTTTCTTTAAAGTATTAGGTTACTGTTGTTTGTGATCACCAAATCTAAGCATTTGTTTTTTCTTGTGTTTTCTGTTATTTCTTGTGTTAACATAATTTCAATTGTTAACTTATTTATCACGTGTTTTTAAATATATATGTCTTGAATATAATCATTGATGTGCTATTGTTAACTTATTTATTACACGTATTTGTAAATATATATATAACTTGAATATCTCGTTTATTAAATCGTATTTGTAAATATATATAACTTGAATATCTCGTTTATTAAATAAATCATGTTTCAATTAGCGTTTCACTTTCTCCTTTGTGTGTGCACAGGTGAAAGTTCTAAGCTCCGCCCACTGTTGTGTGTGTGTGTGTGTGTGTGCACAGGTGAAAGTTCTAAGCTCCGCCCACTGTAAGACCAGCAACGTGAGTCATGCTACTATCTGTGATTCCCTGCGTGGTCAGTCGACTGCAGTAAGCCCTTGAGATCAGACGTGTATTCGCCAGCGTAGAAGAAAAAAAGGAGATCAGACGTGTATTCAAATGGCTGCCTTTAATATTGCTTGTACAACGTTTATGAAATGGTATTCAGCAAAGTGCCAGGATGTGGTGGATACCGAAAAACTTCCTATTCCCCCTCCTATGCCTCTTTTAAAACCACATTGGATTGTGCGAAGTTGCAAGATGTACAAATACTCTACGGATGTTCTGGTGAGACCGTTGAAGGCTTTCGTTGCACAGACGATGTGCTGAAGTATGCTGTAGAGCTAAACTTTATAAAGTCTCACATATACCGTGAAGTAAAAGAAACAACGCGTGCAGAAGAGAAGCAGCAGGTATGGATAATGAGTCTTGTGGATGGGTGGTGTGACAAGCGGTATTACGTCATGTTACACCATGTCGATTACTCATACCCTACGACTGAAAATGTGAATCTCGTGATCATGGACAATCTTAAGTATTTTTATCACTATATTAATGTATATCATGATGAGGTTCGTAGTGAGGTTGTGGCTAGTGCCCTGCGTGAGTTTTTAACAGACTTTAGAGACGAGTATCGTTTGATGGGCAGAAAGGAAAAATATGAGCATATGTTCCTCTCAAATAGTGCGCCGGAGTGTGAAGATGTTTAGTAAAACATTATAAAATGTGCCTAGTTCGTGAAAATTATCCTGAAGAACTATTTCTTTATATAACGCGCAGTTGTCGTAACGATTTAGAAGATTATTTCAATTGCCGCTATGTTGAGTGAAGACGAGTTCACGATTGAAAAGCTCGGGTCGGTAGAAATAAACCCTCGATTGGAAAAGCGTGTTTATAAACTTGTGTTTAATAATGTACCTAACGATGAACTCTTTGTGCGTGCTTTTGATTGTATTCTAGACGTATTTAAAGATGACTTACCAACCAGTTGTAAAGTGGGAACAAAAATAGTACTGAACGATATGAGAGCCCTTCATATCGAATACAGGTTTCCCTATACTTAAAGCGGTGAAATATTATTAAACCGCATATACTGCGTAATGCAGAGCAATAATGATGTAATTGTAAACTCGATTAAGTGCGAGTTTAGTATTTTGAAAAAAAAAGTGAAATGTATTTATATATTTGTGTGATATTTCTCCTGTACTGTTATATTGAAGGATTATATGCATATTCCTAATTTCTATTATTATTGACCATTCAAATGTATATTTATTTCTATATATCTCCATAATTGTGTGTGTGTGTGTGTGTGTGTGTGTGTGTGTGTGTATTTTTTTATTATATGCATATTCCTCATTGCTGTTATTATTGAAATGTATATTTATTTTCTATATATCTCTATAATTGTGTGTGTGTGTGTGTGTGTGTGTGTATATATATTTCTCCTGTACTGTTATATTGACGGATTATATGCATATTCCTCATTTCTATTATCGTTCAAATGTATATTTATTTTCTATATATTTATAATAAACAGAATGATGCAATGTTCTTTTACTTAATTATTTTGGTTAATTACATCATGTTACGCCTTCTAAACCTACTAGCGGAATTCTAAACCATCTTTTAGGAAAATAAATTAACTGTGTACCTGAGCCATGGTATCTGGCAACTCTCCATAATAATGTATACAATGGTATCTGGCACCTCTTCTCAAGGCTCCACGCGCCACAGATCTTATAGACAATGCAGGTCCTGTACATGAGCTTTAATTATCTCGATGAAATAGTGAGCAATCATTCCTTGACGAGATGTATTTCTGAATCCACGTTAAACTGTAGGTCTAAGGTCGGTGAAAAGCTTTCCAATTCGGCGAGAAAGAGTTGATTACACTAAGGAGAGAGATACATTTTGCTACGTATGTGGAGAACTGACCATAATGGCACATCGGCGAGAAAGAGTTAATTACACTAGGGAACAACATTTTTGTTTCTTGAAAACTATTTGATGTTTCTTATAGAACATTTGATGCTGATTCCAGATATGGTTTCAGAATGTTTCTATCACCCATAGTTTTCGAGAAAATAATATTTCCATTTACTCAGAGTTTTCCCAAAATATTAGTTAAAAGATATAATTTACATGCACTCCATTGCAGATTCTTATCTAGCACTACACCAAGAAATTTTGTTACAGTACACTCCTTTATGGCGAATTCATTAACATTAAATTCATCAAGATATACATTTCTTTAATTAGTAAAAATCATGAAATTTGTTTTACTGGTATTTAGGAAGAGTTTATTGATATCATTATTTCTTTGTTCTCCTTAGCTATATTTACATTTTCCATAACATTTAAAATAGCCATTTCCGTTGTTATATTATTACTGAAGCCATATTGATTTGGAGATTTGGGCTTTTAACTCTGTTCTTTATTGAAATTATAAGTCCAGATCTTTCAAATTCGGCGAAAAGGAGTTAATTATTATTATTACTTCTGTAATTTGTGCCACCCTATATATATATATATATATATATATATATATATATATATATAGGGTGTTTGTGTAAACTAAGAAGATGGCGCCATACAAGTTTGCAAGTAAAGGGAAATAATCAACACATTTAATAAAAACATATTTATTTACAAGTCAAACGCACGAAAAAGCTAGAAGAGGAGGTGAATTGCGTCTTTGAGAGAGGGAGAGAGGAAGTTCGAACGAAATTCCTTCGCGATCGCCCATTTTCATAGTAGAAAAAATTGGTTTTTCATTCCAAAAAGTTTTCCGTGATTTCAATAATTTTCCGCCGGCATGAATCGAAACTATTAATTCCAGAGATACATTTTGCTACGTATGTGGAGAACTGACCATAATGGCACAGAGGAAGACGATGGCCCCACTCGTGAAGAAGGCTTACGAACTTTATTTTGGATGTAAGGTAGGCGACCAAGAAGAGCATTCGGTTTCCACGTTAAACTGTGGGTCTAAGGCGGAGTGAAAACCTTTCCAATTCGGCGAGAAAGAGTTAATTACACTAGGGAACAACATTTTTGTTTCTTGAAAACTATTTGATGATTCTTATAGAACTTCTGATGCTGATTCCAAATATGAATTGTGCTAAATTTTCACTTCTAACACTAAATATTAAAAATCAAAGATTTAAGCAGTTAAGATGTAGTTAACTAAAAATTAAGGTAAATATTTTTCACAAAGATACAAGCATATTCCTTTATTTATTAATGAACAAAACTCTCTCTCTCTTTCTATATATATATATATATATATATATATATATAATTATTAGTACTTTCAGGTTTGCTAAGAATCGGAGTCAAGAGAGGTTTTGTTCAAGTTGACTGGAAGAAAGGTAAAATTATGGTAAAAAAAAAAAACCTCTGGCAATCAGGTGTGATTCGATTTGGCCCAGATTCTCGGAAATCCTTTCCTCGTGAAAGGAAAAACAACGCTTAATGATTAATTTCTTATATTGAATAATTAAAAGGAGAAAATTCATTTTTGTATACATTATTTAGCATCATTTGGTTTAAATTAATATACGTTTGTCATTTTTTCTGATTTTCATTCACATGATATGTACAGATGCGTGTGCGTGTGTGCAAGAGTTGTTCATTCGTTTATATATACAAACACAGATGGGGTGAGGAGATTGGGGGGAATGGTCGACCGTGCGTTTTGGTTAATGTTTTAATTCGGTGAAATATATATATATATATATAAACACAGATGGGGTGAGGAGATTTGGGGGAATGGACGAGCGTGTGTTTTGGTTAATTTCAACTTTCTTCGTTTCTTTACCTTTCGTTTTTTTTCAACTTTCTTCGTTTCTTTACCTTTCGTTTTTCCCACTGTTGTTCGGTATTTATAATAAAATAGGAATTAAGTGATTTATTGTGTAAAGAGCGTGTGTTTAAATAAACAGTTGAATCTTCCAGCAATTAATTGATTAACTATATAAATATATTGTGGTATTTTATATGGTTTTTGCTATCTGGCAACTGAATACATGGCGCTATCTGGCAACTCAGCCGGAATAGAGGTCTATAAAAGAGTGAGAAGCTGATGACGGAGTCATTCAAGCTCGGCTCCCAGCCGAGCAAGGACCTCTGGTCCTTTCTCTTTCTGGCCCTTTGGGAAAACCCCTTAGAGACCTCTTAGGTTATGTAAACGAAAATAGCTTGGGGAGAACTCCGCCTCCAAGTTGCATGCCTTGCAATCAAAGGCCGCTACTCTCTCTCTCTCTCTCTCTCTCTCTCTCTCTCTCTCTCCTTCAGGTGTACCCCTCCCCCCTTGGCTCAGCCAACTGGCTGATTAGGAGCCTATAAGACAACGCCTACTCGGCTGAAGTCTTAATATGCACTTGGCTCCGGCCAGGTGAACACCTCTCCTCCTTTCTCTCCTTTCTCTCCTTTCTCTTGGGGGATAACGCCGCCTCCAAGTTTCATGACCCCCCCTTGTTGCACCTGCAGCATCCCCCACCCCCCTTGGGGAACATTTTTTGCAACACCCCCCTTGCAATATGTTGCATAACACCCCCACCCCCTTTGCAACATTGTAACATTACGTGATAAATTGCAACATTCCTGCACTCTAACCTTTTGCGGCTATACTACTATTTCAACAAAGAAGAGATCTTTAGCAAGAGCCCATGAAGCACAAAATCGTCAACTAAAAGCACAAGAAAAAATGACTGAAGCCACCAATGTTTTACCATCGGAATTTATAGAAAATACCAAAGAAAACATGGATGTACATTCAAAGACTAAGGATGTAGATTATGAGGCCGATTTAGAATTGACTGAGCATATTCAGAACAGGCACTCCTATAAAAACCTAGTATTAACAGCAGATCGTTATCATGTAAGTTGTAGCGCTGCAGCTGCAATAGTCAATGCAGCTTTAAAAGATATGGGGATCCTTAACCACACCAACATGCATGCTTGACAGAAAGAAATTAGAAAGAGAAAGAAATCGCATGGGCGAAACAAATACTTTTAGGTCTAAATCCGAAAATCTGAAGATGGAGTGCGTTGGATTTGATGGAAGGAAAGATAACACATTAACTAAAAGTGGAAAGATAAAAGAAGAACACTATGTTATTGT
Organism: Bathynomus jamesi; assembly: GCA_023014485.1. NCBI lineage: Eukaryota > Metazoa > Arthropoda > Malacostraca > Isopoda > Cirolanidae > Bathynomus > Bathynomus jamesi. Next base: position 1,308,476 of record JAJOZX010000139.1, on the reverse strand, counting down.
GAAAGAACCTGGAAGCATCTATGTAGACCATGTCACACCAGCTAATGGAACTGCTCGCTGCTTGGCAGAAGAGTTGATAACTATTATTACAGACTCGAACGGTACAGATACTATCAAAGCTTTACTGTGTGATGGTACTCCTGTAAATACAGGAAAAATTGGTGGAGCCATAAAACTGGTTGAAATTCATCTTAACAGACCAGTGCAGTGGTTGGTGTGCCTCTTGCATTTGAATGAGCTGCCTTTTATGTACGTCTACAAAGCCATTGATGGTAAAACAACAGGCCCAAATATTTTTGTGGGTTCAATTGGGAATAAACTGAAAACAGATTTAACAAAATTGGAGGTTGTCAAATATTCTCGCGTAAAGGGAAACATTAAAGAAATTCCAGCAAATGTTGTGAAGGAGCTAAGCAGTGATCAAAGATATATCTATGATATGTGTCTGGCAGTGCAAACTGGAGACACTCCTCAAAATCTGTCCACTCGATCCCCAGGTACCCTTCACCATGCTCGCTGGCTAACTCTAGCCAACAGGGTCCTTCGATTATATATCTCAACGCCAAATCCCAATAGAAACCTTATAGATATAGTTAAGATTATTATGCAATTCTATGCTCCAGGGTAGTTTTGGATAAAATCTCATCCTAATGCAACTGATGGTGCATATAACTTTTGGCATTTAATGTGCTTTCTTCAAAATTTAGATGAACAACATAGATCAATCATAGAACCAGTATTGAAGAATAACGCCTTCTTTGCCCACCCAGAAAATATACTCATATCAATGGTAACTGACAAGAGACTAGAAATTAGGGAGCAAGCTATTCAGAAAATCATCCTTTCAAGAACAGGATTTTCAGGTACCAGAAACTTTGAGTTGCCTCGAACCCTCAATTTCCAATCTACTGACTACACCGAGATGATCGATTGGCAAAAAGAGATCATTACTGCTCCACCGCTGCTAAACAATTTTAGCGGCGATGAGCTACTACAGGCTCGATGTTATAAGCCACTGGAGATAGCTTCTTTTCCATGCCACAGTCAAAGTGTGGAAAGGGCAGTGAACCTAGTAGCAAAGGCATGTCTGAAAGAATAGGATATTACAACCGTCAAAAGTTTATCTTAAACTCATTAGAATCAAGTCGAAAACTGCCCAAGTTTGAATGGAAGGCCCAATGGAATGAGTAAGAAACATATGAAATAAGATTTCCTAATGATATTGAAAATTTCTTCCCTTTTGATGTGATAAGGAACAATGAAAAGTGAATTGAATTTTAGCACATTTATTATGCCTCTAATTTTTTCTTCTGAATATATTGTTGTACTTAATTAATTTTCCTAATACTGTACATTATTAAATAAAATATTATACGTTAATAAAGATTTATGTCATCAAAACACCTGAATGTAGAGTAAGTCTCGTATAAATGGAATATTCTTCAATATAGGTCAAAAAGTGAAAAATTGTGCCAGGGGGTAGGAGGCTTTAAACAGCGAAAATAATTTATGAGGGGGTTCCTGTGTTCTATTCAAACCCCTCACAATATGTACCTTTTCAATATAAAATTTCGACCCGGCCTAACGTACATATAGTATACAGTTATTCAGTCACGGGAATAAATTATGCATATGTGTATTATATATATATATATATGTATATCATAGATATACATGGTTTTTCAGGTCGACCGTAGAAATAAACAAAGGAATATCACGGAATTACTATGACAAACTTCAAATACCGAACACAAACTACAAATTCTGTCAATTTCCATATTTCTAGGGTCGACCTGAAACACCCTGTGTATATATATATATATATGATGAATAAAACCACGAAGGAAAAGAAACAGAATGGTGCTCAAGCGCTTTCGTCTAATGACATCCTCAGGAACACTGAAGTACATAAAGAGTTACAGCCTATATATAGGTTACAAAAAAAAATATGTATATATACAATAAACGGAGAAATAATAAAAAAAATTAAAGGATTGTGGGAGGAGCATACAAATTCGTAAAAAAAAACTACCGATTTTAGCACTTTGCCCGAATCCAACACAAGATCAAGTGAATTGTTTCCAACCAATGTTATAGTTAATTAAAAAAAATAATAAATTAAAAAATAAAAATAAAACTTGAAAGAGGAGCATACAAATTTATACTGGAAATCTGCCCAGGTTTTAGCACTCTGCCCTTCTTGTCTAAGTCCGATATATATAAAAATAAATTTAAAAATAAAAGTTATTAGAGAAACATACAAGTTTACCAAAGGTTTAGCACTCTACCCTTGTCTAAATCCGTTCTGAACGAATTTAAAACAACGGGATCGAGTTGAAAAAGATCTTCGCTTATGTTGAAGTTATTTGTAATTTGTAATTTACAAATAACTTCAACATAAGCGAAGATCTTTTTCAACTCGATCCCGTTGTTTTAAATTCGTTCAGAACGGATTTAGACAAGGGTAGAGTGCTAAACCTTTGGTAAACTTGTATGCTTCTCTAATAACTTTTATTTTTAAATTTATTTTTATATATATCGGACTTAGACAAGAAGGGCAGAGTGCTAAAACCTGGGCAGATTTCCAGTATAAATTTGTATGCTCCTCTTACAAGTTTTATTTTTATTTTTTAATTTATTATTTTTTTTAATTAACTATAACATTGGTTGGAAACAATTCACTTGATCTTGTGTTGGATTCGGGCAAAGTGCAAAAATCGGTAGTTTTTTTTTACGAATTTGTATGCTCCTCCCACAATCCTTTAATTTTTTTTATTATTTCTCCGTTTATTGTATATATACATTTTTTTTTTTGTAACCTATATATAGGCTGTAACTCTTTATGTACTTCAGTGTTCCTGAGGATGTTAGACGAAAGCGCTTGAGCTCCATTCTGTGGTTCCTTTCCTTCGTGGTTTTATTCATCATAAATATTTTTCACGTGTTATTTTCGTGAAATAATTTATATACATATATATATAGTGTTAATTCCAAGGGAACAGGCAAAAAAGAATGGTCGGTGCGCAGAAGAAGTGATTCTTGTGTGTGTGTGTGTATATATATATATATATATATATTGGGAATTTAAGATTAGTGTTCTACGAAAGATATATGTATGCAATTTGGCCACCTATACATTCGTATAGCAGACATCACGTTGCTAAACATGCTAGAGGGAGCGTTGTGCGTTAATTCAATTAGCATCATGTAAACTTAAACTATTAATAACAAATAGATAATCTAACATACATACAAGCTCTTGAAATAAAATGTATCCTTCGTTAATAGAACAACGGAGATATTTGTTTATATGTTGTAAAGGAGAAATAAAACATACAGTCACGGGGATAAAGCACGCACATACACTATCATTTATATACCCTGGCCAACTCTATAACAGAACTGCATGGCACTATTGATTTGGGTCGTGAATCATATGAGGGTGGAATATGCGATCGCCTTAGTTTACACACTTATATACACATATAGGCTAACTGAAGCGGTACCTTCTCTCACATCAAATCCTTGACAAGGAAAACAAGCAGAATGGATCAATATGAGAACTTCCTCCTTGGGTTCCTCACCTTCCTTTCTGAGGCTTCACGGTCTTTCATGAGAGATATTTGTAGGTTTAAAAGAAAAACAAGAAAGGAAAAAAGAAAAACAAACATTCCCTGACGAGATGTATTTGAAACAGGGATTAACCTAGTTTATCTGTATCATTTATATATATATATATATATATATATATATATATATATATACTGTTAGCAATAACCGGGTCTTCTCATCTCTCTCTCTCTTTCTCTCTCTCTCTCTCTCTCTCTCTCTACACATAGGGCTAAACACACATTCATATATACAGGGTGTCCCATAAGTCAGGCATCATAGGAAAAATAATAAAAAAAGGCAAAACAAAAGCTTTTATTTACAGAACGTGCTCAATATGTCCACCATTATTTTCAATACACAAATTCAGACGTGATACCCAGTCAGCAAGCACACGGTGAATGATGTCAGGAGTAATGCTGTTACATGCCCCAATAATGCGCTGCCGCAAATGTTCAACACTCCTAATTTTCTCTGCGTATACCAGCGCTTTCAAGTGGCCCCAGATATAAAAATCTAGTGGCGTGAGATCCGGGCTTCTAGCTGGCCATTCCACAGGCCCTCGACGTCCTATCCAATGAAGAGGGAATTGTTGGTACAGGTATTCCCTTACTTGGGTGCTGAAATGTGCAGGAGCGCCGTCTTGCTGGAACCATGTTGGAAATTTCCTTCTTCGTTCAAGACACTGGGAAATGCTTCTTCCTTGAACATACGTAGGTAGGTGCCTCCAGACATATTCATCGAAAAGAGGGGGCCTATGATGCGATCCTTCCAAATGCCACACACATACCATCACCGAGATGCCCTTGTTCCTTTGAAGAGGTTACCTGTGAGGGTTGTTTGAGACCAGTAGCGGGTGTTCTGTCAATTTACCTCACCATTTCCATAAAAAACAGCCTCGTCCTGAACAGAATGGGTGGACGGGAATTGGCATCCCAGCATAAGAAAAAATATGAATTATGGTTTGTAGAAATAGAAAAATATGAATTTCTCCTATGATGCCGGACTTATGGGACACCCTGTACAGTTATTCATTCACGGGAATAAAGCACGCACACGCACACACCACACACACACATATATATATATATATTATATATATATATATATATATATATATGCACAGTTAATTCCAAACGGACAGGCAAAAAAAAAGAAAAAAGAATGGTCGTCACGCACCTTCCAAAGGGGGAGTGGGTACCTAACGTAACAAGGGGGGAATTTCTCACATTTTATCGTCCCTATCAGAAAAACATTAATTTGTATGTCACAAGACCTACCTCAGATGAGTCATTTGGCGTCTTCAGTCTAAAACAAACAAACTGTGATATTTGCTTCTTATAAGCACGCTTTGAGCCGAATTGCCACTTGTGTAAAATGAAAACAACGGGCCAAAGCTTTAAAAGGAAAATTCTAAAAATTTTAGATAAAATAGCTGTACTGTTGTTCAAATATTGGCATCAGATCCTTATGCTATCAGGTCTTCGTACAGGTCTGACCGAATGACTCCTTTCACGATCTAATTGTGAGATTTAAAAATATGCAAATAAAAAATCACGCTAACCGTGCATTCAATTAACCAAGATTTATTGATTTTCCCGTAGGTTTAACGAACATATTGAAATCTCGTTAAAACAGTAAGCATACTTACCCTGTCCATTTACTTTAAATAAATTATTATGTTACATATATAACGAGGTGTTGTAATAATACCTCGATAATAACAATAATTCAGGTACATGAGGTCATTTCAGAACATAAATTCTGAAAAAGTACACTGAGAATCGACCAACCCAAAGTTCATTGCACACACACACACACACACACATACACACATATTAAGAGAGACCAACAAACGGACCATCCATCCCCCCGAGCTCAAGCCTACAACTCCGATATAGTATGTTTGTGATTACCCCGATTTTAGGTTATGCGGAATGAACACTTCGGACGGAAACAAATCCATGGGTACCCGTGATACTAACCTACATCTTTTTACGGAACAATTAACATAAAAACGCTCTCTCTCTCTCTCTCTCTCTCTCTCTCTCTCTCTCTCTCATATATATATATATATATGTTATGCTATGGCTTAGCGTAGGTTGGAGGGAAAGCCCACGTATAACTGTTAGTAGGTACTCTTCTGTTTCTCTCGGAGAGGTCTTCTCGATTATTTATTACCTTTCAGAGTTACCCCCGAATAGGAGTGCGCTAATTTGAGGGATCGGAATAGGGTCAAGAATACCAATGTCAGCGTAATTTATGTTTTTAATCAAAGTGCAGGTTATTGTTTGAAAATCAAAATAATTTATGCTTGCTACTTGATAATCAATGCTTATCGAAATTAATAAACATTATCGAAATTAATAAACTTGGCTTTTGGAACCATCCCGACGTCTATGATAAGCGTATCGATAATCTGAAGCAAAAACATTTCATCGTATGAAATAAACACCCCCCCTCCCCACCCACCCCACACTCACACACACACACACATATATATATATATATATATATATATATATATATATATATATATATATATATATATACAGGGTGTCCATAAATGTTTACCCTGAAAACAGCATGCTCTCATGTTTTAATGACGAATCTTACATCCGTTTTCTTTTTACAGGTGATCTCGTACACGCATAGAGTTTCTGTGCTGGTGTGTTTCGTCTACCGCATTCGCCGCTGGGAGCGCTGTAGTAGCTGTTCAGTTAAGATGGCGTCTGTGACAGAGAAGGCACAATGTGTTGTGTGGCTTGCAGAAACAAAATCTCCTGTCAGTGTTCAGCGAAGGTTCAGAACAAAGTATGGAAAGAATCCACCTGATGTGAAGTTAATTAAGTCGTGGATGAAAAAATTCTTGGAAACTGGAAACGTGGAAAAGGGAAAGAACAGTGGTAGACCATTAGTTTCCGATGGGACGGTGGAAAACATTCAAACTGCTTTCACACGGTCATCAAGGAAATCGGTGAGACAAGCTTCATGCCAACTAAAGATACCGAATTCTACGGTGCACAAGGTGTTACACAAACGTTTGAAGTTACACACCTACAAGGTACAAATTGTTCAAGAACTGAAGCCTGATGACCGTCCAAAACGTGAACAATTCGCTATTGACATTTTGAACAGCATTGACGAGGATAATGACTTATTGTTACGTGTCTGCTTTTCAGACGAGGCTACGTTTCATCTTAGTGGTAGAGTCATCATACACAGTGTGCGTATTTGGGGATCGGAAAACCCACGTGCCGTAAGGGAGCATATTCGGGGCAGTCCGAAGATCAATGTCTGGTGTGGACTAATGCATGACCAGATAATTGGTCCTTTCTTCTTCGCTGAGAACACTGTTTCCACAACTGTGTACCTGGATATGCTCACCAATTACGCCATCCCCCAGCTGCAGGACAGGCAGCCAACTGTCATCTTCCAACAAGATGGTGCACCCCCTCATTGGGCGCATGTTGTTCGTGAAACTCTCGACGCAACATTTCCAAAATCGATGGATTGGCAGGGACGGGACATTCCCATGGCCCTCAAGATCACCAGACATTAACCCCGCTGGATTTCTTTCTCTGGGGTCATGTTAAAGATTTGGTTTATGCAACAGTTGTTCCAGATATCAGGATATTGCGAGAACGCATTACGGATGCAATTGCAACAGTTAACCCACAAATGTTGGAAAATGTGTGGCGTGAGTGTGAATACCGTTTAGACATTTTACGTGCCACTAGGGGTGCACATGTGGAAGCTTATTAAGTTAATTAACTATGTATCAAAACTTTATATGTTTATCTACTTATGATTAAAACTGTGTTTGAATACGAGTGTTTATTAAAAGTTATAGCATGCTTTAATCATGGTAATCATTTATGGACACCCTGTATATATATATATATATATATATATATATATATATTGATCATGACGGATCCTGTATTTTACCGATTATATAAATAATGTTACTTAATGTTCTTAGGAATAAATACGATAACTCTAAGTCAACGAAACCTTGAGCCTGCCTACCAGCAGTCACTCAACCGAAACAAAGACCTTCTCGATACCAAAATTCCCGTAATCAAAGTCTGCAAACTACACAGATCGACCTAAGCCACAATCCGGAGACCCAATAATTAACGGCGCGTTTTCAACCTTTACTTGCTGAAGTCGAGCTGGAATCTGAAGAGAGAGAGCGTCGAGCTGGAATCTGAAGAGAGAGGGCGTCGAGCTGTTTTATATTTTTATATAGTAGAGAGAAAGGAAATGGCGTGAGAACTTAAGGCGAGAAAGGATTTCAATTGTAACCTTGGACGAGGCCTCCTCCATCCATAAAGTCTAGACACTTTTAATAGTAGTGTGAAAATTTAAGGTGAGAAAAGACTTCCATCCATGAAGGCTAGACGTTTTTTAATAGCAGGCGTCTAGACGTTTTTAATATCTTTTTCTTTTCACTCGATTGTACTCTACAACCTCTCGATCGTATTATACAACTATATATATATATATATATATATATATATATATATATATATATATATATATATACTAGGGGCACTCAATATATTTTGTCCCACCCTTTTTTTCTCAGTTAAATAACAGGCCATGGGGCTGAAATGTCTTTTGGGCCGTAAGTTTTAACTTTGCGCTTCACATAACCGGATTCTTCCAGTTTGAACCTCCTCTCCTTGTATAAAACGCTTTTAAACGCCCCTTGTATAAAACCGATGGTTAACGCAGTTTCAAAAATGGCGTCTGATAGTGATGTGTGTCGTAAACAGAGAGCTGTTATCGAGTTCTCAACTGCAGAGAAGGAAACAGTTGGAAATATTCACAAACGTCTACAAAACGTTTACGGAGATGCTGTTGTTGATCGAAGCACAGTTGGACGCTGGTCTAAACGTGTGAGATCATCGGAGAGAGGGAGAACCAGCCTCGATGATGAGCCACGCAGCAGTCGCCCGGCATCGGCTGTGACATCTCACACTGTGCAACGTGCTAACAGCATCATTCGATCAAATCGGCGAGTCACATCCATGGAGCTAGGAATTAGTGAAGGAAATGTGAATACGATAATTCAGTAACTGGGATACTCAAAAGTGTGTTCACGGTTTGTTCCTTGCCAACTGACTGAAGATCACAAAGCCCAAAGAAAAGAAATTGCCTCTGAGTCGTTGGTTCGATACGAGACAGAAGGGGATGACTTCCTTTCACGAATTGTGACTGGGGATGAGACATGGGTACATCACTTTGAACTTGAAACAAAACGCCAATCCATGGAGGCATCACGCAGACTCCCCACGCAAGAAAACGTTCAAAATGGTTCCCTCTGCAGGAAAAGTTATGGCCACGATCTTTCGGGACATGAAACGGGTGATTCTGGTGGACATTATGAAGAAAGGACAAACAATCAACTCGGAGGCATATATTGCTACCCTACAGAGACTCCAGAGACGTGTAAAGCGAGTTCGACTGGAGAGAAAACTGGAAGACGCCCTTCTTTTGCACGATAACGCAAGACCACACAACAGTTTGCAAACAAGAGAGGCCATCACAAAAATGCGCTTGACTGTGTTACCCAACCCTCCATACAGCCCGGATCTGGCACCTTCAGACTTCTATTTGTTTGGGCCAATGAAGGATGCTATTCGTGGAAGAAAGTTTCAGAGTGACGATCAGGTTGTTGAGGAGGTTAAGAGGTGGCTCCAGCGGAACCCAGCGAACTTTTACCAGCAAGGAATAAAGGCCCTTGTTTCGAGGTGGAGGAAAGCCGTAGAAAAGGATGGAGACTATGTGGAAAAATAAAAACTTGTAAAAAAGGTATGTAACTACTTGTGTACAAAATTTCTGGAACTTACAAGGAAACTTGGAAAGAAAAAAAAAAGGTGGGGCAAAATATATTGAGTGGCCTCGTATATATGAAATATTATCATTATTAAGTTGACGTAATTGTAATACTGCACCTCCCATAGCTCCTACAAACGGAGCACCCAACCCAGCTCAGGCCTACAATTCCGATATACTCTGATTTTGAATACCCAGATTTTAGGTTATATAGAATGAACAAATCGGACGAAGACAAATCATGGGTACCCGTTAGGGTGGCTAAAGAGAAAACAAAAGTTTGAAATTTATAGGTGATGGTATTTTTTCTCATTATATAAGTCAATAGAAGTTCTTTGATACCATTTTTGTCAAAATCAAAATTTGTTTAGGGGTTCTTCATCGAAGTTGAATTTCTCAGATTTCAGGAAACCAGTTTTTCTTCAATTTAAAGCAATTGAGGGAAATTTGAAATTTAGTGATTCGCAATAATGGTAGCACTGCAATTTACTAATATAACTCATTTGTTCCCAAATTTAATTGTATAATTTAATTTTTAATAGTAAGGCACTTATTTCTTGATTTGTATATCATTTAATAAACATTTGAATCATGGCGGTGTCGCATGTTTTCTTCTGTATTCCATTATTCTTGTTTTTTATATTTTGTGGGCGACTACAAGGCCATTTTCTATAACAAAACGTAACTAAAAACATTGTTCTTTATTGTACAGATGACGATTATATGCATGTTTCATATAATTGAATGTAGGGCCATGTCAAACCCACTATAGTTCAAGACGTATTTTTTCAGTCAATGATTTCTTAAATTCTGTATAGTTTGTCTAGTGTAAAATTGTTACCTCAATTACAATTAATTTTCTGTTGCAGATTCATTTTGTTTGTTGAAATATTCTAGTAATGGTATAAGAATGATTGCGAAATGAACCAGAACAAAAAGGACAAGGTTTTGCCTTCAGTTCCTGTACTGAGACACTCGACCTAACGTTTCCTGGTAGGACAGCCGACACACTCTCGAAATTGCCAACTGCCCGAGAAATTCTTAGTTATTTCTTTTACGTTGACGAAAAGTGCTGTAATAGGCGAGAAGCGGCAAAATAACTGTTCACAATGTTCTTACATTCTGGGCGATGGCTAGAATTAAGACACTGTGGCCACGCAACAGCATCAAGAAGCTGGAAGCTTTGTAGAGTGAGTGGAATCCGCTAAACAGAAACAGGAAAAAGGAATCTGACCCTGGAGAAAAGAGAAAGCTGTTTACAAACAAACTTGATCGACTTTGGGACATCGGAGCAGATGATGTGATCGAAGAAATCAAATGCAACAGATTCCTAAATGCATATGATAAAGACGAAGATATCAGGTTTTATATAGTTCAACGTTCAGAAAGGCTTGGTACAATGTCTAGGAATGACAAAGTGTTTAGCACAAAGAGAAAACAAGCAGAAAGGTTAAGACGAGAAGAAAATACAGTAAGATAGCCCGACACTCCAAAGATGCGAGCCTTCATTCTGTAGCTTCCACTTCAAAGGAACAGCATTATGCTGAAGCCTTCTCTGAGAACTCGGATGACTCTGAGAGTAATGATAATTCTGAAAGGATCAATGGTTCGGATAGTCAATTCGTTGCACCCACAAAACGATGTATTGAAGACACAGTTTCTGTCAATCTGCCTCGTAAGCTTCTGAGATGTACTCCCATTATTGGGATGGCCGATCGATTCCGCCTGTCCAACAATCAGGTTTGTTTACCGGTTGATCTACTTTCGTATAATATATATTATATATATATATATATATATATATATATCAGTACAATTAATTTACATGAGTTGGCTTTGTTTGTACAATTACTTCTCTTAAAAATGTTGTGTATCTTATTTTTATTAGGTTGCTGGAGTTGTCAGTGCCGTCGTGCGATCAGCAGTTCCACCGGTGGATCTTGACCAATTTAACATCTCCAAGGCAAATACAGTGAGGCAGAGAGCATTACATAGACGTGAAGTGGCACAAGATGTTAAGAGTAAATTTGTCCCTCCAAAATATGTTGTAGTTCACTGGGATAGAAAGATAATGAAGGTATAGAAATAGATGTATAACACTGTCTAACACTGATTCTCTTTATATAAAAAATTTTGTTTTTATATGCATTTGTGGGCGCTGAGTCCAAATCTGGCCTTGGTTTCAGAGATAATCCATTTTTCATGTTTTACCATTATAATGTTATTATGGGCGCAGCAATATCAGAATAATCAGAAATTGTTCAGAACAATCCGGATATTCGTTGACAGTTTCTTGCTCTAGAAATTGCCCGAAACTTCCACTGTGCTATATAAAGAAGAGCGCAGAGTCTGAGAAGTCAGTAAGTGTGAGCACACAAAGAAAGCAGGTTGTTTGTCTGATGGTTACCAGCACTGAGGTACTGTGTTTCTGTGCTTCTCTGTGCTGATGATTTGAGTGTTATCGATCCTTTTTTATTGCGAACATTATTTCAGTGTTGTGAATACATCTTTTTTCTGGAATCTGTAATCTTTTGCAGATTTAATAACTCTTCTCTCTATATCTGCAGGTTATGATTAATGTAGTACAGTTTGGTAAAGAGAATGGTAACTAGAGCTTGTAAACACTCGCCGGATATATTCTGCTACGTTTGTGGGTACTACATAGGCCCCAAGCAAGTATCGCACAAGATTGTGAAAGGCACCAAGTTCTGGATCGCGTATCGGCTCTATTTTGGTATGCCTATGGGTGACCAAGATAAGCCCTGGGCACCCCATGTAATCTGTGGAAGCTGCCGCTCCACACTTGAAGGATGGCTGCGGGGAGTACCCAGAATATGGAGAGAACCAAAGAGCCACCACGACGATTGCTACTACTGCATGGTAGATGTTTCTAAGTACAGGAAAGTTAAAGGAAGGCAGACTCTTCAGTATCCAAGCATAGCGTCGTCCATAGCTCCTGTACCACATGGCGAAGGTCTTCCAATACCACGTCCACCAGAACAGGTATCTATCCATTACTTTACCTTCTGTATTTACAGACTGTGAGTCATTATGTGTCGATTTTTCTTAGTGCTGATGCTCTTCTACATATATAGCTATGCCTATATTTTGTTCCTTTGTTTTGCAGGTTGAAAATGAGGATGCAGCTAGCTCATCTGAGATGTCGGCTGGTGAGGACAGTCATGATGAAGAATATACAGTAACTTTCACTACAAACCCTCACTTTCCAAATCAGAGGGAATTGGACGACTTAATTAGAGATTTGGGTCTGACGAAATCAGGGTCTGAGCATCTGACCTCCAGACTCAAAGAGTGGAATTTGCTTGGAGAAGACTGCAAGAGCACTGTATACCGAAAGCGGCATGAAGAGTTTGCAAGGTTCTACGATGTCAATGGCTCTCTCTGTTATTGCAGCGAGGTTAATGGTCTATTCACAGCTATTGGGTTAACACATATACCCTCAGAGTGGCGCCTGTTTATTGACAGTTCAACTCGGAGTTTAAAAGCTGCTCTACTCCACAATGGGAACAAATATCCGTCTATACCAGTTGCACATTCTGTTCAAATGAAAGAGGACTATGAAAATGTCAAACAACTGATCACTCAAATCAGGTATGAACAATATAACTGGGACGTGTGTGGTGATTTCAAAATGATTGGTTTCCTGTTAGGTTTACAAGGAGGGTTTACTAAATATTCATGTTTTCTTTGCCTGTGGGATAGCAGGGCTTCGACTGAGCACTATAAAACAGTTCAGTGGCCTCCACGTGAAGGACTGCAACCAGGAAAGTACAATGTACTCAGGGAACCTCTTGTGAAGCCTGACATAGTTCTGCTACCACCTCTCCATATTAAGTTGGGTCTAATTAAGCAGTTTGTAACTGCGTTAGGTTTTGGAGGGGAAGTTTTCCAACAGATTCGGGTCATGTTCCCTAAACTCTCTGAGGCCAAAGTCAAGGCTGGCATCTTTGTAGGACCACAAGTCAAGGCGCTGTTGAATTCAAAGAACCTTGAAGCCAAGATGACTCCGATCGAAAAAGAGGCTTGGTGTGCTTTCCGTAATGTGGTTCGTGGGTTTTTATGCAACCATAAAGCACCAAACTATAAGGAGTTAGTGTCAAACTTGATTAAGTGCTATGGCAAAATAGGGTGCCGTATGTCTTTAAAATTACACTATCTGCATTCACATCTAGACTTTTTTCGTGATAACCTGGGCGATGTGAGTGAAGAACATGGCGAAAGATTCCATCAAGATATTCAAACGATGGAGAAAAAGTACCAGGGCCATTGGGATGCTTCCATGATGGGAGACTACGTATGGTCGCTGATCAGAAAGGATAAGAATGTTCATACGCGGAAGTCGCGTTCTTCAGTGCATTTTTAAGGAACTCACACTGCATAACGAGGCTTGTTTGCTCTTGTCGGTTCTCCTCATGATATATATTATATCCTTTGCACCATTTTGGGTTTGTCAAACAATTTTGGCTCAATAAACATTAATTTCCAATAGTGTTTTTATTTTCAAAAAATATTTATGTTAGCCTTCTTTATATACTTTGCCATATGAAAAGTGTGATAACCTATATTTTTGAAACGGTTGATGATAGAGCAAAACCAATATCATTTTTGGAATCAGCGCCCCGAAATCATTAAGAAACGACAGAAAAATCACAATAAACAGAAAATGTTTCAAATTTTGTTACCCAGTGTAGTAGTATAGTGTCAAAAAGGGAGAGTGCAATGCAAGTGCATAATATTACGTAATGCTGCAATGTTGGCCAGATAGCGCCATGTATTTAATTCATCAGCCAATAGAATCCTGAGTTGCCAGATAGCGCAATGTATTTAATTCATCAGCCAATAGAAGGCTGACCTGCCAGTTTGCGTTTCACACCACACTAGACCTACAGTTTAACATGGAATTAGAAATACACCTCGGCAGGGAATGATTGCCATCTCTTTCACATCAACCCACCGAATTACTCATTTTAACAAAGATTAAGGTTTTCACACCACACTAGACCTACAGTTTAATGTGGAATTAGAAATATATCTCGGCAGGGAATGATTGCCATCTCTTTCACATCAACCCACCGAATTACTCATTTTAACAAAGATTAAGGTTTTCACACCACACTACACCTACAGTTTAATGTAGAATTAGAAATACACCTCGGCAGGGAATGATTGCCATCTCTTTCACATCATCTCACCGAAAAGAGTTCATTGTTGAGGACCCCAACATACAGTGGACCGATACAGGTGAGATCATTTTGGAAATAAAAAAAAAAATTTCGAGATTCCGGTATACCCGTCTGATCGAGTATTTCCTACAAAGGGCATGATGCTCCACCCAGGTTTTGACGGCGGTGTGCAAATCACCGTCCAAGAATACTTGAAAGAGCTTGTTTTTCAACATGCATACGCCTAAACACGCTCTACCTTTCGTGGGACAACCAATGATTGTCTTTGAAAAGGTGATATGCTCTCGATTGGCCGAAAATGACCGCCACAAGTCCTAAAACAACACCCCTATTCATGCAGTGCTCCAGTAGGAAACAAGGCTCTCCGCTTGTAGGCAGGGGGCGTACCCCTTATAAATGGGGCACCTCGTCGCCTAGAATCAGTTTCACGTTACTTGTTGCATCATACGAATCATGGCTGAGCTTTACGATTCACCCGATCTTGTTAGTGACAGCGATTATTACAACCAAGCCACACGCCTATTATTCGATGCAATAGACCAGAACAGACTTTTCTCGTCACAGAACTTTGATGAAATTAATGGAGCAGTGGACCAAACCATCATTCAAGAATCCTGTGAAATGTAAGTTGTAACGTTGTAATAAGTCTTTTGAAAATCGTGTTTAATTAATGTTTGTGTCCCATGTATTCAGTATATATATATATATCAGCTCTCGACAGTTTTTAATTTTAAATCTGTGTTCATTGTGTGTATTTCTCGTCAAATTACTGCGAAATAATTTCAATTTAGCCTAACCGTGGACAGGTTCTCTCAACGCAAACAAATCTCATTTATTTATTAGTTTTGATTAATGCTATTTTTCCCGAAACGTGTTGTTCGCAGCCAGCTTCATGACATTTATTTTACCTGCAGGAGTGAATCCGAGTTAGGACGCGTTATAGCGACTTTTGACGAAATGGCGGCACCACCCCCATCCATCCCCATGATTCAGACGTCGTGGTATCGGGACAGGGTGATGAGTGCCGGATCATAGAGGAGGATATGCTGTAAGTTTTTATTTATAGGCAAATTGAAATAAGCGCGTTTTCAAATTTGATTTTCATTCTCTGATATATATATATATAATACATAATATATATATAGCTCGTAAACATTGACGAGATGTCATATTAACCGCTTTGAAAATTGCTTTGTGTCATCTCAATTATAATTGGCTGTCTAATTCCACTTCTCGTTCTCGTTTATAACGTTTCAATCGGAAATAACTTATAAATGGCAGCTATAGTTGTAAAACATTTTTAGTTATTCACTACTTTTCATCATTTCCATATATATATATATATATATATATATATATATGGTAGATTTTTAGAAACGAATGCAGTTTTAAGAAGTGCATTCGTTTTTAAAAATAATTTTCTCTTTATTTTACACGAGGACGAAACGGAGTTAGAAGAGATTATAAATACTTTTGGAGAAAGGGTGGCGGACGAAGTGGTATCCACACCACGCTGCGAATCAGATGTCATGGTGTTGTCGCACAACAACTCATCCGATTGCGCTATCACCGCAGAGATTATGTAAGTATTTTTAGGATAAATAACAAAACACAACATTATTTTCATTTATTAAACATGTACAAAAAGGGGCAGCGCCCAATTCTTTATTGTTACAAATGTATATACAGATTTACACAATATAGGGCTTACAGGGGGTTGCAACATGTGGGAATTTTTTTTTATCTGTCTACATACATATTTATCGTTCATATTTGTGTCACACAAATCGAATAAATTTAAAAAATTCATAAATCCCTTCCCGCGAGACATATGCAAGAGAAACAAGATACAATATAGCCCACATGTTTCACTGTAAAGGCTTTGAAGTTGATATGGGGCCCAAATTACCTCAGGCACACGTAATTGCGCGATAAAATTTACGATTTTCGAGTCGTGCCATGGCGAGAGACCGAGTGAATCGAAGTAGTATAGTCTTTCCTTAGTTTTAAAATAAATAGCAAACCAGTGAATTCCCGCGCCACCCACAATGTCGGTGTTAACGATGCACCGTGCCAGCTTCTCGTGCTAGGTGGCATCAATATTTCGTTCTTTGCAAAAACCCGATAAATTTGGAACGCGCGAAACAGTCACTTTTCACCACTCTCTTGAGGGTATTTGTCCATTTTAAAAATCTGTGCATATTACGGAAACGATCCATCTCTATTAGGGCCTGTGTTTCTAGATACATTAGTACACTAATAGGCGCGTCTGTAGGCTTGGCGAAATCCAAACGTACTGCCACCGTACCGGTCTGCTGGGCGTTTAAATGGGTGTTTACCCCGCGGTTAAGTCAGGCGTAAGGTCAAATGAATAAATGTTAAACTGTTCCACAAATTCTTTCTGTGTTAGGCCGATTCCGAGTTCGTCACACACCCCTGTGTTATGGGCTAAACCGCTGTATGCTCTCGCGCAGAGCGGGAACACAGCATCTGACGAGTAGTCCATATTCATTGTCCCACCCAATGCGACGCCATTGATATATAAAGTGATATTTTTAAGTCCAAAATTTTCAAACTTCAAGGCACTCTTTTTATAATCCCCATTCGTCGAAGCGTGGTCTTGCATCCCAATTAAAATCCTTTTAGGCAGTACTCCAAGAGCGATGTTTTCTATCTGTTTCGATGCCAATCCTGTGGGGATCGTGTACAGTTTGATCTGTACCCTGTTAATTGGGTATTTCACTGTGGTGTGTAACAGTTCTTTCTCAATTTCTATATGTTTCGCGGAACTTAGCTTCACTCGGCGTATACGCAAATATGCCTCCATGATATGGATCACAACAGGTTTCGCGCTTTCTTCTTGGTCAGCGCCCAGATTTATACAGATCTCAGGGCTCGTGCGGGTAAGTTTCAATTTCATATCAACGCCGTTCATAAGTAACTTCTCCTGGAATGTAAAATCCGTGTGCAAGCGTCCAAAACATTCATATATCTTTTTTTTAGAATTTTTAAATTTATCCTTTATTCCATCTTCATCTTTAGTGTGGTAATACTCCTCGGCAGATAAAAAGGTATCCTTCGCTTCTTTTGAAAAGTTGAGGACATTTTCCAGATACGATCGTAGGTGGTAATACCCCGTGCCTGCTGAGATGTTAGTCTGATTTAAATATACGTCACACTGGCTGAATATGGTGTGCAGAAAGTTTGTTTCGGGGTATGCAGCATAATTATCATCGCAGTCCGTTCCTTCAGAATGAGCTATGCGTAGTTTAGTATACATGTCCATACAGCCCGGATCAAAAAAGTATTGGCCTGAGCTGGGTATCACGAATTCTATAGGGGCACTGGGTGAACTAATCGTGTTTAAAGGGTTAATTGTAATAAAGTCACTGTGCTCCATAGATACCTGGGTTGGAGGCATATCAAAGAGGGATAGCTCCGATCTACAGCACTGTGAACTGCAAGGATGAATGAAACGTGCCATGGTGAGTTAGAAACAGTGCCACCTCCCGCGACGACTAGCTTCCTCAGTTTATATCAGTTAAAAAAAATGATCAACCATAGGTTTCATACGCTTAGAACACTTCTTTTTTGCAGCCCTTTCACGTTTAACACCACGTGATTCCTTCTTCATAACAGCTCTCTTCTTCTTTACACCACGTGATGGCACTCCCTTCTTCTTCCTAGCAGCCCTTTTCTTTACATCATGTGTTGGCAACCCCCCTTCTTCTTCTTCTTTCCTCCGCCACGCATTTTCCTCTTCGCATCTTTGATGATTTCATCCCGCGTACGCCTTAAATGTTTTTTTAGAGCTTCTTTAGGTTTAGTACCTGCGAGCATTTCTTCTGCCGCGTTAAATCCTGTTTGTAAGCCTTCCTACCAAGGTACCTGGCCCCCTCTTCAATAGTGGTACAGCTGTGCGCAGTATGGATGAAAAAATGGCCCCAAGGCCGCTGCCGCGCTGATATCTCACACCCCGGTACACCGTGAATGGTTTTCTGACCATTATAACTCAGTGCGGCGAAAGTGCAGCTTCACTGTCAAGCACCCGTCACCGAATGGGAAATTTTTACCCTCCACCGTTCTTATATATATTGAGATATTAGTTATTAGATTAGTTGAGACATCACATAATGGGGTCTGTCATATGTAATACTCAAGCTCCGTCCTCTATGGTTGGGCATGTGCGCTACGCGCAACAGTCGTGCCTGGGTGTCCCCAACAAATTGGTGTTCTACTATATTGCTATAAATATAGCACATTTCTGGCGGCTCAGGGCCTTCAGCCATTTTCTCCATCTTCAGCTGATACATTAAGCGGGACAAGTTATCCGGTACCACGTGATAGGTGTCTCTTTGGAAGGCTGCTCGATAACGCCCCTCGGTTATAATTTTGAATACTCTTCCGTCTTTAAGATTTCTATTAGCCTTTGATTTTAGCATTAGAGTATGTGCAGCGCCTCCTCTGTTTACGATTTCGTATATTAAATCATTCGTAAGGTCGAGTTTTTTAAACATATGTTTAAGTCTCTCACAACATCTTCAACCGAACCATAGCGACCCGGGCCTAGTGTCACTTGTACTGAAAAACTGTGCGACCTTAGTCCGGGCGATGCGTATAGTTTCGTCCCGAGTTACCCCGCCGGCTTTGGCGCACTCGTCACAGTTTCTAAGAATTGTAAAAACGGCGTCTTTATAATAATATTTAAAAAGACGGTGTCCAGCTGAATTTCACATACCCCCACCTCATACGAATCACGACCCAAATCAATGGGCCCATGGAGTTCTGTTACAAAGTTGGCTAATGTGTTGTTAGGGTGCATAGACAGGGATGAGGAGGACGGGAGTGTGACGTAGAAATGGTTGGGGCCATGCTGCATACTAATTAAGCTTCATGACTGCATCGGCTTTTATATAGGTATTGAAGCTTTCTGGATACCCTAACCACTTCACCAGGTACATCTTCTTTCCTGCGCCTTTGCTCCCTAAAATTTTCTCAATTTTAAACACGTTTTTTCCTAAATTAAATGCCACTTTCTGAAGTTCCTCGCGGTAAAAAAACCGAGATTTCTTCCCCGTTCAAATCTTCAACGTAATACATCATTATCTCGCCTTTAGGCCTCATAGCTCTAACTTTAAAAATCTCGCGTGTCCATCCTTGCTCAAAACCCTTCGCGAATTTATTTCCCGAACGTGACAACCTTACATAATCATTGATTTTGAAACGCACAGATTGTGGTGGCAGTGGTGGTGGCGGTCCATCACTTCTCGGTCGCCTGCCTCTTTCTAAAACATCGTTAGGCGTTGTACCGATCGTACGGTGGTGTGAGCGGTTGTAGGATGAAGCCAATGATTCGAGAACGTTTATATATCTGAGCGTGCTTTTATGTGTAAAATAACGGTGCATGCGTTCCTTTATGGTACGCTGAACTCTTTCAGCTAAAGATGCTTTATGTATAGAGTTGGAAGTGTAATAGCTGATATTAAACTCTGACAACATGTTCTGAAAAGCACGCCCTATAAATTCTTTCCCCATGTCCGTAAAAAATAGCCTGGAATCCTGTTTTCTTTCAACATCAGTGTTTTGGTTGCTTTAGCGACTGTTTCAGGCGATTTATTTTTCAGGGGAACTAACCACAGGTATCTAGAGAATACATCTATTATGAATAGGATGTAGCGGTAACCATCGTTGTACACCGAATATCTTTGCATGTCTGTTAAATCTGCCTGCCAAATAGAATCAATCGACGCGGCTGTTGTCTTGGCTGTTTTAAACCTTTTTCTCACCGGTTTATGAAGTGTGTAAGCATCCTGGGCACGCAAAAATCTCTCAACATCCTTTTTCCTTACGCCATAAGTACCTCTGTACAGTCTATTAACGCCACCATAGGATGCTGGGCTAGAAATGTCATAATAGTGCTTACTTAATACGTTAGCCATTTGCGTATTTTAGAGGCACGTGGATAAGGTTGGCCTTCTACTCTCTTCTTTCTTCTCTTCAGAGACACTGCAGCTGTTGTGGGTGAAGGTGTACTCAGTTGTGACACGTGCGATGCATGCTCCAAGTCTTTTAACCTATTCAGATTACCTATCAATGTTTTGGGGACATTTATTTGCTGTAGTCTTGCTTTAATATGTCTCCATCCTGTTGGTGAAGGCCTGTCCCACTTTCTCACCAGATCGTGAACAATATCAACGATATTGGACCCTGTACCCTTGTTCCATCAACAATGACCTCGCCTGTGTCGCCCCACTGTATGATAGGGTCCTCACTCAATAGGTTATAAAGACTTAAACCTTTATTCCTCAATGTATGGGGGAGGCTTTTTTAGCACATGTTCGATGTGCTGTGTTCCGCTACTCTTTGGTTGCTCAGGCCCTGTACCACTATGCTCAGCGCTACTCGAGCTGTGCCTCACGGGGAGCTCTGTAGGCTGTTTATAATCTTCGTACTCGTGAAGAAATTTCTGCAAAGCCTCTTGATACAAAACCCTTTTCTCATCAGGCGCCTTTTCACTGTTTAATAGGAGTAGTAGCTCACTCTCCATTCTTTTAAGCCTACTTTTACGGGGCTCTAGAGCAGCGTCTGGGGTCCTTTGTAATGAAGCATACACCTCGTGCGGGATCACAACCACCTTCTTCATTATATTAAGCTAGTCAGTAAAGGACCCAAAATTGAAAATAAGATGGGGAGGAATGACCCACCTCTTTGTACAATAATACGCTTTTCTTACCCACAGTCTGACTTTTATGGGCGAGCGTGCGTATTATGTTCTTGTAACGACGTAAGCGAGCCTTCTGACAGGATTTCATTGGAACATTACATTTTATAACATTGAGGCAGATTTCACAGATGCATTTTAAAAAGTCAGAGTCGATATTTTTAACAAGCACTGCTGCAACGCCCGAGGCAGTCGTTGATAGATTTTTATTAATTCATGGTATTTCTTTATCCTATTCGTCATTCTGGAATGTACACGGTTTCAGGTTCGTTCGGAAATATATTCGTTCTTAGAAGCACCCTAAACGTGTTTCGTGGGTGAAGGTCGCATAGCAAATATCCATAATGCTGCTTTGTGACCTCTTTATAAACCTCCAAAAACTCCTTACGCTGACTCGGGAACATTTGACTGGCTAATACTCCAATTTGTGACACATCTCTACGTTGCGCGAATAAGACTATGATATGTATTTAACGATACATCGCGCATGTATCTATTTTTGAAAAATAGATTCTGATTGATGAAGAACACGCTTATGTTAAGGTGGTGGGAGAATACTGTAAATGTCTCGGCAAACGTTTTATCCATCTCCAACATGAGGTCGTCAATTACGATGACTGTATGTTCATTTCCCTTTAGCGAATTAACGTCATAGACCCCCTTGTGGAACAAAACATCGCCTGGTACTCGTTGAACACTGATTGGTATGTCGAATAGCACCATATAACTTTATGCACAAATTTTGAGAACATTTCACCCTTTTCTTTAATGATTTAAGCATAAACACCGTTTTACCAACCTGTAGGCCAGATATAATACATGTGGATGGGCTCGTGAATCTGAATTTTTCTACAGCTCCATTTCTAACACGTCACACCCCTAAGTGACTCATTTACAGAATATCACAAATAACGAGTGCTGTTCCTTATATTTTGTTTTCTTCTTCCACAGAACCGTTAATGACGATGATGTACAACCGCCCATCATCGATATCACGGATGATCCCACTGACCTGCATCTACAGTACCCATACCCGCCTATGAATCCCTACCAGAGACACCTGTTGCACGTTCAAAACGGAGACATGATGAAGAACCCTCCACGTCAGGTATAAAGCGTACAAAATACGGACCGGTTATTGGCAATCCGTGGTACACCCCCAGCCCTCAACGTCTTACGTTGCCAACCCTACATCAGTATAGTCCCTTGTCCATCCTCCGCACCCCCACCCGTTCTGCAACAATAGAGCCACAACCTTCTACGTCTTACGCTGCCAACCCTACATCATTCAGTATAGTCCCTTGTCCATCCTCCACAGCCCCCACCCGTTCTGCAATAATAGATCCCCAACTCTCTACGTCTTACGTTGCCTACCCTACATCATCCAATATAGCCCCTTGTCCATCCTCCACAGCTATCCCCCGTTCTGCTGAGGATGATATAACATTTGAGTTGGTGCGTACCGTTGCCCCCACCCCAGTCTTGACTAGAAATCGGTATATAGTCAGGGTCGATCCTAGATCCGTGTATAGCAATGGCGTTGAGTATGGATTACGTCGCGTTGTAGAGCGCATTGTAGAGTTTGCCCTTCAGAACCGCGACGAGCGTGAAGTCAGGACGAGCCTGACCTTCGGTTTCGGCTCAGATGATGGTGATGTAGATGATTTTTGGGTGGTAGTGCCATTTAGACGTTTGTCTGCTGAAGATATAGATTATATATTAGCACGTATAAAGCAAGCTGCCCAAAGTAGTATAGCATTCAATATGGACAACTTCACGGTAAATATTGACCGTGTATTCCGTGTTGCGGGTCATAGTACCACTCCGTATACTCTTAACTTCAATTCTCAGGCTATTTATAGGCATATAAACGTCGATCGTGGTTGCGGCTTTATAGCAGTAGTCTTGGCTCGCATGTTTACAGTGCTAAATACATGGACCCAAAAAATTTGGCTGCCCACGATCGTGGAGCGTGCCCTTAAACTAGCTGTAGACTGTGAACTTGAATTTGACTGTAATATGGGTCCTGAAGAACTGAGAAGGGTAGAGCAGGAAATGAATGTCCGTATAGTGGTATTTTTCCTGGATGATCGTCGTAGGACTGTGTATGTTTTTAAAAGCAGTGTGAGAGATCGTACAAGACCCCTACTTATTTTAGGACTGTCAGGTATAACGTATCTCCCCATCCGTAATATAAGGTGTCTTTACGCGAGTTATGATAAAAGTCGAAAATATGGGCGAGTTTGCAGATGATATAGTGAAGCATTGTAAAGATTGCCACATGTGAACAGTGTAAAAGCCCCAAATGTGAAAGCCGTATAGTTGAAGCTGAGAAGAGGGATTGTAATGTGTGTAGACGCACATTTTTCAACAATAACTGTTTTGATCTCCATAAATCAATTGGCACGTGCAGGAAAATGAGAATCTGTGAATGTGGCATGTTTCACACCTTGAATGGTAGCTGAAATTTCAAGCACAAGTGTGACGAAATTTACTGTTCTACATGCCAGGAGGAATATAAGGCGGATAGCGTAAAACATGTATGTTATATGAAAGACGCAAAGCCTAAAAACAAACATTGTATAACTGTATACTACGATATAGAAACATATACGAACGCCGAAACCAAAGAGGTAGTTCCACATTTACTTGTGAGCCAGACTATCTGCAACGAGTGTCTGGAGATCGAGTGTGACGAGTGCCCCAAATGTGGTAAACGGACAAACGTTTTTAAGGTGTCTGCAGGAGATTCCCCTGTGAAACTATTTGTGTCCTATATTGTCAAGTTAGCCGACAAGTTCAAAAAAATGACTGTGTATATTCTTGCCCATAACGGGGCAAAATTTGACACAGTTTCTTTATAAGGAGCTGCTCGAGCACGAATCATCCGAGATATTCACGGGTGATCCCTTGAAAAGAGGAAACAAACTTATACAGATGAATAATAATTATATATATGGCGTTCTCTGGCAACTCAGCAGCCGACTAATTCAATAATATATAGAAGAAATAAATATGTAATGCTATCTGGCAACTCTGCCAACTGGCGGCCTAAGCCAACTGGCTGCTTAGGGGCACTATAAGAGGTCGGTTGTTGAACGACGGACCCATATGAGTTCGGCAGTCCATCGAGCAAAGACCCTCCTCTTCCTCTCTTGTTATCTCTTTCTGCTCCTTTGGGGGGTGAGGAAACCCCTTCCTCCCCAAAGAGGCGCCCTTAGGATAGGTATGCCCCTTTGGGGGGTTCAGCTTGGGGGAGAACTCCGCCTCCAAGTTGCATACCCCTCTTTCTCTCTTCCTCTCTTGCTATCTCTTTCTGCTCCTTTGGGGGGTGAGGAAACCCCTTCCTCCCCAAAGAGGCGCCCTTAGGATAGCTGTGCCCCTTTGGGGGGTTCAGCTTGGGGGAGAACTCCGCCTCCAAGTTGCATACCCCTCTTTCTCTCTTGCTATCTCTTCCTTTCTGCCCCTTTGGGGGGAATAGCTTGGGGAAGAACTCCGCCTCCAAGTTGCATACCCCTCTTTCTTTTTTTCTTTTTTCTTTTTGCAACAAAGGGGGTTGGGGCACTCTTGCAACAAAAGGGGGTGGGGGTTTGGCACTATTGCAACAAAGGGGGTGGGGGTTGGCACTATTGCAACATTGCAATAATACGTAATATTTTGCGATTGCATTGCACTCTCCCTTTTTGACTCTATACTACTAGTGTAATCAATATTTAGTTATACAATGCTTATATTTCTAGACGCTGCATTTTCAAATTTTGAATGTTTCACAAATCCGTAATCATTATTACCTAATGTTTTTTTTAATGCAGAATTCCTTTGGGATACAGGAGCACAGACAAGCCATCCTTATTTCAGGCAGTCTAGACCATGTAAGTGGAAAACTTCTTTCAATAAATAGACTTCAGGATGGGACTGGCAAATCGCAGGCACGTGCATCCATGGATGCTCTAGAAGACTGGAATATAGAGGAACGTGCCGTTGCTTTGCTACGACACAACTGCTAGTAATACAGGAATAATTCAGGGAGCAGTAGTCAGGCTTCAAAGCATGTTGGGAAGAAGGCTACTCCATCTAGAATGTCGCCATCATGTTTTAGAATTGGTAGTAGGGTCAGTATCGGCTAAACTATTTGGAAAAACAAGTGGTCCATCTGAACCAAGATTTCTCGAATTACAGGACAGGTAAGATATCTTGCTACATTATGTTTTAGAAAATAGTGAATATGAAACAATGTGAAAAAATTATAATTTAAACCACAGATAGTTTAATACAAAAAATATGTACTTATCATGCTTGAACAAAGATAATTTATACGGCAAACATGAAACATATTTTGTGTGCAGATGGCTAGATATAGATCTAGCAACCTTCAAGATACTTCCTATCAACGACACGTGGTTAAAACAGATGCGGAATCAGGTGATCTGCAATCTTCAAACGTTGGTCCAGAAGAAAGAGTGGTCACTTTATCCGTGACGACTATCGCGAGGTGGCAGAGCTAACACTCACTGTGCTTGGAGCCCATGAGCCTCACGAAGTGAAGTTTCGTCGTCCAGGTGCATATCATCATGCTCGTTGGATGGCCAAGGTTTGTAAAAACATGTAGAATAGTACAGTGCGTTCGAAAAGTCTCTCCGCAGTGCTATGTTAAACGCATAGGAATTTGAAAAACTACAACGTTTTCATTCAACCATGATTTAGTGATTTTATTACATAACCTTTTGATTTTACAGCATGTGTTTAAAGTGTTTTCCACCATTTTGCAGGCACAGAGCAACTCGTCTACGCTTGTTGTCAAACACTTTTTTTAAAGTGTTGGTTGACTGCGGAGAGACTTTTCGAACGCACTATATAAATAATAAATATATAAATTCTCTGACAAATATTAAAACGTATTAGAAAAATTATAGACAAATATAGTATATAGATATTTTAAATCATTGAATTTTCCCATTATTAAAACATTGGCATAGAATCTAATAAAAAAAATAAAAAAATGAATTTATCCATTTTAGGTGATTTACAACACGAAGATGTACCTGTTTAGGGAACAGCTGGGTTACAATGAATACACCTTACTGACTTTGCAAAGAATGGTACAGTTTACCGCCGTACTGTACGTCCGAGCCTGGCTCTCAGCTCCAGTTGCTGCTGATGCTCCTGTCAACGACCTCTGCCTCTACCGAGATCTGATCCGCTACAAGATGGTGGACAAGGAAGTAGCTGAGAGTGCTCTAGGTGTTCTCCGACGGCACACTTCTTACATGAGGCCAGAAAAGGTAGTGTTTGCTCTTTGCAGCGATTGTGTGACCAGCAAACAGAAACAAGATATGGCACAAAAGCTGGCCTCACTACCAGTATCGGAAGAAAATTATGAAAGCCTAGTCCTCCTAGACAATGACACACAGCTGATAGATATACTAGACGAAAGAGCGTGGTTTGTTTTCCAGCTCTTGAATGTTACTTCAACCACGTGGATGAGCAAACCGGTAGAGGAATGGATTGATGATCAGGACTTCAATACTTTTTGTAACTTTGTCAAATGTCTTAAAGTCACCAATGATGTGGCCGAGCGAGGCATTGCCATGATCCAGGACTTCGCAAAAACGATAACCAAAAACGAAGAACAATTGCAATGGCTTCTACAAGCAGTTGAAAAGCATCGAAACACCATACCCAACTTCAATAAATCCACATTGAACATTCTACGTTAGACACACCATGCAGAACTAAAGAAACAGACCATAATTAGTACCAAAATGTGATTCAAATAAATGTTCGGTAACACTGATTCATTTATCTTTTGTACAAAAATATCAGCAAATGTTCTTAATTGCATTTTTATATCAAGAATACATAAAATCAAGTAAACTGCAATAGAAATATAATAATTAGGTTCATAATTAAGGAAAAATTTAACTTCCTTAAATGCAAGAAATTCAACCTCAATGAGGAACCACTAAACAAAATTTGATTTTGATAAAAATGGTATCAATGGACTTCTATTGATTTATATAATGGGGAAAAATACCATTACCTATAAATTTCAAACTTTTGTTTTTTTTAACCACCCTAGTACCCGTGATACTAACTTGCATCCTTTTACGCAAAAGTTAACCATACAAATGCTCTCTCTCTCTCTCTCTATATATATATATATATATATATATACACAAAGGTGGGCACCCGGGCCTCAAAAAGGACCGACGGTCCCGGTCCCGGTCACGGTCCTTTCTGAAGATAGGACCTAGGAACGACTCGGTCCTCGGTCCTTATATATAATATGTGAAAAATTTGATTAAAATGAAAAATGAAATTAAAGACACCGGAAATCTTTAATTTTATTAACGTAAATTATAATTAATACAATACATAAATGATGAAAAAAAGTTATTAAGTTAAATGCTTGAGTTTCCCTTCAAGAAGACTAGCATTTCAAAATGGCTGTCACTGAGCCCTGACCTTTTCGGCTTGAGCACTGGTCGAACTGGTTCTGGACGTGAGGGTGGCGCCTGGAGACATGTCGCTTGAGGTTGTTTTGGCTCTTGTTGCTTGTCGAGAGGATGTTCTTGTTCGGCAGGCACAGCAAGCACTTGTACTCCAGGTTCTGCTCACCCTTGGGGCCAAGGTATTCAAAGTATTTGTCCAGGTACGGCCATGGATTGCCGGGTTCAGTTCTTCCGCTAGGAGCTCCAGTTGCTTGACTTGAAGTTGAAGCACTAACATCAGTAGATTCTTCGTCTCCTCCAGGTGTTGAAACAAGTTTCAGTTCAGTCTCAGTCTCTTTCTGAGTCTTCTGGAGGAAACTATCCATCTTCTTTAGAACTTCAAATAATCACTAAACACACTAAAATCACTAAAAAAGACCGTCCGGACCGGACCGTCCGGAATTGCTTAAAAATGGACCGTCGCTCCTCATTTCGGTCCTCACTGAGAAAAGGACCGACTTTCCCGCTCATGGTCCTTAAAAAGGACCGAGTTCCTGGAACTCGGTCCTGCCCACCTTTATATATATATATATATATATATATATATATATATATATATATATTAGGGCGCATCGAAAGTAAAAATTTTGAAAATCAATATTGGCATGGTATGCGATTGTTGCCTTTTAATAATAGTATTAACATGGCTGAGTTTCAGATTTTTAAAATTATATCTTCTACTACCACGAGGGGGCTTACGTTTTCCAAAAATATCCATAATCGAGATATACGAAAAATAAATGTACCTTAATTTAGGTTATACAACTTTCAGCTAATTTAGGATTTTTTATCTCAAATTACCCAGAACTCACCACGTGGAGGTAGTTGCATGTCGAGTTCCACCCATCCATTGGAAAATAGAACTACTGAATTATGTATTGGTTTTTAGTATTAAATTTATTCATGATCTGTCGAGATTCCAGTTTTGCTTTAATGAGTCCTATTCTTCCGCGGTTGCCACAAACAGTTGCTGATGCTTCTCTTACTATTCTAACAGAACTTTTAACTGCCTGTGTATGACACGGCATGCTGAACTTTAAAAGTGGAGTGCCATCTTGAAGGTATTAATGAAGGTATCAACTGTTCATTGCTTAGATATATTATTAGCGGTGGCTCGACTCCTTCATTCTCATTCCATTTAATTAAACCTGTGTAATGTTAAGCCTCCAAATTAATATTTGGAACCGTAAAATGCCTTGTAGTATTAGAATTGGAGGCAGATCGAGCGTCATATATTCTGCGAAGAGCTACCTGTCTGATAACTTTAGATTCATCTGCTAGCATCTGCTAGAGTCGAAAAAAGTGCTGTGAGCCATGACTGCATGAGGGATTTTTTTAATATTAAACCAAACTGTTGCATACACATCAATTACATATTTTACTAACAACCTAAGCTTCTTGGATTATCAGTTCCCCTATAAAGTCGCAAAATCCTGTTTGCCGTTCTTAACCAGCGAGAATGATTCATTGGACCAGGGTCACGTAAAGCCACATCTCTTAAACAATGACCTGAGATTACTGCTTTGCACATTTCATATAAGTATTTCTGGTCTGTACTAAGATCGTCAGGATTATCAATGCTTGGTAATGGCTCTTTAATCTCAACTGAATTAAATTTTTCTAACGGCAAAGTTTCACAGTTCTGCAGTTTCTTTCCAAGAGGACCAGAAAAAGAATATGGTTTTAGGGGGTTTTAGTTTTATCATTTCTGTGAATGATACCTATGTCCTGCAAAACAGCGACGTAAGTGCAGCAACAGCCCTATCCGAAACACCATACCTGTCAGCTTCTCTCACTACAGTTGAAAGAGGTGTCCTCATTTGTTCATTTATTTCAGGAGGTTGTAGTTTAGATGTAGAAGGTGCAATATCAGATTCTTCTGAACTGGATACTATTAAATCAACTTGGTCTTCCTGTCCAATTGGTATTCTGTCAGATAACTAATAACTTGATGTCATTACTGATGACATTGAAGATGACGTAGCTCTTAAATACTTTGAAAGATGTGCTTCATTTTGATCTCTACGCTGCTTTTTTCTTTCAATTCTCTTGATTTCGTTACATCGATGCGCCCAATAAATATTTTTTTTATCAGAACGCTGATCATTCAGAAATGTTTTTTCTTCTTTGGGAACTTTCTTCTCAGCTGTATTTTTATATACACTTACGTTGTTTGCAGGGTTTTAGCAGCTTACGATATTGTTCATGATTTGATCGAATTTTTTCCATAACACGCTTGTGTGATATAGGTATGCTTACACTTTCCCATACTTGCTCAACCTTTTGAGCAACCTTTTTTGCACATTCAAAGGACAATGGATGAACAGTTTATACACTTTTAGGTTGAAGTTTGCTCAGTAAACAATATTTTATGATGGATTCATAATCTGACAAAACATTTAGCTTCAATTCACTTGAATCTCCAAATATAAGGCAAACAACAAATTGTCTAGTTTTTGCCATTGTAGTACTAAAACAAACGAAAAAAAAATTGCTGTATTTATCAGTAATATATTTAAATGAATTACACTGATCAAAAGTAGATACACAATATATATATATTATATACTTACTTATTATATTATTACTATATATTATTACTAATATTATTATATTATTACTAATATTATATATTATTACTTACTTATTATATACTTACTTATATATATATATATATATATATATATATATATATATATATATATATATATATATATATATATATTATATATATATATATATATATATATATATATATATATGTGTGTGTGTTGTGTGTGTGTGTGTATACATATATATACACAAATATACATGCCCTGCGATTGAAGTTTTGCACGACAAACTAAAAAATAAAATAATACCACACATAGCTATCTTAAGCTTTGCTAAACTGTTCTTAAAGCGATAGGATGACTCATTTAATGCAATAACTTTTATCTCAGAATTAATATATATATAAAACAATAATTTTTATAATATGATTGGTAAAATAACCCGAATCAAGTCATTAATTCAATAATTTCACTCGGTGGAAAACTGATGCTGTTTTATCAAACTTTCCTCGGCTTGTCGCAGTTGAGGATATACTGTAATCAGAGGATGTTCATACTACACACGATGAATACTTATGTTGAAAGGCAACGATTGCACACCCTGCCGATTGGCAATTAAAATTTTTTTTTTGCCTCTGTAAGTTCGATGCACCCTAATATATATATATATATGTGTGTGTGTGTGTGTGTGTGTATATATCGGCTGATTCAGCATCGTGTCTCCCCAGTTGATAACACGTTTCCAGCAATGTTATGATAGATTAGACGAGAGCCATCAACGTTCAAAAGATTTGATTCTTATATATATATATATATATATATATATTTTTTCATTTGTTGTTTTCTCTTTCTCGTCTTGCGCGGAATATCTCCTATACAAGCGTCGTTCTTTACGTTATTTATACTGCGTGTTCTTTGCAGTTGAATGTTATATATATATATATATATATATATATATATACTTTTAACAATAGTAGTATGGCCGCAAAATGGACGAGTGCATATGCAAATGCAATGTTGATCATATGAGTACCAGTGCCAACCCCCTACCCCCTTGTTGCAAGGTGCCAACCCCCTTCCCCCTTGTTACAAGGTACCAACCCCCTCCCCCAGTGCAAACCCCAGGGTGCCAATAAAAGGGGGAAGTCCACCTAACCCCTTTGGGGGAGGAGTTGGGACGGCCTCAGCCTCCAAAGGGATATACCTAACCTAAGAGAGAGAGAGAAAGAGGAGAGAGAGGAAGAGACCGTCCAGCTTCTGCGAGATGCAGAAGCTTAATGAGAGCTAAAGGTAGCAACACTTGACTTAGAACTCGAAATCTGTCAGTTGACTTAGAAGACCTAGAAAGCAGGTGTATGTGTATATATTAATTAACTTTTCAGCTGCCAGATTGCGTTATTCAGATATTTTTGACAATTGGCTTAGAAATCTGTCAGTCTGCTTAGAAGGCGTAAATGGCACAATATATATATATATATATATTAGGCCGTTTCAAAAAATCGAAATTTATGATGGCTCAACGCACACATACTAAAAAGGTAATATGTCATGAATAAAGACTTCATGCAAAATATTAAGACAAGAGCTTATTGTTATCCCACCCCTCAATGCATATCTATTTTACCCCTCATGAGAAAATTTTCATTTTTCTGGCAAATATATTTATTTATTTTGTGATGTCCTCTTAAATTTGGTATATAAAATTCATAAATAAAATTGGAAGATAAGTAGGTCATTTTCAGGAATGGTCCAGTAACCCCCCTATATTCTTTAGAGAGAATTCTAGAAAATTCTTCCTTCAGGAAAACTATTCTAGAATTTCCATTTTTTCCCTTTATGGATTATTTGATGTTTTATTTGCTTTCTATAATTACTGATATTTTCACAAGTTTACTGTTCTAGAAAGGTTACTTCATGTTACTTTACAACTTTCTTACAGTAATCAAGTCATAATATAATTTAGGTGAGTGATTAATGATTATATTATATTATTAAGACTAACAGGTGGTAAAACTTTTTCCCTCAGAATTATGGCAAAAACCAGAACCATGTGTGAAGTCTGGTTGGTCGGACAAGTGCTGGAAGGGGGTTTTTCTGAGAAGCAGCTTCCAACTAACAGTGATGTCCTTAAACGTTTTTTTTATCACATTAAGGTGGGAAAGCAAAATGTCTCTGTAGCTTGCGCAACTGTAGCCAACGAAGTTATTGCTATGTGGGAAAAAGCCTCCTTAATTACATCCCACAAGCCTTATATTGTCTCAAAGCTTAAAAGGCTTTACAATAAGGATGAAGGGCTGGTCAAGAACCGAACTCGACGAACTCCTACCCAAGAGAAGAATGAAGCAGAATTTGTCACCAGCTTAAAGAAGCTTTTCGATGTAGCTCATTCAGAAGTGGAAACAGAAATAAAATTGCAGGAGGATAAAGATTTTCTTAAGGATCAAAGGAACGATCGGAAAATGATTATGGGTCCAGAAGACAAGGAGTTTTCAAGAAAGGCAAAAGCACGACAGATAAGCATGGAAAGAATGGAAAAACTTCGCAGGATATCAAAGGAAGAAATGAGGCAATTGACAAAGGTTGTGGATCTCAACCAATGTGAAAATTCCGGTTCAGGAGGAAGTGAAGAATCATCTGGTGATGAATTGTTCTACAGAGCACTCTCATCATCATCTTCAAAAAAGGAGAAGCTTGAACCAGGTGTAATTGTTAGGGATAAAAAGTTCTTGGCTGCTCTGGACCGCACTGGAACATCTGCAAGAGCTGCTATGCACATTGTGGCACCTGCCCTTTCAGCTGCTGGAGTGAAAATTGAAGAGATCACACTTTCATCATCCCCCTATCTACAGGTCTTGGCGATCAACACGGATGCAGATGGGAGAAGACATTAAAGCCAGTTTCCAACCAAATACCCCTTTAATAATTCATTTTGATGGAAAGCTTCTTCCATCCATGCATGGGGGTAAGATTGATGTAATGCCCATTGTTGTGACTGGTGCAGGCGAATTAGAAAAATTACTGTCTATTCCAAAGCTTATTTCTGGAACGGGAGAAGAAATGGGGAGAGCAGTTTTAGATGTCTTGAAGCAATGGCCACAAGTAAATGAGTAGGTAGCAGGCCTTTGTTTTGATACTACTTACTGCAAGCAATACAGGTGGTATCCATGCTGGGGCTTGTACCATCATCCAAAAGGCCCTTCAGAGATCACTCCTTTTTCTGGCATGCCGCCACCATATCCACGAGCTTCTTATCACTGCAGTTTTTGACATGTTTTTCTCTTCTTCGGGTCCACAAATTCCCTTATTCAATCGATTCAGAGATTGTTGGGATAACATTGATCAGCAGAATTACAAGCCCTATGAACCCAATGATCTCACCTCAGAATCTTTAGATCATTGGATCTTGAAGCACAGAGACAAGCTTATTTCTTTCATCAACTCCAAACTTCAAGAGGGCCACACTCGAGGTGACTACAGGGAATACTTAGAACTTGCACTTATCTTCCTTGGTTGTCCAATGCCTAAAACAAATAAAGGCTCTGATAGCAGATTTCACTACCCAGGAGCTTACAGCAGAGCTAGATGGATGGGAAAGGACATCTATTCCTTAAAAATTTACTTATTTAGGAACCAATTCCTTCTCACCCATCATGAAAAACAAGCTCTGATACGAATAAATGCCTTTTCAGTGACAGTTTATCTTCAAGCTTGGTATACATCTCCAGTTGGAATTGATGCTCCAGCAAATGATTTGGCCCTCCTGAAGATGCTACATATCTACAAGATCCAGGTTGATAAGGAAGTGGGTGCTACAGCCCTCAAAAAACTTCAGAACCATGGTTGGTACTTGAGTGAGGATCTTGTAGGATTTGGCTTTTTCTCAAACCTCGTGACTGAAGATGATAAGGTTCTAATGCTCCACAACCTTCACCACGCGCCTCCTCGAAAAGTGAGGGCAAGAAAGGTGGACCCCCGAATGTTGCAAAACCCCAATGACTTAAAGATTACCAGTTTTGTCACAACTCAAACACAAGACTTCTTCAAGTGTTTGAAAATAGAAATTCCCAAGAAACTTGAAGACATTGAGGAGCACCGTAATCGGGTCATGGCAGTCAAAGTAATCAACGACTGTGCTGAACGAGGAGTCAAACTGGCTACAGAGTTTAATGAGAAGCTCACAAAGAGTGAGGAAGAGAGACAACTGGCCTTTCAAATCATTGAAAATCAGAGAAAGGAGGTTCCTCAGCCACTGAAATCCCTATATTCTTAATCAATATATGTCTTAAATAGAATTTAAGTCGCTTTGTTTTAAAACATATTTTTCGTTCAGTCTTATATTTGCTCTAATTATCCATTAATGTAAAAGAAGTGCCATCTGAGGGGTGCCTTTTTATCATTCAAATAAAATGATATTTTGTCTATTTGTTTTTCTTCCTTTATATAAAAAAATAAAAGTGTGTGCGTTTATCAAAATTCAATTTGAAAAATTACCATATAATCGTGAAACGGTCTAAATTATATATATATATATCGTGTTTGAGCTGCTTAGAAAGCGTAACCAGCCATTTGGTATATACATGGTGGGCCGAAAGTCTGGATCCATAGGAAAATATTAATTTCAATACATAAATTACAACAAATGGTAAATACTTAAAATGAATATCAACTTTAACTCGTAAATGCGTATCCGTGATACTGTACAGTAGTTCGTACTCCAGTATAAATACTCAAATACTTTTTTATTTCAGCCCAGAAATGGCTTCGAATCTAACAACAGAAGACTGGGTAGAACTTGTGCTCATGTACGCAAGACAGGGCGCTACACACAGAGAAGTTGCTACCGAATTCAATAGAAATCATCCTGATAAGCATCCAGTAACACATGCGACTGTTGGCAAGTTGTTTAAACGTTTCAAAGAAACAGAAAGTGTACATGATCGACGGCGTTCTGGTCGTCCAAAAACTGCAACTGATGAAAATACCTCTGCAATGGTATGTGAAACTTTAACGAATAGTCCAGTAAAGTCAACAAGAAGATTATCAAATGAAACACGCATCTCGAGAACGTCAATTCGAAGAATTATTAAAAATCATAAATTCCATCCCTAAGTGTCTCGATGTCAGAGGCCGCCAATTTGAGCATTTGTTATAATTTGTTGTTTATACTGGAGTACGAACCACTGTACAGTATCACGGATACGCATTTACGAGTTAAAGTTGATATTCATTTTAAGTATTTACCATTTGTTGTAATTTATGTATTAAAATAAATATTTTCCTATGGATCCAGACTTTCGGCCCACCCTGTATATTCCCATCACCCCAGTTATTCCTTAATATTATATACAACCAAAATAAATAAATAAAACACCATTCATGAAATATATAAGATATAGATATACATTCAAAAATAATATATAGCAAAAATACACACATTAAGCGAAGGAAATATATACATTCTTAAATAATAATATTAGTACAGGATAAAACTATATAATCATTTAATACATGTACGAGCAAATACGCCCTTATATGTATATCTAAACACCAAAACTTATATAAAAAATAGTACAGGTGTTGTGTGCAACTCTTTTACTTAGGTATGCGCACCTTTCTTTCTTTTGCAACTTCTGACACCATTTATGTAGTGCCCAACCCGTTTATTTCTTTATGGTGCTGTATACCCTTTTAATTATGTTAATTCACTTCACTGACACCCTTTAAGTTGGGCGCTACCCTTTAATTCTATTTCAAATTATTTCTTCTTTTCGTTCAGGATGACTCGGCCTATCCACTCGGATGGCCCTTTAAATTGATAGGCGTAAGTTCCTTCAGCTTTCCAGAAGCCTACTTTACATTTCAAACTTTGAATGTTAATTAACCCTCAGCTTACAAGAGAGGCCTATTGCAAGGTAGCTAACAAACAACACACGCTCTCTTATAAAGTTTATTAAATTTCACTCGAATCAGTACATGAATTTAGAAACTTATTCTGGAGTAAATTTGTCAATTTTCATACAATGCAATCCAATTTTAAATTCAAAGACAAAGTTCACAGTTATCTGAATTAAATCGTTTAAATTTACCAATTTTCCGTGAAATACAATCAATTTAAATCAAAGAAAAAGTTCACAGTTATCTGAATTTAAGTCTTTATATAGAGGGGTTTTATATTTTAGTGCAACAAAACAAACAACGAGAAATGAAGTGGTCAAAATCGACCAAGAGAATTGAAGAGATGGGTTACTTACGATGGAGGCATACCGTTACTGTCAATTGTTCTACGTAAAGACCGTAGACTTGTCGCTCGCATACAACTAAGCTAAATCCGCCAATACAGTGGCTCCCTTCGTCAGCCAATAGACTGGTCATGCAAACTAGGCACAGACGTACCGTTTAACATTTATTTGAACCAACTTAATTTAATTTAAATTTCACAAAATGTTTGGTCGGTTAACTAACATTAGTTCAGATCTTCTACCTAAGTTCTCGTTTTCCGGTCGCTAACAATTCGTTTTGGTTTGGTTTAACAAGTTCGCGTGAACAAATGCAATACAAGTTCTTAATTACAATCATGAGACGTTATAATTTCAATTCTAGATTTTTTCTTACACCACAATTCTAATAGAGTTTATTTAGCCACAGTTAATTTCAAGGAGGACGACTACCAACTGACTTAACAATTTCGAATTTCTTTACAATTTTAAGGACCCCGCCTTCCAATGTTCTGAAAACCTATCAAACCATTTGTTTCTCTCAAGGCCGTCCCCCGGAAGGCGATTACCCATACAAGAAGGAAAGAAGGCGTCTTTACTACGTTTCCCAGGATCCTTGCCCTGATTGGAGCTGGACCTGACTTCCGAGTATAGACCCCTCCTTCTTCCCAAAATACATTTAAATATAGTTAACAGATTCGAAGTCCCAATTTTATGACTCACGTCGTGGTTCAATTTTAGCAAGCGTCTTCGAATCTGCCTTACAAAAGTCGCACCATCCGCGAAACGAATCCAAAACTTTCCGACCCACGAAAGAGGAACCAACCATTTCGCATATACACCCAATCCGTTGGATTGCCCTTCCTTTGGGGTCGGGTCTCGGTGATAAACCTCTGTCCCAACGTGGTTCGGCTTTATCTTCCCTGAGCTGAATTAAATGGAACAAACGTTAAACGATTGAAACACTTCTAATTTATTCGTTCATGAATATTTATAAGCCAAACCACTTGCTTTTAGAGATGTACACAACGAAATCTTAAAACTAAATTTCTGCACTTATTTTACAAAAGATTCTGCCAAATTTCATGGTTACGACATCCCTCCCTCCTTTAATTTTGCACTCGATGCAAACTTTCTTAACTAGGGCGGTATCTCACTTTACTCACAATTTTACACCAACATTTACTCACAATTTTACACCAACATTTACTCACAATTTTCACAAAATTTTTCCATTTATTTGTCCCCTTTATTGGGACACTAACACTGACACATTTTATTTGTCCCCTTTATTGGGACACTAACACTGGCACATTTAGTTTTAGTCATTCTCGGTTTCTTCGTAGTGTACTCGAAGTCGGGACCTAAGAACGTACGGACGCTCAACCGGTGGCCCTGTGAAAGCAGCCTATCTGCTTTGTCCGGGGGACCCTATTCCCATAAGATCCCCGCGAGGAGGTAGTTCGGAAGCATCCGGCGGCTCCTGCCCGCCACTCGGTCCTGCCAGGGGGCAGGAGGTGCACTCCGGTTCACCTCCACGGGTCGATGTTCCTCCGTTCCCTGAGCGAAGCTCTAGGGGAGGAAGTAGTTCGGAGGCTCCCGGCGGATCCCATTCCGCCACTCTGTCCTGCCAGCGGGTAAGAAGCGCACTCCGGTTCACTTCCCCCTGTTGATGTTTCTCCGGTGTCGAGGGCGGATCTTCAGAGAGGAGGGGCGGTGACCCTTCCCCAATCTCATCCCCTGCGCCGTCCGCCCGCCTTGTTGCTCGACGTCCCATGGGGCCTCGATGCTGCGGCGGATGCGGTCTCGATGGATCACTATCTGATGTCCAGTGATCATGTGACGCAGGAGATAAGTGGATGGAGTCTTCTGTTCGATTATGATGTATGGACTCTTGTACCGGGGCTCCAACTTGCCTCTGCCCGGTCGTGGGTAATCAATGTACACCAAGCCCTGGGGTGCCTTTTCTTCGAACGGCTTCAATTCCTTGATTCCGTTAGTCTTTTCGTAGCTCCGCATGAACTCTTCCACTCGGCGGTAGATTTCGCTCAGACTCCTCTTTCGGTCTTCGGCGTATTCCTCTGGGTTATACGGGCTCTCGCATGCCTCCTGTGGCATGCGAAATAGCTTTGAAGGTACGTTGGTCGTTCGCCCATACATCAAGAAGAATGGAGAATACCCCGTGGCTCGGTGCACTCGGATGTTCAGGGACAATTCCACGGTGTCGAGGATTTTATCCCAGTCTCGTCCAGTTTCTTCATAAAGTATGCGGAGTTTGATGCATAACTCTTTATTCAGACGTTCGATCTTCCCGTTGTTTTGGGGATGGTATGCGGCGGTCCGTTGGTTTTGTACTTCCCAAACCCGGAAGAGCTCCTACAAGGTAGAGTTCCAGAACTCCTTACCTTGGTCGGATACTACTGCTGAAGGGGCGCCCAGTTTGCACAGTATTAAACGATGGAACTTGTCCGCCACCTCCCGGGCCGTCTTGTCCTTTATTGCTGCCCGGATGGTAAACTTGCTGAAACTGCCCACACACGTGAGGATATAATTGCTGCCTTCCCCGGTCGGAGGAAGGGACCAACTAAGTCCACGTGCAGCAGTTCCCACGGACTGTGGTCTCGTACACAAGGCATTGTTTCCACAGTCACTTTCCGCGTCTGTTTATTTCGCGCGCACGTGTCGCACGTTTGGACCACCTGCCGTACCTGTTGAACCATACCTAGCCAAAAATAGAGGTCCCGTAGGATTTCTGTAGTCCCTGCAGCTCCCGGATGAATGCTCCCGACGTCCGTGTGTGCGTTCCAAATGAGCTGCTCTCTTAACTTTTTAGGAACTACGATGACCTCTCTTCCGTTCACATCGACGTAAACCAGCAGGTTCCTCATTAGTTGAATCTCGACGGCTGGATGGACTTGGATACGGGCCAGCTGAA
This sequence comes from Bathynomus jamesi, assembly GCA_023014485.1. Classification (NCBI taxonomy): domain Eukaryota; kingdom Metazoa; phylum Arthropoda; class Malacostraca; order Isopoda; family Cirolanidae; genus Bathynomus; species Bathynomus jamesi. Next base: position 1,268,902 of record JAJOZX010000139.1, on the reverse strand, counting down.
AGCCTTCCCTTCTTCGATGGCTGTTCGGATTGCCGCTATTTCAACGTCCTTCTGCTGGTGTTTGCTTATTACCTTGCGATCAATGATCGCTTTTTCGTATATTGCATTTACCACCTGCTTAGTCACTCCAGGCGGGCGGGACAACCAATCGGCGACTCTGTTGAGTTTGCCCTTCACGTACTCGATGAGAACGTCGTAGTCTTGCAGTGTCATAACCCAACGCGCTAGTCTTCCATTGGGCTCTCAATGTCCTTCCCTCAGAAGCCACTTCAACGGCTTATGGTCAGAGCGGACGATGACCCTCTCACAAAATGTGAGGGGCCGAGCCTTCTTCAATGAAAAGACAATGGCCAACAGCTCCTTTTCGTAGGTGGAATAATTTAGTTCCGCGCCCATTAGTGTTCTGGAGAAGAAGAGGATTGGTTTTTCTATTCCTTCCTGTTCCTGCTCGAGTACTCCCCCGATAGCTACTTGACTCGCGTCCGTGTTCAAAATGAACTCCTGATCAAAATTTGGGTACGCCAGTAGGATGTCAGTGGTCAGAGTATCTTTGAGTGATTGCCATGCGGTCTCTTGCGGAGTGTCCCATCTCCAAGACTCCTTGGTGGACACTTCATTAAGAGGCCGCGCAATCTGACTGAATCCCTTTATAAACTTTCGGTAGAAGGAGGCGAGGCATAAAAATTGCTTCAGTTCCGTTTTGATGGTTGGCCTCCGGGAGTTTTTGATGGCCTCTACTTTGGATTCCTGTGGCTTCACCCCGTTCCTGGTGACCACGTGGCCTAGATACTCCACCTGAGATTGTAATAACTGACATTTTTCTAACTTTACCTTCAAGTTGGCGGTGCGTAGGCTATCCAAGGCTCTTCGTACCCTCTCGTCATGTTCTTCTAAAGACCTTCCAAGGACAATGAGGTCATCCAAGTAAATCAGCACTTCCTTGTCCAGTTGCTCCCGAAAAATAACCTTCATTACTTTTTGGAACACTGGTGGACTAATGGACAACCCAATTGGGACCACCCTGAACTCGAAATGACCGCTTCCCGTGGAGAAGGTAGTTTTCGAGATGCTGTCGTCGTGAATGGCCAACTGCCAATATCCCGAACGTAAATCCATGCTCGAGAAGTAATGAGTCCCGTGCAGCTTGGCCAAGGTTTCATCAATGATGGGTAATGGGTTTTGTCCTTTATGCAAATGGCGTTCAAAGGTCTATAGTCTACACGGAGCCTCAGGGCCCTAAGCTTCTTTTTCTTCAATCGCTTCCACTCTGGACTCCTGTGGTCACTCTTCGTTCCTAGTGATCACGTGGTCCTGGTCCTCTACCTGCGACCGTAGTAATTAATCTTGTCTTTCCCTCGTCGGTCTTCTTCCCTTTGGGAGCGACGGACATCGGTGAACATGCGCCTTGAGGTGTTTTCAATCTCTTCTTAGTCACTTGTGGAATTTTGACTCTTTCTCACAGTGACACTTGTTCCATTTTTTCTTTTCGGGCGAGGAATCGAACGGTTGTTCCGACTAACCTCCCCGTTCTCGTTGCCTCAACCATCATGCCGATGTCATCTTGTTTTCAAGGTCGTACTCGTCAGTTGTCACTTTTATTTCTCAAGAATAACTTTACCGCCTCCTTGAAAAGGGTTAACTTCCCTTTGAGATTTCCGCTCTGTAATACTTGCAAATCACGCTGAGCCTCACTGCACACCCACTGCAGCGGAGAGTAGACGTTCAGGGGAAACCATACCCCAAATTTTCTTCTCTGTCTATTCCCTTTTCATTTAACTTCCCTTTGGGCTTCTGCTCGACAACTTCTCCCAGTATCCTCGAGCCTCACCGCATATCCCATGCAGCGGAGAATAGACGTCCAGGGGAACCCATATCCCCAATTTTTCTTCACTGTCTATTCCCATATCATTTAACTTCCCTTTGGAATTCTGCTCGACAACTTCTCCAAGTATCCTCGAGCCTCACCGCATGGGGATGGGCCACTTCAGCGCCGACGTTTCAGCGCCGCTATTTCAGCGCCAGGCCACTTCAGCGCCAGACTATTCAGCGACGGGCCTTTTCAGCGCCGGTCATTTTCTCTGTTGTTTTTATTGACTATACTTGTTTTGACTTGTTTTATTAACATTACTTGTTGTTATTAACTTTGTATAATGTTGGTTTGGTTTTGGTTATGGTACTTTATTTTCCTTCCATTATAAAAAAAATTAGTGTTGGGATTAGGTTAGGTTAGGTTAGGTTAGGTTAGGTTAAGAATATTTATTCATATAACTAATGATGTAATTTCAGAATATTTTGCTCCCAACACTTATATCATTTTTCCTTTTTTTATTTCAGAATTTGTGAACCCTTTATTTTCCTTCCATTATAAAAAAATTAGTACCTGCACATAAAATAAAAAAATTGCGCTGAAAGGGCCCGTCGCTGAATAGTCTGGCGCTGAAGTGGCCTGGCGCTGAAATGGCGGCGCTGAAACGTCGGCGCTGAAGTGGCGGCGCTGAATCGTACGCTACCCCACCGCATATCCCATGCAGCGGAGAATAGACATCCAGGGGAACCCATACCCCCAATTTTTTTCTTCACTGTCTATTCCCATATCATTTAATTAACTTCCCTTTGGGATTCTGCTCGACAACTTCTCCAAGTATCCTCGAGCCTCACTGCATAATGCATATCCCATGCAGCGGAGAATAGACGTCCACGGGAACCGCGTCCCCGGGTTTCATTCTGACCCTCCTCGTCAGAATCTTACTGGCTTCTTTATTCTGTCTGCTCCCATTCCTGGTCTGGTTACCTCTTCGTTCAGAGTGACGACTCTTTTTTCTTCACCGTTACCTTTGTTTCGTCTTCATATCCTCCGAAACAACACGCCTATGGGCAAGTCTTGCTGAGCCTCTGGAATTATACAGACACAAAAGAATTCTTCAACCCCCCTTCCCATAGTCAAACTTAATTCTACTCCCTTACAGGAATGGGCGGCTCCTGTGCAACCGTGTACTGAGAAGTTGCCAACTGTCCAAAGAAGGCTCCCGATGGTCTTGTGCCTAGCTTATGTCATTGTGACGGAAGCTCCACCATCGACCAGCGCGGTGAAAGCTTGTTGAGCGACGAATACTGGTAGAGTGATCAGTCCTAGCCGACGACTCGCCGCTACTTCCTCTGAAGCCTTCCAGTCCTGCCGAAGATTTGCTCGAGGGCACGCCTCTTCCCGATGTCTCATTTGCTAGCAAATCTTGGACTGGCTCCGGCCACTCTCTTCCACTGTTTCATCTTTGGAGTCACTGTCTTCATTTGACTTGGTTTGTTTTCTCTTCTGGTTTCTCATGGGGTTGTAGTCACATTCTTGAGTTGTGTTATTCCTCCTGTGACCAGTGTCACAGTTCTTCCTTCTGGGCTCTCCTCTCTTGCTGGACTTGTCTCCGTCGTTCACCTCCATATCCTTGATGTTGTCCTCCTTCGTGGCTGTTCTTTCTTCTGGATGTTGTGAATTGTAGTCCCAGGATGTGGGACGATTTTGCAGTTTCCGCAGTCTTCGGCTTCTATCTTGTGGCGTTTCTTCTCTTAGGACCTCTTCATCTCTTAGTCCTAAGCTTGGGTTGTTTACCGAAAACTTGATTGATTCCATCCAATATTCCCGAAAGGATGTTCCTTTGATGCAATTACAAGCATACTCCGGCATAACGGACTTCAACGCGTCCTTAAGTATGCCCTCTTTAATATGTCTCCTTATGGGATTAGCTTGAACTAAGGCATTACCTGAACTTAATAATCTTGTGGCAATTATGTTGAATGTCTCACCTTTTTCCTTCCTGACGGCGTTTGGGCTGGTTCCTGGTTTCTCTTGTGCCCGTTCGCCCAAAGACGTCGGCGAACTTCTTTCCAATGTGTGTCCAAACGTTGTTTGCTCAGGACCCCTTACTGCCTGTTCACGTTGCAAAGGTAAGCTAGTACTCGGTAATCCCTGTACGACAGCTTGTCTGTACTTCTGCAGGCCTTCGTCGGTGTGGTGTTTCTCGGCTCTTGTGGTGTGTGCACTTCTGCAAGGGTTCTTTGGGATGTCTTCTGGGTTCTCTGGTCTCCACCCAACCCTTTCCTGCGTCGAAAGTTCTTCTTCTATAACGGGAGGAACTAGAGAGATTCTTCGGGGACGAACCCCCGACCTTCGGTTGTCTCAATACTCCAGCTGCGGAGTAATCATTGCATGGTCTTCCAGTTTCGACCCTCTTCGGTTTATTTCTCCCTCTAATTCCGTGCATTCCTTTAATAACTGAATAATGTTGGCAAAATTTATCCTTTTTAAATTTTTCAAACTTTCTGTACTTATTTCGTTTAAGTTCGTTGGTTAAGTATCACTAATGTTACTTACGCTTTCTTCCCCGTTCGTTATATTCCCGCTCTTTACAGACATCGCGAAGCTTGTTTATTTATTTTTATTTTAAACCCGTTACCACTGTTAACGACACTTTTTACTGTTCCCACTTATTTTAACGAATTACTGTTCCAAATACTTTTACGTTAATGCTTTACTCTGTACCAAAGTTTATTTTAACGAATTACTGTTCCAAATACTTCTACGTTAATGCTTTACTCTGTACCAAAGTTTATTTTAACAAATCACTGTTCCCAATTTTCTACGTTAGTATTTTATTCTCACGCAAATTTATTTTAACAAAAAGTTACACTCTTGCTACCACTATCTTGCAATAGGATCCCACTTCTGACACCATTTATGTTGTGCGCAACTCTTTTACTTAGGTGTGCGCACCTTTCTTTCTTTTGCAACTTCTGACACCATTTATGTAGTGCCCAACCAGTTTATTTCTTTATGGTGCTGTACACCCTTTTAATTATGTTAATTCACTTCACTGACACCCTTTAAGTTGGGCGCTACCCTTTAATTCTACTTCAAATTATTTCTTCTTTTCATTCAGGATGACTCGGCCTATCCACTCGGATGGCCTTTTAAATTGATAGGCGTAAGTTCCTTCAGCTTTCCAGAAGCCTAATTTAAATTTCAAACTTTGAATGTTAATTAACCCTCAGCTTACAAGAGAGGCCTATTGCAAGGTAGCTAACAAACAACACACGCCCTCTTATAAAGTTTATTAAATTTCACTCGAATCAGTACATGAATTTAGAAACTTACTCTGGAGTAAATTTATCAATTTTCTTACAATGCAATCCAATTTTAAATTTAAAGACAAAGTTCAGTTATCTGAATTTAAATCGTTTAAATTTACCAATTTTCAGTGAAATACAATTCAATTATAAATCCAAAGAAAAAGTTCACAGTTATCTGAATTTAAGTCATTTATACAGGGTGTCCCGTAAGTCCGGCATCATAGGAGAAATTAATATTTTTCTCTTTCTACAAGCCATAATGTCTGTGAGCAAGGAAGAACGAATCCAGAAAATTCTACTCATAGGAAATCGGACCGCGAGCCAATAACACAGAGTTGTGTTAGCAGACTTGTTGCAAAGTTTAAGGAAACAGGATCTATAGAAGATAAACCACGCAGTGGACCTTCAAGGAGGTCCACTGACGATGATACAGCGACTGCTGTCCTGGCTCACTTTAACAGAAGTCTCAATAAGTCTCTTCGGCGATTGTCCGCCGAGTCAGGAGTGTCGAAAAGTAGCATCCATCGCATTCTTCAGGCTCACAAATGGCATCCATATAAACTTCAGATCCTACAGAAATTAAGCGAAAATGATCCCGACCGGCGGATGGAATTCTGTGAATGGGCTACGGACCAATATGCTCGGGATGCCAATTTCCCGTCCACCATTCTGTTCAGTGACGAGGCTGTTTTTTATGGAAATGGTGAGGTAAATCGACAGAACACCCGCTACTGGTCTCAAAACAACCCTCACTGGTATACCTCTTCAAAGGAACAAGGTGCATCTCGGGTGATGGTATGGTGTGGCATTTGGAAGGATCGCATCATAGGCCCCCTCTTTTTCGATAAATATGTCACTGGAGGAACCTACCTACGTATGCTCAAGGAAGAAGCATTTCCCAGTGTCTTGAACGAAGAAGGAAATTTCCCAACATGGTTCCAGCAAGACGGCACTCCTGCACATTACAGCACCCAACAATTCCCTGGTCATTGGATAGGACGTCGAGGGCCTGTGGAATGGCCAGCTAGAAGCCCGGATCTCACGCCACTAGATTTTTATCTCTGGGGCCACTTGAAAGAGCTGGTATACGCAGAGAAAATTAGGAGTGTTGAACATTTGCGGCAGCGCATTATTGGGGCATGTAACAGCGTTACTCCTGACATCATTCACCGTGTGCTTGCTGACTGGGTATCACGTCTGAATTTGTGTATTGAAAACAATGGTGGACATATTGAGCACGTTCTGTAAATAAAAGCTTTTGTTTTGCCTTTTTTTATTATTTTTCCTATGATGCCGGACTTATGGGACACCCTGTATAGAGGGGTTTTATATTTTAGTGCAACAAAACAAATAACGAGAAATGAAGTGGTCAAAATCGACCAAGAGAATTGAAGAGATGGGTTACTTACGATGGAGGCATACCGTTACTGTCAATTGTTCTACGTAAAGACCGTAGACTTGTCGCTCGCATACAACTAAGCGAAAATCCGCCCAATACAGTGGCTCCCTTCGTCAGACAATAGACGGGTCATGCAAACTAGGGCACAGATGTACCGTTCAACATTTAATTTGAACCAACTTAATTTAATTTAAATTTCACAAAATGTTTGGTCGGTTAACTAACATTAGTTCAGATCTTCTACCTAAGTTCTCGTTTTCCGGTCGCTAACAATTCGTTTTGGTTTGGTTTAACAAGTTCGCGTGAACAAATGCAATACAAGTTCTTAATTACAATCATGAGACCGTTATAATTTCAATTCTAGACTTTTTCTTACACCACAATTCTAATAGAGTTTATTTAGCCACAGTTAACTTCAAGGAGGACGACTACCAACTGACTTAAAAATTTTCGAATTTACTTAATTTACTTAATTTTTAAGGACCCCGCCTTCCAATGTTTTGAAAACCTATCAAACCATTTGTTTCTCTCAAGGCCGTCCCTCGGAAGGCGATTACCCATACAAGAAGGAAAGAAGGCGTCTTTACTACGTTTCCCAGGATCCTTGGACCCCTGATTGGAGCTGGACCTGACTTCCGAGTATAGACCCCTCCTTCTTCCCAAAAATACGTTTAAATATTGTTAACAGATTCGAAGTCCCAATTTTATGACTCACGTCGTGGTTCAATTTTAGCAAGCGTCTTCGAATCTGCCTTACAAAAGTCGCACCATCCAGCGAAACGAATCCAAAACTTTCCCGACCCAACGAAAGAGGAACACAACCATTTCACATATACACCCAAATCCGTTGGATTGCCCTTCCCTTTGGGGGTCGGGTCTCGGTGATAAACCTCTGTCCCAATGTGGTTCGGCTTTATCATTTCCCTGGGGAGCTGAATTAAAATGGAACAAACGTTAAACGATTTGAAACACTCTAATTTATTCGTTCATGAATATTTATAAGCCAAACCACCTTGCTTTTAGAGCTGTACACAGCAAAATCTTAAAACTAAAGTTTCTGCACTTATTTTACAAAAGATTTCTGCACGCCAGTTTCATGGTTATGACACAGGATAAAACTATATACCCATTAGTGTATGTATATATATATATATATATATATATATATATATATATATATATATATATAAACATCAAAACTTATATAAAATCAAAATGCATACACCTTATGTTCTACCGCGCTTAACTAAAATACTTAACTCGCACGTGATCGAGTCTACTGTTACATCATTGTTGCTTTGTACTATACAATAAATACAATTTAGCATTATTTCACCACTCAAGGTGTGCTGTTGCCTATACTCGATGTAAAGGGCGTTCATATCATTCACTACTATTTTTTAACCCACCTTACAAATGGTTGGCAAATTTTCTTGAAATACGGACAGAATACAATCGAAAGCACGCACAAAGAGGGCGTCGTTAGCCACAACATCGTTATTAAATTAAAGTTTATAAACACTCGTTTCCAATCGAGGTTTTTTTTCTTACCGATCCGAGCTTTTCAATCGTGAATTCTTCATCACAACGCATAGCGGCAATTGAAATAATCTTCTAAATTGTAACGACAGCACCTCATTATATAAAGATACAACTCTTCAGGCGAGCTCTGCCCTGTACCGCTCAAGTCCTTTGTACCAAAGTTCATGATATTTCGAAGAGTCTAAACTATTTAAATAAGTATCCAGCTCTAGACCATTCTCGCCTTGTTCATTCCTACATTCGATATACCCGTCGAAGAGAGCGGTGTATGCTTATTGAAGAACCGTATCAAAATAAACCATATCCGTAACACGTGCGTCTAATATAGGTTTTAGTTTGCGGAAACCTGCGATTTCAAACATTCTCGAGGATGAAGCGGTTGCGCGTGGGGCAAAACGTTATTATCGGATGCATTCTTCCACATCAGTCGTATATCAATGCATGGCTGATCGTTATTTATACACAACGTACAACCAATGGCATATGAGGGGTAGGGTGGTCCTCAAAAACGAATTTTTTATTTTTACTGCTCCCACCCGATAAAGTAGTTCCACTTCATAAAAAATTATTTTGGCAAAGTTTTTACCAGATCCGATAATATTTAGGGGTGGCTGTCAAACTTTAAATTTTGAACGAAATCCTTAAAATGGGCAAAATCTGCAGCATCTAAATTTACTGGCCACTTGTGGTACCTATCTGAGGAAATGGTGGGATTGGCACTGTTTGATGCTTCTGTGTCAGTAGACACAAAAAGATTAATTGTAAAGGGAATTAATGAGACAGAAGGCAGCCTAAAATGTCCTAAACGTGTGAGCCTTGGTCAAGATCATCTCCCAACATTGGATTCCTTGAGCACGAGAAACTCTTTCAAGCTTATACGGGCCCTCAATATCAATACTGCATTTATGCAAAAAGACCCGTCAACATGGGACTCAGATGATGAGTTTCAAGAGGCTCTTCGGAAAGTTGAAAACATCAAGGTCGTGAACGACAATGCCGAACGTGGGATTGCACTTATCCAGGATTATAGTGGAAAACACACTAAGAATGAAGAACAACTTCAATACCTATTGAAAGTCGTCGAGCAACACAGGAAGAAATATCCTGAACCTACTAAGATCTTAAACAGTGAGCTACAGTGAGTGGTCTTGCCAGCCATGACGATTCAAAATAGTACGTCATAAGTGTTATGTATATGTATAACGCTTATAATTTAAAATATATATGCAAAATAAAAATCTTTTAACTACACATTATATCAGTGGTTCCCAAGTGGTGATCCATGGATCCCTGGGGGCCAACTGAGCTTGTTCAGGGGTCAATAGAAAACCCCCGCCTTGCAGTTTTGTGGTAACTTCAAGCTTCGACAGCCACCTCTAATTATTATCCGATCGAGCTCAAATTGAAGGAGAATTATTTTCTTATTAAGTGGAACAACTTTATTGGGTGGGAGCATGTAAATTACCAAAAAAAAATATCGCCTCTATAAGGGAGGACCACCCTAATGAGGGGGTATCACTAATCTGTTCTCTTCTTGTACCTACACCTGCAGGTATTTTATAACGGCCCCTCACCCCACTTCTCAACTATCACGAAGACTCTATTCATCTCCTCAACACTTAAATAAACAAAATTACGTTTACCAGAGTTTGCTTGTCTACAAGTCGTTTCAAGTACATAGTTAATGGCACCGGTTTTACGTCTGAACACACGCAATGACTTCGTCACGGACACGTCGTATGCGGCATTGAGAATGCTGCTGAAAGGAAGCTCCATTGTTTTCTATTTTGAGAGTGCACAACCAGTCGGGTCAAACTCTGAGATGACTATGAGCAACCGGTGCGCTGTTTGGCTCGGGGACAGGTGTAGAGGAGTGAGTCATACCAAGCGTTAATGTTTCGTGTACGGGTTTGTTCCAGCATGAAAGAATCATGCGAGTATTTGTACCCATTATACGGGGCAATTTTCCGATACATGGGGCAATATCGGTTTTAATGTTTTATCGGAATGCGCACTAGACGTTCATTTCCACAAACTAAACACATTAACAATCCGGCACACTATTTGAGAGTAACATGTGCCCGTATTTGTCCTTTTTGTTTAACAGTCGATATTCATCTCTAAATTCTATTAAAAACTCACACAGGCCTTTAGCTACAACCTCACTGCGAACTTCGTCATAATATATATGAATGTAGTGGTAAAAGTACTTTAGCTTATCCATGATGACAAGGTTTACATTCTCAGCCGCAGGGTACGCGTACTCGGTATGATGCAGCATAACATAATACCGCCTGTCACACCACTCATCAACAAGACTCACTACTCATACCCGTTGCTTCTCTTCTGCGCGCGTTGTTTCTTTCACCTCACGGTATATATACCCTTTTATACAGTTTAGCCCTACAACGTAGTCCATTACATCGTTTGTGTCGCGAAATCCGACAATGCTCTCGCCAGAATATCCATAGAGTATTTGAACATCTTGTTCTTCAAGCTTCGCGCGATTCAATGTAGCATTAAAAATCTCAAAGGAAGGGGGGGGGGCTAGGCCGTCCTTCATTATTCACCATATCTTCCGACTTTACCGAATACCACTTCATAAACGTCGAACACGCAATATCAAAAGTAGTCATCACTATTTTTCGTCTACGTGAGAAAATACATGTCTGAGCTCCAGGGTTTGCAGCGGCCAACTGAGCAGGCAGAGGTTGAGATATGCCGAGGTAGTAACAGGAGTCACGTGACCCTTTGATTGAGCTTACAGTGTGTATATATATATATATATGCATGTGTATATATATATATATATATATATATATATATATATATATATGTGTATATATATATATATATATATATATATATATATATATATATATATATATATATATATATATATATATATATATATATGTGTGTGTGTGTGTGTGTAAAAATGAACAATGAACAATTCCTATACCATCATTATATGGATTCATTGTCTTCATGCAGTACTTATGTTCGTATGGTTTTTATGTTGAATGTTCATTTTTACATAAGAAACCAAAATCGCCTAAGCGAGTTTTGGATAGAATTTCGATTTGTATTTCTTTATTCATTACTGTATTTCTCTAAATTCATCTTTTCTAATAATGTATAAATATTATTATTCAACCATATTCATCTATGTCCATATCTTATCTTGACCATTGTCCATCAGTTTATTAATTAAATATTCATTTTTGCTTGTGAAATGCAAAACTTTATGCATTCGTTCGAAAACGCGCAAATACGTTTGCATGTATTATTATTTTTTTTTTTTCTTCAAGTGCGTTCACCCCTCGCAAGATATTCATAAATGCTTAGGTAAGTGGTCGAATTCGCTAATCACAGCAAAATCGAACGCTTCTAAGATAAAAATCTGCTTTCGCTCTGATCAAAATTTATAACATAAGGTGTTATGTTGTATGTTATATTATTATAATATACGGTATTGTTTCCCTGCCTGGCCACTAGTTCGTTATAGGCTTACGTCACATAGTTATCCCCATTCTCATTACTTGTACTTACTGTTTCTACCTAATTGTCATTCAAATTCTGTATTACTTATGTATTACGTTATCATAAATATCCGTGTACTTCCAATGAAAAAAATGTCATATTTTCCTCCGCTTTCCTCATCGCTGGCTAATTAGACTTTCAAACTCTGCTAACCAACCAGGTTCTAATACTATTTAACATAATTTGGCGTAATTATTGTTAACTATAAATATATAACATTGTTGTTAATCCCCTTTAAATTATAGAACAACGGTTAACTCCCCTTCATTATATCAATTGTATCACCAATTTAGATTACGTCAGTAGTAGATATGTCAATTAACAATTTGCTAAAATTGTAATTAAATGTAATCCTTTAATATAATGTAATTGATGTACCGTACTTTAATGAAACTGTAATTAATGATAATAACTTATAATGTACTTTAAATAGAAGTGTAATTAAACGATACTAAGTGAATATGAACTAATCCATAATTGTAATCATAACTGTAATAAACCGAAATTACAATGTACTCAGTGATGTACTTAGATTGTACTCATTGCACGACCCGACATTATGTCGCCATTTAGGAATGTATACGCGGCGATATTATTATTTTTTTATTATTATTTTTTCGTTGTAATAAATTTTGATGTGCTTTCTACTTTGCCAAATAACTGATGACTTGTTCTTTTTAAAAATTTCTTAATCATTTTTAGATTTAGCTTAATAATGAATCCTGAGTAACTTTTGCCATGTCATGTTTTGTATACATTCTCTCTTCGTTATAAAAGATGAAGTCATGTCTTGCCTAAGCATTTAATTGTAAAACTTAAACCTTTAATTTTTACTCATATGCATATTTTAGTGTAAAGATGCATAGTTCAAATTCCACTTTTAGTTAACTTGGCAGATGATAACATCAAATCTGAAAATACGCAGATTAAGATAAAAATATGGCTTCATCTTCAAATATCTTGTTTATTCGTTTAAACATTACCACAGCTAAAAGATTTACTTTATTTTCAAATATTGTGCAAAAATAATGCAGCCTTTTCAACATTTAATAATAATGATGTTAGCAGTTTTTGACTATATAAACCCACAAAAATTGTTCCATGTTCATTCTGATTCCAACTCAAAGGCTGAGCACTCCCTTGTTAGCAGCCTCGCTGCGAGGAGGGGGCAGAGGCCCCTTGCCTCCTAAATTTTTAGATTCCGGCCTGAGCCATGGTCGAAAGGGGTCGAACTTCTACCTCTGTAAATTCAGAGCACTACCTGTACATTTTTAGAAATAAACTACAGTAAAAGAAGTTTTCTTATCTTTTCCTTCGAGCCTTTTTCTCTTCAGGAATTTAGTCAGTAAAGTCGATAAGTTTAGTACCAAGAGAAAGTATCAGAGTATTATAGAAAGAGAAGAATTAACAACTGTCGACCCTATAGCGAAAGAAAAGAATTAGAATGTTATAGAAGAAAAGTATCGCGAGAAAATATCTGTTGCTGCCTCCTAACCAGAACCCCCGTCGACTCCGAACCACCCCAGGGCCATAGACGGAAGGGTTACAACATATATATATATATATATACATATAACAATCAAGGATTATGGTATCCAAAGGGTACAGTATCATAGGTACCAGGCGCCTGGTAACGTTTCCTATAGGTGTTACAGCATACCTTCCTACCCCTAAGTTCCTTCACGACCCCCAGTTTCCGAGCCAGAAAATTGTGGGTCCCCACAGTCAGTTGGGTGACTGGTCACCCTCATCTTCTAAGCACACTAGATCCTTCAACGAGTCAAAGTTAACGACTCGTCGGTTCGCCTGGTTAAGCGTGATACCCTTAGCCTTCACGATATATTTCATATCCTCCCCCACCCTCACCCGTACCCCATAAGTTTTTGGCCCTGTTGATACAAAGGAGTCAGCATATGCACCATCACCATACTCATCCTCAATGTCATCAGTCAACTTTCCGAGGAATTCCCCAAAAGGCGGCATGTATTCACCCTCTCTCTCTGTGAATATTACGCTATCTGTGTCAGCGTACAACACTGTCCGCCCAAGAGAGTGCAGTAGTCCACAAAACTTGATGCGTGCTTATGCCGTTGTGAAGCTGGCTACAGGTATGTATCTTTATATAATGAGGTGCTGTCGTTACGATTTAGGAGATTATTTCAACTCCCGCTATGCGTTGTGATGAGGAATTCACGATTGAAAAGCTCGGATTGGTAAGAAAAAAAAACCTCGATTGGAAAGGAGTGTTTATAAACTTTAATTTAATAACGAAGTTGTGGCTAACGAATCCCTCTTTGTGCGTGCTTTTGATTGTATTCTGTCCGTGTTTAAAGACAATTTGCCAACCAATTGTAAGGTGGGCTCAAAAATAGTAGTGAACGATATGAAGGCTAAATCGTATTTATTGTATAGTACAAAGCAACAACGCTGTAACTGTAGACTCGATCACGTGCGAGTTTAGTATTTTAGTTAAGCGCGGTAGAACATAAGGTGTATGAATTTTTATTTTATATAAGTTTTGCTGTTGATATATATATATGATATATATATATATTTTAATATATATTTTAAAATATATATATATATATATATATATATATATACATATATTAATGGGTATATAGTTTTATCCTGTACTATTTTTATATAAGTTTTGTGTTTATATATATAAGGGCGTATTTCCTTGTACATATATTAAATTATTATATAGTTTTATCCTGTACTAATATTATTATTTAAGAATATACATATTTCCTTCGCTTAATGTGTGTATTTTTGCTGTATATTATTTTTGAATGTATATCTATTTCCTATATATTTCATGAATTATTTCCCTTAACTCGTCTAAATAAACAGAATGATGTAATGGTGTTTTATTTATTTCTTTTGGTTGTATATAATATTAAGAAATAAATGGGGTGATGGGAATATATATACCAAATAGCTCGTTACGCCTTCTAAGCCGACTGATGGGGTTCTAAGCAAACTGTCGAGAATATATGTATAGCGCAATCTAGCAGCTCAAACGATATATATATATATATATATATATATATATATATATATATATATATATATATTTTCTGTGTGTGTGTGTGTGTGTGTGTGTGTACATATATATATACTGTGTATATATATATATATATATATATATATATATATATATATATATATACAATTTTTATATATAAATATATTGTATCTTACTTAAATCCGTGTCTACATGTGAGAGGTCGCGCGTTTTAAGGTACCTAAACGCCACCACAGGCGAAAACGTGTTTTTGACGGATATCACTATTTTCACCCTTCCTCTATCGCGTGGTTTGGGTTATAATGACCTTACGACACTAGAAGTATGGTTGAAAACCTTATGAAGCGAACTACTTTTTTCGCCTCTATCGCCAGCTGGGCTCTGCCGCCCAGATGTGATGCGCGTCTTAAGGCCCCAATATCCCGTTCAACTGGTGGGAGGTGATGGGGGTGGGGGTGGGACGCTCGGTCTCTGGGTGGCGGGAACAGCAGGAGGAGCGCGAGCCAATGAAAACATGGCAGCCACGCCGCTCTGCTTTCTGATTGGCCAACCGCTCCACGCGCCGAGAGGGACACGACACAAACATCCCGCCAGTACCTTAAGACTCGCGTTGCTGTTAGCAGGCGTCCTGTGTTCGTGCTCATATTGCTGAATATTGCGTGGATTATTCTATTCACCCGGCTTCTAACTATTATCAACGTGTGCAGCAATGTCTCACCGTGCTAGTGATAGTGATGAAAAATCAATGGAATCATTCTGTGCCAGAAATCGCACCCAAAGTTCGGCATAATAAGAAAATAAAAAAATTTTAAAATATATATATAAAATATAAAATATGAAAATCTATTCCAAAAACTCATCAACATCTTCATTAGCATACTTAGAACTTTAATTTAGCCAAAAACGAACGTTCTATCTCAATTAATAACAGATACTATTGCCAGAATATTGCTGAAATTTGGAGGTACCTTAGGTACCTTAAGACGCGAGACCCCTCATATATATTAGTGTGTGTGTGTGTGTATATATATATATATATATGTTAACCCCTCCGTCTATGGCCTGGGTTGGTTCGAAGTCGACGGGGGTTCTAGTTAGGTGGCAGCACCGGATGTGTGACTTGTAGTAGTTTTCTTCTATATTACTCTCCGAGTTCTTCTATAGTGGTAAGGCTTGAACGAGTAAACAAAATATTTGAAGATGAAACCATATTTTTATCTTAAACCGCGACTTTTCAGACATGATGTTATCATGATCTGCCAAGTTAACTAAAAGTGGAAATCTGACGGTGCATCTTTACACTAAAATATGCATATGAGTAAAATTTTAAGGTTTAAGATGTACAATTTAAATGCTTAGGCAAGACAATCTCCATAGCTCGTGACGGTAAAGAAAACCCCAAGCGATTCTTTCAATACGTCAACAATAGAAATCAGTAAAAAGTATCTTGGGGCCGTTCAAAAATGTTAACGGAGAGCTAGTTTCTGAAAACAAGGAAATGGCTACCTTGCTAAACGAATTTTTTACGTCAGTTTTTACTATAGAAGATGTAACGAATATCCCTACGGTCATAGACATAATACCTTTTGATAATGGTAATATTTTGGATAATATTGTGGTTAGTGAAAGGGATGTAATGCGCTATATTGATAAAATGAAAATGCGTAAATCACCGGGGCCGGATTCCATATATCCCATACAACTAAAAGAATTAAAAGAAAGCATTGTTGTGACGCTAACAAAGATTTTTAATGCGTCTGTTTCTGAACGGTGCGTACCAGATAATTTCAAGTTCGCAAATGTAACACCTATCTTTAAGAAAGGCGATAAAGCTGTGGCGGGAAATTATAGGTCAATCAGTTTAACGTCTGTTGTAGGTAAGCTACTGGAATCAATAATTAGGGATCATATAGTCGAACACTTAGAATTGCAGAACTTGGTTGGAAATCCTCAGCACGGTTTTAGGCGAAACAAATCTTGCTTAACTAATCTTTTAGAATTTTTTCCAAACGTGGTTGAAGTTTACGATAGCCATCGGGCGGTTGATGTAGTGTATTTGTATTTTCAAAAAGCGTTTGACACCGTACCACACCAAAGACTCATTGAAAAAACTAAGGCTCATGGAAGCAAGGGTGGTGTAGTAATAAGCTGGATAGAAGAGTGGTTGTGAGGTCTTGGGCTAATGTGGCGAGCGGCGTTCCTCAGGTTTCTGTATTGGGCCCCTTGTTTTTTCTTATATATATTAACGATTTAAATGTCGGCCTAGTCAGTACAGTTTCAAAGTTTGCGGATGACACGAAGTTGGGTGGTAGGGCGATTAATGACTAAGATAGAGGTAAAATCAAGGAAGATCTGAATAAAATCGTTGATTGGTCAGTCACATGGCAAATGAGATTTAACGTCAATAAGTGCAAAATTTTACATATAGGTTCGCGTAACGGTAATTTTGCGTAAGTATGTCAGGGAAGGAGTTAACAAGCGTAGAGCAGGAAAAAGATTTAGGAGTTAAAGTCACTGGTGATTTAAAAGTGGCGAAACAAAGTACAGCAGCGGTCAATAAAGCGAACAAAATGCTAGGTTTTATAGCTCGGAATTTTGAGTACAAATCGCGCGATATTATTGTTCGTCTTTATAAATCATTAGTTAGACCCCATTTGGAGTACGCGATCCAATTTTGGAATCCGCATATGCGAAAAGATATAGACAAAATCGAAAGAGTTCAAACACGAGCAACTAAGATGATTCCGTCGCTTAGGTCGAAGTCGTACGAGGATAGCCTTAAGGAGTCAAAATTGACTACATTCGAGACTAGGAGGCTAAGGGTTGATCTAATCCAGATTTTTAAAATTATGAATGGGTTCGATAACGTAGATCGAGATAGCTTTTTCGAAATATTTCAATATAATAGGACTAGAAATAACGGGTATAAGTTGACAAGTAGAAGGTTCGAGACAGCAGTTGCCAAAAACGTTTTTGCGCATAGCATAGTAAATAGCTGGAATAGTTTGCTGGTAGAAGTAATTAGTAGCACGTCTATAAACATGTTTAAAAATCGATTAAACGCATATGTTGATAGATTGGGTATAATTAAAGGTAGTAAAATTAAGGCCTTGTGGTTCGGAACCCACGTAAAATTGCAGGTCCTCTCCGACACCACGGAGGACATGCACAATACACAATTACGAACACAGTTAGTTAGACCAGCCATGAGTGGATCCTAAGGTCTTTGTTGGTCTGAAACATTATGTTAAACACAGACCGTGCATGGAACAAGGAACTCTTCTGGGAAATTACATCCACTATAGTTCGAATAAGTAATGATAAATGACAAATACTATAGTTTTTTCTTTTTCATGATGGAAAGGCCAACGTGGACACAGGGTTAGTCGCAAAGAGGCCCCAAAATATAGCTTCCCTCACCAGCTATCTGCAAAGCAGAGAGGATCCAGCTTTGGGACAGGATCTAGGGTTTACAGCTTACACCTAGCCTACTACATTCAGAACCTCAATATACGCAAGAAACTCGTTGCATTCACGTCGGATTGAATACATCAAAAAAAGGGGTAACTATTGTATTTTTAGCCAAAAAACAAAATTTAAACCTCGACCGGGACATTGAGCGTCCACTTTTCAAGGCACAGAACACGTCCGTTTAATATACACACACTCAGAATGGTCCGCTGAGAAACTTATCTGCTTTGCAGATAGCTGGTGAGGGAAACTATATTTTGGGGCATCTTTGCGAATAACCCGGTGCCCACGTTGGCCTATCCATCATAAAAAAGAAAAAACTAGTATTTGTGATTTATCATTACTTATTCGAACTATAGTGGATGTAATTTCCCAGAAGAGTTCCTTGTTCCATGCACGGTCTGTGTTTAACATATAAGTTTCTCAGGGGACCATTCTGGGACCATTTGTGAGTGAACTGGGAGCCTATAAGTTGATCGCGGGTGCGGGTCCACGCAACACTGTCGGCAGGAGATCTACCGTGGATATCTCCTACGATTCCACACTCAGGACGGGGGCATCCGTGCCACCAGCAACCGTTAAAGGAGTAGACAGTCTTCTCACCAGTGGCACGGTTTTCACTTAGACCATCAACCCAAAAAACACGACCATTAACCTTAATGGGTACTTCCCCCATGTTGCGGGCTTGCTTTATGTATACACCTGTCTGCTGCTGTAGGTGTATGAGCCAGTAAATAGCCTTGCGCCCATAACTGCCGGGATTGTTTCTGTGGATAACGGCTAAGGTGTCTTTAGGCATGAAGTTATTCTTGAACACCGTAAAACATAATGAGGCGATCGTGGTTGCGACTTGCAACAGATCGCATTTGAAACGATCTATGTACATCCTCCTAAAGGCCTGGAAACATACTCTAAGCACGCGCACATCATTCACGCAATAACGCTCACATTCATCAGCTATATTATAAGGATTAGATTCATTAAAACTGTTGTAGTATCGGTCAAAATCTGCACGTTCATCTGTACTCATACATTCATAGTTAAAGTAATGTTTGGGTGGAGGTAGTCCTACGTAATTTAAAGTTTCGCTAGTGAGGAATGTGTAAGGGAAATATCCTTTTGAAACTTCAGCGGCTATGCCCATCACCTTGGGTAGCTTTGCTAATTTACAAGGTGTGAATAATAAAGTGTCTTTAAACTGTACATTACCTCTTATTTGCATCTGTATTAGTTTGTTGCCTCTTTTCAAGGATCACCTGTAAATATCTCAGATGACTCATGTTCAAGCAACTCCTTATAAAGGAACTGTGTGTCAAATTTTTCCCCGTTATGGGTGAGAATATACACAGTCATTTTTTTTAACTTGTTCGCTTGCTTGACAATATAGGACACGAAGAGTTTCACAGGGCTATCGTGGGCATTCGTTTTAAAAACGTTTGTCCGTTTATCACATTTGTGACACTCATCACACTCGCTCTCCATACACTCATCACAAATACTCTGGCTTACAAGTAAATGTGGAATAACCTCTTTGGTTTCAGCATTCGTATATGTTTCTATATCGTAGTACACAGTTATACAAGGTCTGTTTTTAGGCTTGGCGTCTTTCATATGGCATACATGCTTTACTCCAACCGCCTTATATTTCTCATGGCATGTAGAACAGTGAATTTCATCACATTTGTGCTCAAACTTTCCCCAATTATCCATCATATGAAACGTACCACATTTACAGATTCTCATTTTCCTACACGTGCCAATTGATTTATGGAGCTCAAAACAGTTATTATTGAAAAATGTGCGTCTACACACGTCACAATCCCTCTTCTCAGCTTCAACTACACGCTTTCACATTTGGAGCTTTTACACTGCTCACATACCATGTGGCATTCTTTACAATGTTTCACTATATCATCCGCAAACTCGATACATCCCTTACACAAATCATGATGTCGCCCATATTTTCGACTTTTAGCATAACTCGCTAAAGGTCCCTTATATTACGGATTGGTAGATATGTTGTTCCTGATAGCCCTTAAACAAGTAGGGGTCTTGTACGATCTCACACACTGCTTTTGAAAACATACACAGTCCTACGACGATCATCCATTCCAAATACAAATATACGAGCATTCATTTCCTGTTCTACCCTTCTCAGCTCTTCAGGACCCATATTACAGTCAAATTCAAGTTTACAGTCTACAGCTAGTTTACGGGCACGCTCCACTACCGTAGGCAACCAAATGTTTTTGACCCATGTATTTAGTATAGTAAACATACGGGCCAAGACTACTGCTATAACGCCACAACCACGATCGGCGTTAATATGCCGTCTATAAATAGCCTGAGAGTTGAAGTTAAGAGTATAAGGTGTGGCACTATGACCCGCAACACGGAATACATGGTCAATATTTACCGTGAAGTTGTCCATATTGAAGGCTATACCACTTTGAGAGGCCTGCATTATACGGGCTAATATATACTCTATATCTTCAGCTGCCAAGCGTTTAAACGGTATTACTACCCAAAAATCATCTACATCTCCGTCATCTGACCCGAATCCGAAGGACAACCTCGTCCTGACTTCACGTTCGTCGCGGTTCTGAAGGGAAAACTCTACAATACGTTCAACTATGCGCCGTAGTCCGTGTTCAACACCATTGCTATACATGGATCTAGGATCAACCCTGACTATATATCGATTTCTAGTCAAGGCCGGGGTGGGGGTAGCAGTGCGCACCAACTCGAATGTTATGCCATCCTCAAAAGAACGAGAAGCTGCTGTGGAGGACGTACCCGGAATTGAATAAGGGGGTATATTTGAGGAAGGTACTATTGTGGGGGTTGTGTCGTAAGACGTAGAAGGTTGGGGCTCTATTACTGGTGGTCTAACAACCGACTCAATCCTGGCGCGCTTTATACCTGATGTCGTGGGCTCTTCATCATCCCTCCGCTTTGAACTGACGCGTGCTACAGGTATCGCTGGTGAGGATTCGTCAGCGGGGATGGATTCTGTGATCACAACTGCACGGTCAACGGGTTCGTCTGTGATATCGATGATGGGGTGCTGTTCATCGTCGTCATTCACGGTTCTGTGGAAGAAGAAAACAAAATATAAGGAGCAGCACTCAAAATTTGTAATATTTTGTAAATGACCCACTTAGGGGTGTGACGTGTTAGAGATGGAATCTGTAGAAAAATTCAGGTTCACAAGTCCCTCCACATGTATTATATCTGGCACTACAGGATGTGGAAAAACTGTATTTATGTTTAAAATCATTAAAGATAAGGGGGAGATGTTCTCAAAATTTGTGTATAAAGTAATATGGTGCTATTCGACGTATCAGACAGTGTTCAACGAGTAACAAGATGAAATTTTGTTCCACAAGGGGGTCTATGACGTTAATTCGTTAAAAGGTAATGACCATACAGATATTGTAATTGACGATCTCATGTTGGAAATGGATAAAACGTTTGCCGAGACATTTACAGTATTCTCCCACCATCTTAACATAAGCGTATTCTTCATCAACCAGAATCCATTTTTCAAAAATAGATACATGCGCGATGTGTCGCTAAATACACAATATCTAGTCTTATTCGCACAACGTAGAGATGTGTCACAAATTGGGGTATTAGCCAGTCAAATGTTCCCGAATCAACGTAAGGAGTTTTTGGAAGTTTATAAAGAAGCTAAACGCTATCATGACATTTCTAACGCCGCCTCCTATGGTGGCGTTAATAGACTGTACAGAGCTGTTTACGGAGTAGGGAAAAAAGATGTTGAGCGGTTTTTGCGGGAACAGGATGCTTATACACTTCATAAACGTGTGAGAAAAAGGTTTAAAACGGCCAAGACAACCGCGGATTCGATTGACTCTATTTGGCAGGCAGATTTAACAGACATGCAAAGATATGCAGTGTATAATGATGGATACCGCTACAGCCTATGCATAATAGATGTATTCTCTAGATATCTGTGGCTAATTCCCCTGAAGAATAAATCGCCTGAAACAGTTGCTAAAGCGACCAAAACGTTGATGTTAAAAGAAGAAAGGGTTCCTGGCTATGTTTGTACGGATATGGGGAAAGAATTTATAGGCCGCGCTTTTCAGAACATGCTGACAGAGTTTAATGTCAGTTACTACACTAGCAGTTCTATACATAAGGCCTCTTTAGCTGAAAGAGTTCAATGTACCATAAAGGAGAGCATGCATCGCTATTTTACACATAAAAACACATACAGATATATAAACGTTCTCGGTTCATTGGCTTCATCATACAACCGTTCACACCACCGTACGATTGGCACAACGCCTAACGAAGTTTTAGAAAGAGGTGCGCTCAGTGGCGGTCCTAGCTTACATGACGCCCTGGGCGAACCTCACCTTCAGCGCCCCCCCCCCCTGTTCGCCAACACACACACATTCGAATCCCCCCAAAATAAAGGACAGACATAACTCTTTCACAAAATAACTTTTTATTGGACTAATTGTTGGAACTTCAGAACCAAAACAAAGACTCAAATTTCTGAATTTTACAAATCCTTCATCACGTAAATAGAATAACTCACTTAAGAGAATGTAATTATGATACTATGAACAGGAAAAATACAAATTAAATTGCACAACTGCCATAAATAAACTATTTTTATTTATTTCTTTATTTATTTATTCTTATTTTTATTTTTATTTTTTTTGCAGGCGCTCATGCCGCCCCTCCACAAATGCCGCCCTGTGCGGCTGCCCATATTGCCCATATGAGGAACCGCCACTGGGTGCGCTGCCAGAAGTGAGAAGAGATGGAGCACCGCCACCACACTCTACACATTTCAAAATCAATGATTATGTAAGGCTATCACGTTCGGGAAATAAATTCGCGAAGGGATTTGAGCAAGGATGGACACGTGAGACTTTTAAAGTTCGTACTATGAGACCTAAAAATGAAATAATGATGTATTACGTTGAAGATTTGAATGGGGAAGAGATCGCTGGAGGCTTTTATCGCGAGGAGTTCCAGAAAGTGACATTTAATTTAGGAAAATGTGTGTTTAAAATTGAAAAATTTTAGGCAGCAAAGGTTCAGGAAAAAGAAAAATGTACCTGGTGAAATGGCTAGGGTACCCAAAAACACCTATATAAAAGCTGCTGCACTAATGAAGCTTAATTAGTATGCAACATGGCGCCTAGCCACTTCTTTGTCACACTCCCGTCCTCTTCTTCTCTGTCTGTACATCCTAACAACACCCTCGCCAACTTTGTGACAGAACTCCACGGACCCATTGAATTGCAGCGTGATTCGTATGAGGTGGGCTTATGTGAACTCCAGTTAGTCTCCAAATTTTTAACTCATGAAAATGAGCAAATCATATTTCTGATCCTTAGAAGAATCGATGAGTGCGAAAAATTAGACATAACCTTAGACAATACGATGCGTTCAGTCCTGTTCGGTGAGGCACGGTACTATAGCACAAATGTATCGCTAGGAATCGGGCATTATAAGTTAATACAGCCATGAACATTGCACTGGTATGCATATGAAATTTTTTTGTCTGCTGTGAGGGTTTTTTCAACTCATATTATATAATTCGACCAAGCTGAATTCGAAAATGACATTGGTTTTCCTCAATCAGGTCAGGTTTTTTCTCTATTGGCCATTTATTATAAGTCCAATTTTATCCCCAAATTTATTGATTTCTTTAGCTTAAACACTGTAGATACGAGTAATATTATAAAAACACTCGTGAAAAATGAAAACATTGTGTGAATAAATACTTTTATTCATACAATGAATATGGAAAAAAGTTTATTGAGGAAGGAATGAAGTTTTTTTGGCTTTCCGTCTGTGTTTTTCTTCGGCACGTCTCGCTTCAAACACCAGCAATAGTCCGCCAGCATATTGATATCCCAGTTTCGCTGGTACCTCTCTTCCATTATTTTGATATCTTGGTGAAATCGTTCACCCTGTTCCTCACTATAATCCCCGCAATTTTCAGGAAAATAGTCCAAGTGGGACCACAAAAAGTGCTTTTTTATGGACATGCGCGACCCATGAGCTTTGAAAGCTTCCACCAAGTTTTCGACAACGGACTCGTATTCTGGACTTCTACGCTTGCCAAGAAAATCAGTGACAACTGATTTGAATGCCTGCCAGGCATTCTTCTCAGTTGGAGTCATTGCGTTTTCGAACTGAGTATCCTTGATCAAAGTTCGAATTTGAGGACCATCAAAAACCCCAGCATTTAGTTTAGCATCAGATATATGAGGAAATTTACTCTCGAGATATCGGAATGCTGAACCCTCCTTATTCATTGATTTGATGAAATTTTTCATCAAGCCCAGCTTAATATGAAGTGGTGGGAGCAAAATTTTTGTTGGTGGTACAAGGGGCACTGAAACGACATTATGCGACCCAGGTTCAAAATTCTCTCTGGATGCCCATTCACGCTGTGCATAGTGCTTCTCATCCGCTCGGCTATCCCATTTGCAGAGGAAACATGGGTATTTCGTGTATCCCCCTTGCATTCCCAATACAAATGCCACAATCTGAAAAAAATGAAAATATTTAAAGAATTTAGAGAATTTGTTCTATCAGATAAAAAAATCTATGCATTGGACTGTATCACTTCTGTGGGGAAGTTAAGTGTTCTTATACGCTCTCAAATAACCTTTGGAAAAACAACATAGTCAATAGCAATAGTTTACTTATGATATTAGTATTACCTTCAAATCTCCACAGATCCTCCAGTTATGTTGGTCGTATACGAGAGCATCCAGTAAAATTTTCATGTTATCGTAGCTCTCAGTAAGTTGTACGGAATGTGCTACAGGGACTGATGCAACCCTATTCCCAATGATGAGAAGTACTGCTTTCAAACTTCGTTTAGACGAGTCTATAAATAGCCTCCATTCTGATGCGTTATATGGCAGGCCCAAGGATTCGATTAGCCCCTCATCATTGCAGCAGTACACTAAGGAAGAGGTATTTTCGTGCACTGCAAAAAACTTGCGGAATTCTTCCTCTCGTTTCCTATCCAGGAGAATGTTGTTCCCGGAGCCAGCAAGTTGTCCTCTCGAAGTCGTGAGCCCAAGATCTCGGCAGCTAATTTGGAAAGTCCTAAATCCCTGGTAAGATCATTAAGTTTGGCCTGGTTGAGAGGCCTCGGCTCATTTGAAGCGGTATTTTGAGGTATATACGACTGGGACTGGTCATTGGCATTGGTCATTGATTCATCATCAGAATCATCGAAGTCCAGGGTTTGAGGTGGGTCGGGTATTGGAATTCCAGGACCATGGGTTACAGGTCTCATAGCAGAAGGAATGTCAGGGTATACAACAATGTGTTTATTCTTCTTGTTAACTCCTGAAAATAGAAACACAGAAACATGGATATAAAACTTGCATATGAAATAGAAGAAGCATTCAGACAGTGGCGGCTCGTGAGGGAAGGCTGCGGTCTGTAAGATATGAAATAGGTCGATGGAGTCTGTATATTTTCTTTCTTTTTCATTCATATTGTCCCTTCGGGGACAATATGAATGAAAAAGAAAGAAAATATACAATCATTGTATATGTAAATGTAACTTGTATAACAATATATATGTGTGTGTAAATGTATTTTCTATAACAATATGTATATGTAAATGTATGATTACCATTATGGTGAATATTATGCTATATATGGTGAATATTACATTATGGTGAATATTATGTCAAGTTTCATACGAGGATTTCAAAATATTTAAAAAAATAAATTTATAAGCCCACCTTGGAGGTTTGTCATGCAGAAATAGCAATCTGTCACGTGATCCTTTCCTTCTCTCCAAATCATGGGAATTCCAAAAGGCAAAGATTTCGCTCTGCCTTTGCTCCATCTTCTCAAATTTTCAATGCACGTCTTGCAGCACATATGAGGGGCGAAATTTTTGTCCTGGTCCCATAGCTTAATTCCAAAGTATGCTCTATACATTGTCTTCACAAATTTAGTGATTTGGGACTGGTTATTTGGCATGGTAACCGTCCCACTATGTAGCAGAATCTATTGGGATCATTTTTACACGCTCTATTCATTATGAAATATTTTATCTATATGCCTGAAAAGTAAAAAAAGATATTATACAAGTGAAACAAATGATGATAGATGTTACTGTTCCAATTCCGCTTTGACAAAATCACGAAAAATTCTATTTTACTTATGAGGCCATAGCCGGATAACCTGAGCTGATTGAGAAAAACGGATTGCAGATTGAAATCAGCAGGAAAAACTCTATAAGAATCACTTACAAAACCCTTGACAGCAAAATTGATGCATACCAGTGTTGTTTACAGGGTTAAACAAGAGTCTTGGAAAGTCGTACCTAACAAACGATTTACTTTGCGAGTAACCCGGTGTCCACGTTGGCCTTTCCATCATGAAAAAGAAAAAACTATAGTATTTGTCATTTATCATTACTTATTCGAACTATAGTGGATGTAATTTCCCAGAAGAGTTCCTTGTTCCATGCACGGTCTGTGTTTAACATAATGTTTCAGACCAACAAGACTTAGGATCCACTCATGGCTGGTCTACCTAACTGTGTTCGTAATTGTGTATTGTGCATGTCCTCCGTGGTGGCGGAGAGGACCTGCAATTTTACGTGGGTTCCGAACCACAAGGCCTTAATTTTACTACCTTTAATTATACCCAATCTATCAACATATGCGTCTAATCGATTTTTAAACATGTTTATAGACGTGCTACTAATTACTTCTACCAGCAAACTATTCCAGCTATTTACTATGCTATGCGTAAAAACGTTTTTGGCAACTGCTGTCTCGAACCTTCTACTTGTCAACTTATACCCGTTATGAAAATAAAAACCCACTCTAATAGACAGTTTATTTCCACAACAGTTTCGACGCCACTGGCATCCTCCTCGGGTGATATAGAAACACGAATTCGTGTTTCTGTATCCACCGAGGAGGATGCCAGTGGGCGTCGAAAATGTTGTGGAAATAAACTCTGTCAATTAGAGTGGGTTTTTATTTTCATATTTTGACCTTCACGTAGAAAAAAGCGAAGTTTTTTGCATTTATTATACCCGTTATTTCTAGTCTTATTATATTGAAATATTTCGAAAAAGCTATCTCTATCTACGTTATCGAACCCATTCATAATTTTAAAAATCTGGATTAGATCACCCCTTAGCCTCCTAGTCTCGAATGTAGTCAATTTTAACTCCTTAATGCTATCCTCGTACGACTTCGACCTAAGCGACGGAATCATCTTAGTTGCTCGTGTTTGAACTCTTTCTATTTTGTCTATAATATCTTTTCGCATATGCTGATTCTAAAATTGGATCGCGTACTCCAAATGGGGTCTAACTAATGATTTATAAAGCCGAAAAATAATATCGCGCGATTTGTACTCAAAATTCCGAGCTATAAAACCTAGCATTTTGTTCGCTTTATTGACCGCTGCTGTACTTTGTTTCGCCACTTTTAAATCACCAGTGACTATAACTCCTAAATCTTTTTCCTGCTCTACGCTTGTTAACTCCTTCCCTGACATACTTACGCAAAATTACCGTTACGCGAACCTATATGTAAAATTTTGCACTTATCGACGTTAAATCTCATTTGCCATGTGACTGACCAATCAACGATTTTATTCAGATCTTCCTGGATTTTACCTCTATCTTAGTCATTAATCGCCCTACCACCCAACTTCGTGTCATCCGCAAACTTTGAAACTGTACTGACTAGGCCGACATCTAAATCGTTAATATATATAAGAAAAAGCAAGGGGCCCAATACAGAAACCTGAGGAACGCCGCTCGCCACATTAGCCCAAGACCTCACAACCACTCTTCTATCCAGCTTATTACTACACCCCTGCTTCCATGAGCCTTAGTTTTTTCAATGAGTCTTTGGTGTGGTACGGTGTTAAACGCTTTTTGAAAATATAAATACACTACATCAACCGCCCGATGACTATCGTAAACTTCAACCACGTTTGGAAAAAAATCTAAAAGATTAGTTAAGCAAGATTTGTTTCGCCTAAAACCGTGCTGCGGATTTCCAACCAAGTTATGCAATTCTAAGTGTTCGACTATATGATCCCTAATTATTGATTCCAGTAGCTTACCTACAACAGACGTTAAACTGATTGACCTATAATTTCCCGCCACAGCTTTATCGCCTTTCTTAAAGATAGGTGTTACATTTGCGAACTTGAAATTATCTGGTACGCACCCTTCAGAAACAGACGCATTAAAAATCTTTGTTAGCGTCACAACAATGCTTTCTTTTAATTCTTTTAGTTGTATGGGATATATGGAATCCGGCCCCGGTGATTTACGCATTTTCATTTTATCAATATAGCGCATTACATCCCTTTCACTAACCACAATATTATCCAAAATATTACCATTATCAAAAGGTATTATGTCTATGACCGTAGGGATATTCGTTACATCTTCTATAGTAAAAACTGACGTAAAAAATTCGTTTAGCAAGGTAGCCATTTCCTTGTTTTCAGAAACTAGCTCTCCGTTAACATTTTTGAATGGCCCCAAGACACTTTTTACTGAATTTCTATTGTTGACGTATTGAAAGAATCGCTTGGGGTTTTCTTTACCGTCACGAGCTATAGAGATTGTCTTGCCTAAGCATTTAAATTGTACATCTTAAACCTTAAAATTTTACTCATATGCATATTTTAGTGTAAAGATGCACCGTCAGATTTCCACTTTTAGTTAACTTGGCAGATCATGATAACATCATGTCTGAAAAGTCGCGGCTTAAGATAAAAATATGGTTTCATCCTCAAATATTTTGTTTACTCGTTGAAGCCTTACCACAGCTAAAAAAATTCGCGTTCGGAACTTTCGCCGCAGGACTTTTCGCCGCCGGACTTTTCGCCGCCGGACTTTTCGCTGCCGGACTTTTCGCTGCAAGGAATTTCCGCCGCAAGGAATTTTCGCCGCCGCAAAAGAATTTTAAAAAAATAAAAAATAAGTTGACGATTGGTTAGGTTAAGTCGTAATATTTTCGTTAGTTTTATTTGATGGATTCATTTAAAAAATGTCTCCTAAAGATCCTAGCGTAGTTTACGTTCTATTATGTACTTTTGCAACATATCCATATTCTTTTGCCTCCATTTTCTAATATTTCTTGATGAAGTTGCAATTGATGGCATTAGATAACAACCTGCAATTTTTAAAAAATAAAAAATAAGTTGACGATTGGTTAGGTTAATTCGTAATATTTTCGTTAGTTTTAACGTTTTATTTGATGGATTTCTTTAAAAAATGTCTCCTGAAGATCCTAGCGTAGTTTACGTTCTATTATGTACTTTTTCAACATATCCATATTCTTTTGCCTCCATTTTCTAATATTTCTTGATGAAGTTGCAATAGATGGCATTAGATAACAACCTGCATCATCTAGGCTTGCAGAAGCATCGGTAATTAGTGATCTTGCAGATAATTGGGAGTTAGTAGCAGTCGTTTTCATACTTGCTATTGTGGCGTACACTTTAGGCTTTGATGGGTTTGCAGAATGACTATGCTCACCAAATGTTTTGCAAATTACTATTTTAGCGTCACTTTCTAAAATTGTATGCACTCTTGCCTTGCAGTTTTTTATTTCACACTTCCAATACGATTTTATAAAACTTTGACAGTATCTGTTATTGCCTGTGCAGTATCACTTTAAACCATCAAAAATGGTTTTTAAAAACCTAAGGGTTCAAAACCTTTGAAGTACATGAAATCACTTATTTAAAAGAATGAATAAATGAAAATTTCCAAGTCATCCAAACCCGACGTATTAGAGAGTTCAGAAAATTTGGTAAGCTTATATTTATATATCTATACAAATTATATATTTTGCGGCGAAAATTCTTTGCGGCGAAAATTCCTTGCGGGGAAAATTCCTAGATTGAAAAAATTTACTTTATTTTCGAATATTGTGCAAAAATAATGCAGCCTTTTTAGCATTTAATAATGATGATGTTAGCAGTTTTGGGGTATATAAACCCCAGTAAAAATCTTCCATTGTCATTCAGAAGCTAATTCAGAGGCTGAGCACTACCTGTACATTTTAGCAGTAAATTACAGTAAAAGATAGTCTTCATCTTATCCTTCGAGTCTTGCTCTCTTCAGAAGAACTTAGTCATTAAACTTTCCGGATACGCTATAAGAAGAGTCCGGAATCTTCAGAAAATTTTAGTAAGTCTACCAGAGTCCTCCGAGCCACTATAGAAGAACTCGGAGAGTAATATAGAAGAAAACTACTACAAGTCACACATCCGGTGCTGCCACCTAACTAGAACCCCCGTCGACTTCGAACCAACCCAGGCCATAGACGGAGGGGTTGACATATATATATATACACACACACACACTAATATATATGAGGGGTCTCGCGTCTTAAGGTACCTAAGGTACCTCCAAAGTTCAGCAATATTCTGGCAATAGTATCTCTGTTATTAATTGAGATAGAACGTTCGTTTTTGGCTAAATTAAAGTTCTAAGTATGCTAATGAAGATGTTGATGAGTTTTTGGAATAGATTTTCATATTTTATATTTTATATATATATTTAAAAAAAAATTTATTTTCTTATTATGCCGAACTTTGGGTTCGATTTCTGGCACAGAATGATTCCATTGATTTTTCATCACTATCACTAGCACGGTGAGACATTGCTGCACACGTTGATAATAGTTAGAAGCCGGGTGAATAGAATAATCCACGCAATATTCAGCAATATGAGCACGAACACAGGACGCCTCCTAACAGCAACGCGAGTCTTAAGGTACTGGCGGGATGTTTGTGTCGTGTCCCTCTCGGCGCGTGGAGCGGTTGGCCAATCAGAAAGCAGAGCGGCGTGGCTGCCATGTTTTCATTGGCTCGCGCTCCTCCTGCTGTTCCCGCCACCCAGAGACCGAGCGTCCCACCCCCACCCCCATCACCTCCCACCAGTTGAACGGGATATTGGGGCCTTAAGACGCGCATCACATCTGGGCGGCAGAGCCCAGCTGGCGATAGAGGCGAAAAAAGTAGTTCGCTTCATAAGGTTTTCAACCATACTTCTAGTGTCGTAAGGTCATTATAACCCAAACCACGCGATAGAGGAAGGGTGAAAATAGTGATATCCGTCAAAAACACGTTTTCGCCTGTGGTGGCGTTTAGGTACCTTAAGACGCGCGACCTCTCACATGTAGACACGGATTTAAGTAAGATACAGTATATTTATATATAAAAATTGTGTGTATATATATATATATATATATATATATATATATTATATATATATATATATATATATATATATATATATACAGTGTGTATATATATATATATATATATATATATATGAATGGTTGGTTTAGTCATTCGCAATTTTTATATATAAATATACTGTATCTTACTTAAATCAGTATTTACATTTATTATATATATTAGTCTATATATATATATATATATAATAATTGTGTGTGTGTGTGTGTGTGTGTGTGTGTAATATGGGCTTCTGGACATGCATTACTACTGTAAAATGTTTGAATTGAATAACATATAATTCTTCTGTTCTCTTATCCAATTGGTAACATTTTTTTATCTATACGTTACGTGTGATTGTGGAATATCAGATGTGATAGGAAAAACTAAATATATATCTGAAAAGAGCATGCCTTTATTGCCTAGAATCATCCATTTTTATTGAAACAACTCGCAAAAAAAAGAATTGAATTTGCACGACGTTCTTAATAAGTTCCTAATTCATTATGGCGAAGAGTTTAAAGTATCTGTAACGAGAGACATTGTTACCACATCTAATTATTACCGTTCGATTTCACACAGTAAACCTTACATTTTCCGCCAAGTACCATATTCTGTATTCGCGTTCATACGCGAAGGTCTAAAGTCTACGCTGAACAACAAATGTTTGGGAACCAGGTCTCGGCAACCAGATGATGTAGCGACCCACAGCCTGGATCCTCCATAAAGCTGTAGGACCTTCCAGCGCATGATCTTTTTTACGGTTAAGCAAACCCAAAACCGTTTTTTTGTACCTTCAATCATATTAACTAAACAGAGCATATGAGAAAATTGTACGGTTTGTCCCCAATAGAGAATTGGAAATATTGCAATTATTCTGAAACCTTAAACTTTAGACTTTACTTGTTAATGATATTACTGAACAATTGGAAGCTTAAATAAATCAAATTATACCTCAGCATCGATCTTAAAAAAGGGTAAAATAATATGTCCGAAACAATAATAGATAAAAAGCCGTAACCGAAAATCGCAATTATTTCAGAGCCATTATAGTAACATGGAAGACACGATATAATTGGTCAGGCGTTGTCCGGAATCCGGGCTAAACTGTAGGTCTAAGGTGATGTGGCAAGTTGTTAATACTTTTATGTTTCGGTTAAAGAAAATATGGCTATTAAAAGAACTCGAATGAATTACTTTGACCTAATGTATGCTTGTGACACTCCATTCCGTCGTATTGTACAGATACTGCATGGTTGTGTGCACGTGTATGTATAAACGATACAGAGAGTGTATGTGTGAGGAAATGCGATCAGCAATAATGTTTTTAAGTGATACACCCAGTTAATTAGCGAAATAATTGTTATGAGTCGATACTACATTAAGAAGTTATATATACAGTCAGTAGGTTTATACAGTATATCTGTGTGAACAATTGCATGGAAGGTCGGGGAAACGTCAGGTATCTCGGATGAGGTTTATTTATTGTTAGTAGTATGACCTCAAAATGGACGAGTGCATATGCAATTGCAATGTTGACCATATGAGTGCCAGTGCCAACCCTCTTCCCCCTTTGTTGAAAGGTGCCAACCCCCTTCCCCTTGTTGCAAGGTGCCAACCCCCTCCCCCAGTGCAAACCCCAGGGTGCCAGAAAAAAGGGAGGGAGGGGAACTCCCCCAGCTTACTAGGGGAGTCCACCTAACCATTTTGGGGGAGTAGATGGGACGGCCTCACCCCCAAAGGGGTATACCTAACCTAAGAGAGACAGGAGGAGAGAGAGGAAGAGACCGTCCAGCTTCTGCGAGATGCAGAAGCTTAATGAGAGCTCAAGGTAGCAACACTTGACTTAAAACTCGAAATCCGCCAGTCGGCTTGATCCGCCAGTTGACTTAAAAGACGTAGAAGGCGGGTGTATGTGTATATATTAATTAACTTTTCAGCAGCCAGATTGTGCTATTCAGATATTCTTGACAGTTGGCGTAGAAATCCGTCAGTCGGCTTAGAAGGCGTAAATGGCAGATATATATATATATATATATATATATATATATATATATATATATATATATCGTTTGAGCTGCCAGATTGCGCTATACATATATTCTCGACAGTTTGCTTAGAACCCCATCAGTCGGCTTAGAAGGCGTAACGAGCCATTTGGTATATATATTCCCATCACCCCAGTTATTTCTTAATATTATATACAACCAAAAGAAATAAATAAAACACCATTACATCATTCTGTTTATTTAGACGAGTTAAGGGAAATAATTCATGAAATATATAGGAAATAGATATACATTCAAAAATAATATACAGCAAAAATACACACATTAAGGGAAGGAAATATATACATTCTTAAATAATAATATTAGTAGAGGATAAAACTACATAATCATTTAATATATGTACGAGGAAATACGGCCTTATATATATGTAAACACAAAAACTTATATAAAAAATAGTACAGGATAAAACTATATACCCATTAATATATATATATATATATATATATATATATATATATATATATATATATATATATATCAACGTAAAGAACGACGCTTTGTATAGGAGAATTTCCGCGCAAGATGAGATCGAAAGAACGAAACAAATGAAAAATGAGGTAACCACCCTGGAATCGAACCCGGGATCTTCCGATTGCCGGTCAGATATGATAACCATTACACCACGGGCCTCACCCAATCAAATGTCGTAATTCCTCTACATGCGCGCAGAAACCAATGCCCCAAAGGGGCACCTCCCGCATGCCGTAACATTATATACATTATAACTGCATACACGTCGTTCTTTACGTTAATTATACTGCGTGTTTGCAGTTATAATGTATATAATGTTACGGCATGGGGAGGTGCCCCTTTGGGGCATTGGTTTCTGCGCGCATGTAGAGGAATTACGACATTTGATTGGGTGAGGCCCGTGGTGTAATGGTTATCATATCTGACCGGCAATCGGAAGATCCCGGGTTCGATTCCAGGGTGGTTACCTCATTTTTTTCATTTGTTTCGTTCTTTCGCTCTCATCTTGCGCCGATAATTCTCCTATATAAAGCGTCGTTCTTTATGTTAATTATACTGCGTGTTTGCAGTTATAATGTATATATATATATATATATATATATGTATATATATATATATATATATATATATATATATATATATATATATATATATATATTAAAATATATATTAAATATATATATATATATATATATATATATATATATATATATATATATATATATATATTAAAATATATATTAATATATATATATATATATATATATATATATATATATATATATATATCAACAGCAAAACTTATATAAAATAAAAATTCATACACCTTATGTTCTACCGCGCTTAACTAAAATACTAAACTAGCACGTGATCGAGTCTACACTGTAGGGTGGATCACTTTTCACTTTTTTGAAAACATTATAGCTGGTCAACGTTTTTCCCATGACTTGGTTCAGTGGAAGTACACTGACATGATTTTTACCAAAATCGATCAATATTTAGGGGTCGCGCATCGACCTTGAAAATTTCAATTTTGGAAATTTGGCCAAATTGACAATTTTTACTGAATAAAGATAAATCATCAAATGACCATATTTTCTGAATCCTCTCAGTGAAAGAAATCCTCTCAGATACTTACCAAGTTGATCGGACAAGTGGTTTAGAAGTTACACTCACCTAGAAATAACATTAAAATTTAAAATACCGTATTTGTTCCCCGTTATGGACGTAATCATAGCATCAGTAGCTGGCGCATCCTAAAATCTCAATTACACACACACACGCTATGTCTATGACCAATATTTTTACTAATCACAGTTTGCTTTTTACAGATCAACTGTGTCAATTGATTCTTGTTTGATAAGTCTAGACTTTAGTACAATGGATAAACTGTTAACAACCAGTAGTGGGAAGACTTGAAAGTTACTTATTCTGGAAAAGAGAAAGCAGCAACAACAGCACCACCTTCTCTAAGGTCAGCCACGGACGTCTTCTTAATTGGTCAGCCATCTTCCTCGATCGGTGGTGCCAAATTGCCAACCACCCATCAAGTTCTCCAGTACTTCTTCTATGCCAAGCAGGAAACTACTGACAGGAAGGCCGCCGTAAAAGACACGGTGGCCAATGTTCTGGCATTTTGGAACATGGCACGTATAAAGACGATCACGAGGCGTAACTGCGAAAGAAAACTGGAGTTACTGTGGGAAGAGTGGCGCTCGCTGCAGAAGAGCAAGATGAGAGACAGTGACGCGGGAAAAGGCAGGGAGAAGTTTTCAGAAAATCTGAACAAGCTCTGGGACATCGGAGCCCCGATGCTATTGAAGAGATACAGAAAAGTCAAACTGCTCTCAGACAACAACAAACAAGAAGATATTAAATTTTATGAGGATCAACGGGGCCTGCGCCAGGCAACAATGAGTGGGAATGATAAAGTGTTCGTTGTCAAGAGAAAACGGCAACTCTCAAGACAATAATCTCGTGATGAGCCAGGCACCTCAAAAACGAAATTAGGAACCGAAGCTGAGAGCGACGATGAATCTATAGAAAGTAGATCATCGAACAACTCCGAATCACAGCTAGAACCACCATACCGACAGCCGAGAGAATCAACTGTACCAATCAGCCTTCCTCACCGCATCCTCAATGCACCGGCTGTTATTGAAGTGGCTGATCGCTTCCGGATGTCCAATAATCAGGTCTGTATATATCAGTAATGATCTTTCCTTGACAAAGATATAATAGACGTAACGACGGAAAATTTAGTGATTATTTTGTCACATAAAAACCATACGCATCCTTGTCAATTTCCTTTCAATTTCGCACATAGGTGGCAAGTGTCGTGGCGGCAGTCCTACTTTCGGCAGATCCGCCGCAGACTGGACAAATTCAGTATCTCGAAGGACACGTCTCGCCGGAAGAGTGGCACATCGTTGTGAAGTGTCGACAGCTGTGCAGAAATCCTTCGTATCTCCGAGGCATGCTGTCGTCCACTGGGACGGTAAAGTAATCAAGGTCAGTTTTTGCCCTCACCGTGGACGACAGTGAATTAACATGTTCAGTGACGACACAGTGGATTGACATATTCCAGTGGACGATAATGGATTGGCATGTATGACATACGTTTCAGGACTCTCTTGGATCATTGGAGCACCGCCAGGCGATTCTCATCTCCGGAGCTCCCCAATGCACAGAAGGAAAGTTGCTGGCCGTTCCGACTGCTGCTGACGGCACCGCTCTGTCCCAGGCCCAGGCGACCTTTCGTGCTCTCAAAGACTGGGGATGCGAGAACAACGTGATTGGACTGTGCTTCGCCACAACTTCCTCCAATACGGGGAGGGTGCAGGGTGCGGTGGTCCGGCTGGAGAACATGCTTGGTAAACCGCTCTTCCAGCTGGGCTGTCGCCATCACGTTATGGAGTTCATCGTGGGGGCAGTGGTCGTCACCGCGTTTGGAAGAACCACAGCACCAACTGAACCTTTGTTCCAGTATCTGAGGAGAAGGTGAATTTCAAGTCTAAGGCGCATTTGTTTTCTCCAATGATTTTTTGCCTTCAGAGCAATTGAGATATCAGCGTCCTTCTACTAATGATGTTAATAGCAGTCGAAAAGGGAAACTTCAGTCGTTTTCATGCAATTTTCATAACTCCCCTTTCAGGTGGGACAAGCTCGACCTCTCGACTTATCGCGAGCTGGAGATCGAGCATTTGGCGGAGGTGACGTGGCTGATGGAGCCCGAGATGAGGCAGTCAAGTTTCCTCGGCACCGCTTCTGGTCTTGTCAGAGAAGACTACCGAGAAGTGGCGGAGATTACACTCCTGGTACTTGGGGCCCAGCCACGTCGTGGCACACACTTCATGCGCCCAGGAGCCTACCATCATGCGAGGTGGATGGCCAAGGTTGGTATTTTGAATTAGAAGTAATTATTGTATTGCCTTCTGCAAACAGCCATTTGAAGTCCCTACCAGAAAAAATAAGATAAATAATTTACCATTAAACAAACTTATATGGAGTGGTATCGGTATTTATACCATCACAGTGCGTATTCATTTCAGATCATCTACTACACGAAGCTCCTGATGTTCAGCGGTCAGCTGGAGTTCGACGACGAGCTGGTACAGAAACTTCAGAGAGTGGTACTATTTACTGCACTCCTCTACGCACCTGCCTGGCTGGCGGCTCCTGTCGCAGCTGATGCCCCGCTGAATGACCTTGTGTTGTACCAGCGTCTTCTGCAGTACAGGGCTGTGGATCGCGAGATTAGAGGCTTCACTGGCAGTGATCAGGCGGCACTTGTGGTATCTGAGGCCTCAGACCGTCGTTTTCGCCCTCTGCAGTGACAAAGTGGAAGACACTGTGAAGCACGAGATGGCAAAGAAGCTGTGCCGCCTCCTGTGCCCGAGGACTTCACGTATGACAACGTCTCGATTGATGACACGACGCGCCTTCCGGACCTGATCGATGAGTCATCGTGGTTCGTGTTCACAGGCCTGCAGGTGTGCGCGTCTAAGTGGCTCACTCTGCCGGTGAATAAGTGGGATCAAGATAAGAACTACTGTGATCTGAAGAATGTCATCTCGCATCTGAAAGTTACCAACGACGTGGCAGAGAGAGGGATAAAAATGATAGAAGATTACGCGAACACTGTCACAAAGACGAGTCACAGCTGCAGGGTCTTCTTCAGCTCGTGGAAAAGAGCTGGAAAGAACCGGTGACTCAAGAAGTCGTCACTTGCCAAGATGACGTTAGCGCAGAGGGAAAGGGAGTTAGCAGAGAGAGTACATGGCGCACGCCTTAAGATGACGTGTGTTCTAACCACGATTCATACAGTTTTGAGCCTAGTTAGGGGCACCGGAGTAAGTGCCTTTAGTGATATCGGTAAACCGTTTTAATACAAAATACATTTGATCTTTCCTTATTCGTTTTATCTTATCCTAAAAAGCAGAAAATGGCAGAGAGCATATGGAGGTACGGGGACAAATACGGTATTTTAAATTTTAATGCTATCTCAAGGTGAGTATAACTTCTAAACCACTTGTCCTATCAACTTGGTAAGTATCTGAGAGGATTTCTTTCACTGAGAGGATTCAGAAAATATGGTCATTTGATGATTTATCTTTATATTCAGTACAAAATTGTCAATTTGGCCAAATTTCCAAAATTGAAATTTTCAAGGTCGAAGCGCGACCCCTAAATATTGATCGATTTTGGTAAAAATGGTGTCACTGTACTTCCACTCAACCAAATCATGGGAAAAACTTTGACCAGCTATAATTTAAAAAAAAAAGTGAAAAGTGATCCACCCTAGACTCTACAGTTACAGCATTGTTGCTTTGTACTATACAATAAATACGAGTTAGCATTATTTCACCACTCAAGGTGTGCGGGTGCCTATACTCGATGTAAAGGGTCTTCATATCGTTCACTACTATTTTTGAGCCCACCTTATAATTGGTTGGCAAATTGTCTTTAAACACGGACAGAATACAATCAAAAGCACGCACAAAGAGGGCGTCGTTAGCCACAACATCGTTATTAAATTAAAGTTTATAAACACTCCTTTCCAATCGAGGTTTTTTTTCTTACCGATCCGAGCTTTTCATTATATAAAGATACAACTCTTCAGGGTGAACAGTGTAGGCGAGCTCTGCCCTGTACCGCTCAAGTCCTTTGTACTAAAGTTCATGATATTTGGAAGAGTCTAAACCATTTAAATAAGTATCCAGCTTTAGACCATTCTCGCCTTGTTCATTCCTACATTCGATATATATAGTCTTTGGGATAAGTTTGCACAGAATACAGGTAAGGGGAACGTTCACCTAGCCCAAAGTTATAAAGAGGTGTGGGATTATGCCTATGCCCCCGATAAAGAGGTTATGGAGATTGTGAATGTTGGTATCACGTACAAAATAAAGTACATCACCGAACTGGCCACAGATACCGCACGTATTACAAACATACCTGTAGCCAGCTTCACAACGGCATAAGCAAGCATCAAGTTTTGTGGACTACTGCACTCTCTTGAGCGGACGGTGCTGTACGCTGACACAGATAGCGTAATATTCACAGAGAGGAAGGGTGAACACATGCCGCCTATTGGGGAATTCCTCGGAAAGTTGACTGATGACATTAAGGATGAGTATGGTGATGGTGCATATGCTGACTCCTTTGTATCAACAGGGCCAAAAACTTATGGGGTACGGGTGAGGGTGGGGGAGGATATGAAATATATCGTGAAGGCTAAGGGTATCACGCTTAACCAGGCGAACCGACGAGTCGTTAACTTTGACTCGTTGAAGGATCTAGTGTGCTTGGAAGACTGTGGGGACCCACAATTTTCTGGCTCGGAAACTGGGGGTCGTGAAGAAACTTAGGGGTAGGAAGGTATGCTGTAACACCTATAGGAAACGTTACCAGGTGTCTGGTACCTATGATACTGTACCCTTTGGATACCATAATCCTTGATTGTTATATATATATATATATATATATATATATATATATATATATATATGTTGTAACCGTTCCGTCTATGGCCCATGTATCGGAAAATTGCCCCGTATAATGGGTACAAATACTCGCATGATTCTTTCATGCTGGAACAAACCCGTACACGAAACATTAACGCTTGGTATGACTCACTCCTCTACACCTGTCCCCGAGCCAAACAGCGCACCGGTTGCTCATAGTCATCTCAGAGTTTGACCCGACTGGTTGTGCACTCTCAAAATAGAAAACAATGGAGCTTCCTTTCAGCAGCATTCTCAATGCCGCATACGACGTGTCCTTGACGAAGTCATTACGTGTGTTCAGACGTAAAACCGGTGCCATTAACTATGTACTTGAAACGACTTGTAGACAAGCAAACTCTGGTAAACGTAATTTTGTTTATTTAAGTGTTGAGGAGATGAATAGTGTCTTCGTGATAGTTGAGAAGTGGGGTGAGGGACCGTTATAAAATACCTGCAGGTGTAGGTACAAGAAGAGAACAGATTAGTGATACCCCCTCATATGCCATTGGTTGTAAGTTGTGTATAAATAACGATCAGCCATGCATTGATATACGACTGATGTGGAAGAATGCATCCGATAATAACGTTTTGCCCCACGCGAAACCGCTTCATCCTCGAGAATGTTTGAAATCGCAGGTTTCCGCAAACTAAAACCTATATTAGACGCACGTGTTACGGATATGGTTTATTTTGATACGGTTCTTCAATAAGCATACACCGCTCTCTTCGACGGGTATATCGAATGTAGGAATGAACAAGGCGAGAATGGTCTAGAGCTGGATACTTATTTAAATAGTTTAGACTCTTCGAAATATCATGAACTTTGGTACAAAGGACTTGAGCGGTACAGGGCAGAGCTCGCCTACACTGTTCACCCTGAAGAGTTGTATCTTTATATAATGAGGTGCTGTCGTTACAATTTAGAAGATTATTTCAATTGCAGCTATGCGTTGTGAAGAAGAATTCACGATTGAAAAGCTCGGATCGGTAAGAAAAAAAACCTCGATTGGAAAAGAGTGTTTATAAACTTTAATTTAATAACGATGTTGTGGCTAACGACGCCCTCTTTATGCGTGCTTTCGATTGTATTCTGTCCGTATTTAAAGACAATTTTCCAACCAATTGTAAGGTGGGCTCAAAAATAGTAGTGAATGATATGAAGGCCCTTTACATCGAGTGTAGGCAACAGCACACCTTGAGTGGTGAAATAATGCTAAATCGTATTTATTGTATAGTACAAAGCAACAATGATGTAACAGTAGACTCGATCACGTGCGAGTTTAGTATTTTAGTTAAGCGCGGTAGAACATAAGGTGTATGCAATTTGATTTTATATAAGTTTTGCTGTTTATATATAAGCACACCGGACAAAAAATTAGTCACCCCTAATAGCACCGATAGTAGGAAGTTCAAGGTCACACAGAGGGCGCTGATGTAGCATTGGTAAGTGACAAGTAGCGGTGACGTAGCACACAGGATCAGATCTGTTTCGTGAGGTGGTGAAGAACAAAGTGTGTGTTGGATATAGTCTGCAAAATGGGTCGTGAGGCAGACGTTACTCAGTGGCAAAAAGGAGCCATCGTGTTTGGCAGAGCCCACGGACACAAAATGTCTGAAGTAGCCCAATTTGTTGGTGTGTCAACGCGTACTGTCCAGCGAGTTTACAAAGAGTGGTGTAGTTCGCAATCAACTGACAATCGACGGCGTAACTGTGGCCGGAAAACAATTCTCGACAATAGGGGCCGCCGCCATGTTTCTCGTCTAGTAACTGCAAATCGTT
The DNA here is from genome assembly GCA_023014485.1 of Bathynomus jamesi. Taxonomy (NCBI): domain Eukaryota; kingdom Metazoa; phylum Arthropoda; class Malacostraca; order Isopoda; family Cirolanidae; genus Bathynomus; species Bathynomus jamesi. Next base: position 1,227,207 of record JAJOZX010000139.1, on the reverse strand, counting down.
TTCAAACCAGAGAACAATTGCTCCAAGAAACCAATGAGGTTCTCCAGCGACCAATTTCCGAACGGACATTGCGACGAGAACTGCATGCGATGGACATCTGGAGCAGGGTACCACGGAAGAGGCCGCTGTTAACAGCAAGTCACAAATTGGCACGTTATAAATGGGCTCAGAGGCACAAAAACTGGACTGCGGCAGATTGGAAACGTGTAATTTGGTCCGATGAGTCCCGTTTTTGTTTGTTCTCCAATGATGGGAGGCGACGAGTACATCGCAGGTCCAATGAAGCCTTTAATCCTGAATGCGTCGGTGTTGTTCAGGCTGGAAACAGAAAGTGAAGCGCAGGACTCTGGCGGAACTTCGGGACCGGCTGATGAACGAGTGGCAGCAAATCGATGTTCAGTACATGCACAACCTCGTAGAGTCTCTGCCTCGCCGGATTCGTGCGGTTATCGAGGCCAGAGGCGCCGTCACACGTTATTAGGTACATTCTGAGAGGGGTGACTAATTTTTTGTCCGGTATGCTTATATATATATATATATATATATATATATATATATATATATATATATATTAATGGCTATATAGTTTTATCCTGTGTCGTAACCATGAAACTGGCGTGCAGAAATTTTAGTTTTAAGATTTCGTTGTGTACAGCTCTAAAAGCAAGGTGGTTTGGCTTATAAATATTCATGAACGAATAAATTAGTGTTTCAAATCGTTTAGCGTTTGTTCCATTTTAATTCAGCTCCCCAGGGAAATGATAAAGCCGAACCACGTTGGGACAGAGGTTTATCACCGAGACCCGACACCAAAGGGAAAGGCAATCCAACGGATTCGGGTGTATATGTGAAATGGGTGTGTTCCTCTTTCGTTGGGTCGGGAAAGTTTTGGATTCGTTTCGCGGGATGGTGCGACTTTTGTAAGGCAGATTCGAAGACGCTTGCTAAAATTGAACCACGACGTGAGTCATAAAATTGGGACTTCGAATCTGTTAACTATATTTAAACGTATTTTTGGGAAGAAGGAGGGGTCTATACACGGAAGTCAGGTCCAGCTCCAATCAGGGGTCCATGGATCCTGGGAAACGTAGTAAAGACGCCTTCTTTCCTTCTTGTATGGGTAATCGCCTTCCGGGGGACTGCCTTGAGAGAAACAAATGGTTTGATAGGTTTTCAAAACATTGGAAGACGGGGTCCTTAAAAATTGTAAAGTAAATTCGAAAATTTTTAAGTCAGTTGGTAGTCGTCCTCCTTGAGGTTAACTGTGCCTAAATAAACTCTATTAGACTTGTGGTGTAAGAAAAAGTCTAGAATTGAAATTATAACGGTCTCATGACTGTAATTAAGAACTTGTATTGCATTTGTTCACGCGGTTAAACCAAACCAAAACGAAATGTTAGCGGGACCGGAAAACGAGAACTTAGGTAGAAGAGCTGAACTAATGTTAGTTAACCGACCAAACATTTTGTGAAATTAAAATTAAATTAAGTTGGTTCAAATTAAATGTTAAACGGTACGTCTGTGCCCTAGTTTGCATGACCCGTCTATTGGCTGACGAAGGGAGCCACTGTATTGGGCGGATTTTCGCTTAGTTGTATGCGAGCGACAAGTCTACTGTCTTTACGTAGAACAATTGACAGTAACGGTATACCTCCATCGTAAGTAACCCATCTCTTCAATTCTCTTGGTCGATTTTGACCACTTCACTTCTCGTTATTTGTTTTGTTGCACTAAAATATAAAACCCCTCTATACAGGGTGTCCCATAAGTCCGGCATCATAGGAAAAATAATAAAAAAGGCAAAACAAAAGCTTTTATTTACAGAACGTGCTCAATATGTCTACCATTGTTTTCAATACACAAATTCAGACGTGATACCCAGTCAGCAAGCACACGGTGAATGATGTCAGGAGTAATGCTGTTACATGCCCCAATAATGCACTGCCGCAAATGTTCAACACTCCTAATTTTCTCTGCGTATACCAGCGCTTTCAAGTGGCCGCAGAGATAAAAATCTAGTGGCGTGAGATCCGGGCTTCTAGCTGGCCATTCCACAGGCCCTCGACGTCCTATCCAATGACCAGGGAATTGTTGGTACAGGTATTCCGTTACTTGGGTGCTGTAATGTGCAGGAGCGCCGTCTTGCTGGAACCATGTTGGGAAATTTCCTTCTTCGTTCAAGACACTGGGAAATGCTTCTTCCTTGAGCATACGTAGGTGACATGTTCATCGAAAATGAGGGGGCCTATGATGCGATCCTTCCAAATGCCACACCATACCATCACCCGAGATGCACCTTGTTCCTTTGAAGAGGTATACCAGTGATGAAGGTTGTTTTTTGAGACCAGTAGGGTGTTCTGTCGATTTACCACACCATTTCCATAAAAAAACAGCCTCGTCACTGAATAGAATGGTGGACGGGAAATTGGCATCCCGAGCATATTGTTCCGTTAGCCCATTCACAGAATTCCATCCGCGGTCGGGATCATCTTCGCTTAATTTCTGTAGATCTGAAGTTACATGGATGCCATTTGTGAGCCTGAAGAATGCGATGGATGCTACTTTCGACATTCTGTCTCGGCGGACAATCGCCGAAGAGACTTATTGAGACTTCTGTTAAAGTGAGCCAGATAGCAGTCGCTGTATCATCGCAGTGGACCTCCTTGAAGGTCCACTGCGTGGTTTATCTTCTATAGATCCTGTTTCCTTAAACTTTGCAACAAGTCTGCTAACACAACTCTTATATATATATATATATATATATATATATCTATATATATATATATATATATATATATATATATATATATATGAAATTATTTCACGAAGGTAACACGTGAAAAATATTTAGTGAATAAAACCACGAAGGAAAGGAACACAAAATGGTGCTCAAGCGCTTTCGTCTAATAGACATCCTCATATATACCTACATCTTTTTACGCAACAATTAACATAAAAACGGATCTCTTACTCTCTTTTGCTTTTTTCTTAATATATATATATATATATAAATATATTATATATATATATATAATATATATATATATATATATATGAGAAAAAGCAAGAGAGAGGAAGAGATCGTTTTTATGTTAATTGTTGCGTAAAAAGATGTAGGTTAGTGTGTAATATATATATATGTATATATATATATATATATATATATATACACATTAACTGCAATGACACGCAGTATATTAATGTATAGAAACGACGTAAGTATAGGAGTGTTCTGCACACGAGGAAGAGAAATAACGAACAAATGAAAAATGAGGTGACCGCCAGGGAATCGAATCCAGGATCTTCCGATGCCGGTCAGATATGCTACCACTACACCACGGGCCTCCTCTATACTTACGTCGTTTCTATACATTAATATACTGCGTGGTCATTGCAGTTAAATGTACATATTCACGATTTGCGAGGGTGCCCTCTCAAGGCATTGGTTTCTGCCCTATGTAGGAGAATTACGACTTCTAACTGATCGAGGCCCGTGTGTAGTGGTAGCATATCTGACCGGCAATCGGAGATCCTGGGTTCTATTCGGGCGGTCACCTCATTTTTCATTTGTTCGTTATTTCTCTTCCTCGTGTGCAGAACACTCCTCTATACTTACGTCGTTTCTATACATTAATATACTGCGTGGTCATTAGGGCGGATCGAAAATGAGGTTTTTAAACGTTTTTTCGAAATTCAAATATGGCTAGTGCGGAAAATATGTGGGTGCTATAGATAATGACTGTGCATAAATATTAGTCCTGCGAAATTATATCTTCAGGTGCCACAAGCCGTCGAAAAAAGTGAAATATAATGATTTTCTTATATTCTGCATTAGTACAATAACTGAAACTTACTTGTTATTATTATATATTAAGTGTTCAATTACCAAAATAGTTACTGAATTACGCAGCTCTTAGTTTATTTAGATCAATGTTCTTTTGATTAATGATCTAAATAATCCAGAAACTCATCACGAGGAGGTGGCTGCGTGTCGAGCTCCACCCATGCCCTCCCAACCACCCATCCTTGCGCATGTTTTTTTCTATTAAACGTTTTTATTTAAAACTTTATATCAGCACTTTACTTTCGAAGATGGCATTTTTTTTACGTGCTGAAGTGTTGATCTTATGAAGCCATCTCGCGCGTTCAATCCAAATACTTTTGATGATGCTTCAGTCACTAATTTTACCATTCTTTCTACTACTTGGTGTATGACAAGGGAATTTCTCGAATGGAGGGGTACTCTTGTTTTCTATGAATTCTTCAATCTCATTTTCTGTCAGGTGTCTTGTCACAGGTGGTTCAGTGACAATGCATTTTTTGCCAATTAATTAAATCAGTATAATCAGTAGCTTCAAATTGAATAACAGGTACTGTGAAACGCCTCACAACTTTTTCCTTGTTTGTTTGCCTTGCTTTCTTTATTCGCCTCCACGCTAATTCTCTTATGGCGCTGCGGTCATCATGAATCATTGATGCTAGAATATTTCTGGATTTGCCAAAAAATGAATTTCTTTGTATGACAGGGTTTACAATATCCTTTACTTCGTCATTCAGTGTTCTTGTTAGTTCAATAGTTTTGAAAACATGTTTTGCGCCATTGACAAAAGACGTACTTTGCTAATAGAAAACCACATTGGGATGTAGACCTTCATTATAAAAGAAGCAATGTTCATGAGGTTCTCAGATGGCTTACAGTTGAAAGTATGACGAAGCAAACGATTTGCTGTAGTCAGCCATCGTGAATGTGTCATTTTGCCTGGACTACGATGAGCAAGATCTGGAGAGCAATATCCCTTTGTTAGGCTGATGAATATCAATTATATATTTTTGGTCGGTGCTAAGATCTTCACAGTCTACAGTTGGTTCCTCAGCATCAATCCTTTCAAACTCGACAATAGGAAGACTCTCAGTTCTCTAATTCCCTGCAATAGGACCGGTGAATCCGCGGGGGCCAGATGTTTTTCTATCCAGCTTTGCAACTAAATGGCGTAATGGCAATTCTTTGGCATGGAGCTGGCACACTAAATGTTGAACTGGCTTCTTCAGCTTCAATTCTAAAGCCTTATAACGCCTCCCTTTTCTCCAGTGTTGACTGCTGCACCATCGCATCCAATGGCAACAAGTTTTCCAGGTTTCATGTCATTATTTCCAATATACTCAAACATTCCTTTACATAGTTCTTCAGCTGATCCAGAATTCACAGAATAATGGCCCAAATAATCTGAACCAGGTTCTCTCACTAAAGTGATATGTCTTCTGTTACCTTTTCTGATATACTTTGGACTCTTTTTTTTTCTTGGAAGAGTGTAGAATCTTTTCGACCATCAAATAGATTCTCTGATTGGGACCTGATTTTGATCTTTCATAATTTCTGATCTCTTCTTTTGTCTTCTCTTCTGATTTTACTCCTATCCACTACTTCAGATGTATTGTCAATAGAAACTTCTCATATCTTGCAATACTGCACTAACAATGAATGCTGCAGCTCGATCTGAAACTGCAGTCCTGTCACAAGCAGTAGCCACTGAAGATAGATTTGTAGTTTTCCTTTTCTTGATAATTGTTCTTCAGGTTGTTCGAGCTTTCTCTTCGAGCTAACTGGCTCTGGAAATGTATCGTCTGATATTTCGCCAGATTCACTTTCACTGTTTGATGTCGATGATGATAATTCAACATTTGTATCCTGCAATTTCTCCTGTGAAGATTCTTGGTGAGCCTCACAGCTTCTTTTTGCTTTCTTAGCAACGTAGATGCTTTTTTCTTTGAGAGTGTAATATCTACTCTATCAATAAACAGTTTTCTTCCTCCTTTGATCTAAGAGGAACGTCACTTCTTCCTTTGGAACCGTTTTTCTTTGGGACAGCACATTGTGTTTAGTAATTTGCACTTGCACGCTGCAATGTCAAAAGTTTCGTGTGTGCTTCTTTTTTGAACATATCAATCTTTGCTTTTTAGAGAATAGAAAACTTTTTTAAGGTTGACTGAGCTATTTTTATACAAGTGTGAATAAATTCTTGTCTATTGTGCATCGTGGGACTCTTCTGTAATTATTGGTTAAAATCTGCTTTTTTTCAATTTTTTTCAATATTGAAGGTCATTGTGGCACCTGAAGATATTAATGTTATGATTTTAAATTTATACCAGCTTATTTCCTCACTACTCCACACATTTTCCACACTAGCCAATTTGAAAATTCGAAAAATGAGTTTTTCACTCCGCCCTAGTGGTCATTGCAGTTAAATGTACATATTCACGATTTGCGAGGGTGCCCTCTTAGGGCATTGGCTTCTGCCCTATGTAGGAGAATTACGACTTCTGACTGATCGAGGTCTGTGGTGTAGTGGATAGCATATCTGACCGGCAATTGGAAGATCTTGTGGTTCGATTCCCGGGCGGGTACCTCATTTTTCATTTGTTCGTTATTTCTCTTCCTCTGTGCAGAACGCTCCTCTATACTTACGTCGTTTCTATACATTAATATACTGCGTGGTCATTGCAGTTAAATGTATATAATTATATATATATACTAACCTACATCTTTTTACGCAACAATTAACATAAAAACGATCTCTTCCTCTCTCTTGCTTTTTCTCATATACTGTATATATATATATATATATATATATATATATATACAGTATGTGAGAAAAAGCAAAAGAGAGGAAGAGATCGTTTTTATGTTAATTGTTGCGTAAAAAGATGTAGGTTAGTATATATATATATATATATATATATATATATATATATATATATATATATATATATTTAGTAGTATAGCCGCAAAAGGGGAGAATGCAAGAATGTTGCAGGTTATTATGTAATGTTGCAAAGGGGGTGGAGGTTGTTGCAAAGGGGGTTGTTGCAAAGGGGGTGAGGGGTTGTTGCAAATGGGGGTTGTTGCAAAGGGGTGGGGGGGAACTTGGAGGCGGCGTTATCCCCAAGAGAGAGAGGAGGAGAGAAAGGAGGAGAGGTGTTCACCTGGTAGGAGCCAAGTGCACATTAAGACTTCAGCCGAGTTGGCGTTGTTTTATAGGCTCCTAATCAGCCAGTTGGCGTAAATGGCTTGAGTTGCCAGATACCGCGATACCATTGTATACATTATTATAGACTTCTAATCAGCCAGTTGGCTGTAAATGGTTGTCAGATACCTCTTTTTAGCAGTATTATTGCATACATTATTATTATATACGCCTAATCAGCCAAAGGGGGAGAGGTACACATGCAGGAGGTACACATGCAGGAGGTACACACACACATACGCACACATGCAGGAGGTACACATGCAGTAGTTACACATGCAGGAGAGAGAGAGTTGAAGGAGAGAGAGAGAGAGAGCTGAAGGAGAGAGAGAGAGAGAGCTGAAGGAGGGAGAGAGACGCCTGTAGGAGAGAGAGAGAGAGAGAGACGCCTGAAGGAGAGAGAGAGAGCTGAAGGAGGGAGAGAGACGCCTGTAGGAGAGAGAGAGAGAGAGAGAGTAGTTGCCTTTAAGGCATATTATTTTCGTTTTCCTAACCTAAGAGGCCACTAAGGGGTTTACCAAAGGGCCAAAAAAAGAAGGACCAGAGGTCCTTGCTCGGCTGGAGCCGAGCTGGGAGTGAGTCTTCACCAGCTTCTCGATCTTTTATAAGCCTCTATTCTGGCTGAGTTGCCAGATCACGCCTTGTATTGGGGTGCTGAGTTGCCAGATCGCACCATGTATTCTAATAAGCATTGTGTACCACAATATGGTAGATGAATTAAATAATTACACACTTAATTGAAATATAGATGTATATAGTATTTTACAATAGATGTATATAGTGGATTATATGCAAATATAACATTAACTTGAGCTTCCTTGAAGTTGAACTTATCGAAACAAATAACGTAGTTATCCATAATTCAACCAACCATAGAAAACAGAATTATTATATATATATATATATATATATATATATATATATATATATATATATTATATATAATTCTGTTTTCTATGGTAGATGAATTAAATAATTACCCACTTAATTGAAATATAGATGTGTATAGTGTTTTACAATAGATGTATATAGTGGATTATATGCAAAATATAACATTAACTTGAGCTTCCTTGAAGTTGAACTTATCGAATTTCATGTTTCAGAAAGATTTACGCGTTAATAGAATTAGTAAAGTTACCCAATAAATAAATCGTTAGACAGAAATGATTTTTATAAGGGATACCCAACTAATTATGCACCAATCAATAAATAATAGCAAACGTGAATAAAGAGTTCCAATTCATGTGAATGAGATAACTAAAATTTTAGTTATTGTATTATCATAAGACTACATCAATATTTACTATAAATACGAGTATATTTAATATTCTTCATTAACAAAAGCTTTAAAACCAGATCTCTAAAATATTTTCATGATTCCGCGATACAATTCGAAACACATGAGCTTCATCCCTGCGAAGAAAATTGAAAAACGAAATTTAAAGAAACGAAGAAAGTTGGAAATACCCAAAACATAATCCGATAGTGTATAACGTTGCAGTATTCGCTTGAAGAAAGGAGAGGTTGCAAACTCTACTTGAATAAATGTAATTACCTAAACTGCACGCGAAGGAGTTTAAATAGATCCAGCAAATAAAGCCTTTGAACAATGATTTCATGTTTCAGAAAGATTTACGCGTTAATAGAATTAGTAAAGTTACCCAATAAATAAATCGTTAGACAGAAATGATTTTTATAAGGGATACCCAACTAATTATGCACCAATCAATAAATAATAGCAAACGTGAATAAGAGTTCCAATTCATGTGAATGAGATAACTAAAATTTTAGTTATTGTATTATCATAAGACTACATCAATATTTACTATAAATACGAGTATATTTAATATTCTTCATTAACAAAAGCTTTAAAACCAGATCTCTAAAATATTTCCACTTTCCGATACAATTCGAAACACATGAGCTTCATCCCTGCGAAGAAAATTGAAAAACGAAATTTAAAGAAACGAAGAAAGTTGGAAATACCCAAAACATAATCCGATAGAGGAAAGGATTTCCGAGAATCTGCCCAACTCGGTCGACCATATTTTACCTTTCTACGAGTCAAATCAAACAAAACCTCACCTCACTCCTTGTTTTCAGCATTCATTCATTTCACGTTTTATTGTGAATTTCATCCCATATATATATATATATATACCCTTTGGATAACCTTTGGTTAGCTTCCGCCCGAATTGTTCATTCTGACGAAGGTCAAGCTTTCCACTCCACCTTAGACCTACAGTTTAACGTGGAACCATCAACAGCCCAGCGTCTTAACCACTAGGACACGTAGGGTACCCATTTATCTGCCAACCACTTTCTTTTATTATGTGTAATGACCACCTTAGACCTACAGTTTAACGTGGAACCATCAACAGCCCCAGCGTCTTAACCACTAGGACACGTAGGGTACCCATTTATCTGCCAACCACTTTCTTTTATTATGTGTAATGACCACCTTAGACCTACAGTTTAACGTGGAACCATCAACAGCCCCAGCGTCTTAACCACTAGGACACGTAGGGCACCCATTTATCTGCCAACCACTTTCTTTTATTATGTGTAATGACCACCTTAGACCTACAGTTTAACGTGGAACCATCAACAGCCCAGCGTCTTAACCACTAGGACACGTAGGGTACCCATTTATCTGCCAACCACTTTCTTTTATTATGTGTAATGACCACCTTAGACCTACAGTTTAACGTGGAACCATCAACAGCCCAGCGTCTTAACCACTAGGACACGTAGGGTACCCATTTATCTGCCAACCACTTTCTTTTATTATGTGTAATGACCACCTTAGACCTACAGTTTAACGTGGAACCATCAACAGCCCCAGCGTCTTAACCACTAGGACACGTAGGGCACCCATTTATCTGCCAACCACTTTCTTTTATTATGTGTAATGACCACCTTAGACCTACAGTTTAACGTGGAACCATCAACAGCCCAGCGTCTTAACCACTAGGACACGTAGGGTACCCATTTATCTGCCAACCACTTTCTTTTATTATGTGGAATGACCACCTTAGACCTACAGTTTAACTCCGAACCATCAACAGCCCCGCGTCTTAACCACTAGGACACGTAGGGTGCCCATTTATCTGCCAACCACTTTATTTTATTATGTGTAATGACCACCTTAGACCTACAGTTTAACGTTGAAACCGAATGTTATTTTTAAAATATAATTATGATATATTTCTTTATACCCTCTCGATTACATTAGTGACTAATGATGCGGGAAATTGAGTAAATGGAAATATTATTTTCTCGAAAACTATGGGTGATAGAAAACTTCTGAAACCATATTTGGAATCAATATCAAAAGTTCTATACGAATCACCAAATAATTTTCAAAGGAGAATAAGAGCATTAATTCTATTAGTGAAAATATAAAGATGCAATTACTCGTCCGTACCCGTTATAGCGGAATGGTACACGTCATAGCTCCACCCAGCTACATCGGCAGCCAATCACGACGAACATCTGGTCTTTTGGGCGGAGCTTGGCGAATGTGCATATAAAAGGGGATATTTTCAGTTGGGAGTAACAGTAGCTATTTTCGCATCAGTGAATAATCATTCCTCAACCATGGACCTGTACGTCTCCCCAGATTTGTATGAAGAAAGTGATACTGCAGCATTAACCGCAATTAGTCTTTTCAATGCGATTGATTGTGGCGAATTATTTTCGACGCAAACCGTAGAAGATATTTGCAGTGACGCTCCTTACAATCCGACGCAAGGGACTACCATAGAAATGTAAGTGTCCATAATTCGATTTTATATATATATGGAGAGTTGTAGTATTTCGTCAAATAGATACTAGTCAAAAATGTCAATCAATGTTATTTCCCCATCATGCTAAAATCGAAATTGGTAATCGAACCAAAGATATCTTCACATAATGGGGATCTGTCTGTATACTCTGTATATGTTTTAAAAGCATTATTCCTTTAAGGTCCGATGAGGATTTGACACGTGTTATACAATCTTTTGAAGAACCTCGGAATATGGATGATATACTGATCAGTCAGCAGTGTCACACATCCTCCACCATGGACCTGTACGTCTCCCCAGACTTGTATGAAGAACGTGATACTGCAGCATTAACCACAATTAGTCTTTTCAATGCGATTGATTGTGGCGAATTATTTTCAACGCAAACCGTAGAAGATATTTGCAGTGACGCTCCTTACAACCCGACGCAAGGGACTACCATAGAAATGTAAGTGTCTATAATTAGAATTTTATATATATATGGAGAGTTGTAGTATCTCGTCAAATAGATACTCGCCAAAAATGTCAATCAGTGTTATTTCCCCATTATGCTAAAATCGAAATTTTTATGGCGTTCACTCCTCGAACCAAAGATATCTTCACATAATGGGGATCTGTCTGTCTGTATACTCTGTATATGTTTTAAAAGCATTATTCCTTTAAGGTCCGATGAGGATTTGACACGAGTTATACAATCTTTTGAAGAATCTCGGAATAGGGAGGGTATACTGATCAGTCAACAATGTCACACCGAAATAATGTAAGTGTTTTTCGATCTTTTTGGGATAAGAAGACACAATATATTTTCATAAATTTATTAAATGAAAGAAATCAGTACAATAAACGAATATACCGTTACAAATATACGAACAAAAACATTATAATATACAACGAGTACGTACAATTGGAAAACGGTTTTTTATCTGTCTGCATACCATTTCATCGTTTCGGTGAGTGTGACACGGGTCAAATAAATTTAAAAAATTTATAAATTCTTTATCATTTGACATATGCATGAGAAATGAGACACAGTACATTCCGCAAACATTAGTAAAATATCCCTGCATACGAAATGGGTTCCATACAACTTCGGGAATATGTAACTGAGCGAGAAATTTTACAATAATAGGGTCACTCCAGGGTTGAGTACCGAGTGAATCAAAATAGTACAGGCGCTGTCTATTTTTAAAATAGACAGCGATCCAGTGAATCCCTTCATTACCGATGATGTCTGTGTTCACAATAAGACTACCGCATTCTCGCGTACTTGGCAAACTCAATGTTTCATTCTTCGCAAACACGCCGATAAATTTGGAACGTGTGACTCGCTCCATTACTTTCTGAAGTGTATTAGCATCCATTTTAAAAGTCAGTGATAACGCTTCTAAATCTATCTACTTCTATTAGGGCTTGCGATTCGAGATATACTAGTACACTAATAGGAGCGTCTATAGGCTTGGCGAATTCCAGCCGCACTGAGATGTTACCGCTCTGCTGTGGTGTTAAATGGGTATTTACGCTAGCAGATAAGTCAGGTGTAATGTCAAACGGATAAAGGTTAAATTGATCAATGAATTCTTCCTGCGTTACCCCATTACCAAGCTCATCACAATCACCTGCAATATGGGTCAGATTACTATAGGCTCTGGCACAAAGAGGTAACACAGCGTCTGATGAATAGTCCGTACCCATTGTTCCACCCAAAGCAGTGCCATTAACGTATAGAGTTATATTTTTAAGTCCGAAATTCTCGAATTTAAAGGCACTCTTTTTATATTTTCCATTCACCGAAGCGTGGTCCTGCATGCCGATTAATATCCTTTTAGGAAGATTTCCCAGGGCAATGTTTTCTATCTGCTTCGATGCCAACCCTGCAGGAACCGTATATAGTTTGATCTGCACTCTGTTAATAGGATATTTCACTGTAGCGTTTAGTAAATTTTTCTCAATTTCTAGTTGTTTTGGTGAACTTAATTTCACTCGCCGTACGCGGAGGTATGTGTCCATAATGTGAACCACAACGGACTTTGCACCCTCTTCTTGATTCGCATCCAGATTTAAGCAGATCTCAGGACTCGTGCGGGTGAGCTTTATTTTCATATCCACCCCGTTCACAAGCAACTTCTCCTGGAAAGTGAAATCTGTGTGCAACCGTCCAAAACACTCGTATATTTTCTTTTTAGAATTTTTAAATTTGTCCTTTATACTATTTTCATCTTTAGTTTGATAATATCCCTCCGCACTTAAAAAGGTAGCCTTCGCTTCTTTGGAAAAGTTGAGGACATTTTCCAAATAGGCTCGTAGATGATAGTACCCCGTGCCTGCCGATATGTTGGTCTGATTTAAATATACGTCACACTGGTTGAATATGGCGTGCAGAAAGTTTGTTTCAGGGTATACAGCATATTTGTCATCGCAGGCCGTTCCATCAGAATGGGCTATACGTAGCTTAGCGTACATGTGCACACAGCTTGGATCAAAAAAGTAAGGACCTGAGCTGGGTATCACGAATTCTATAGGTGCACTCGGTGAACTAATTGTGTTTAAAGGGTTAATTGTAATAAAGTCACTGTGCTCAATAGAAACTTGGGTTGGCGGGAGCTCAAAAAAGGACAGCTCCGATTTACAGCATTGTGAACTACATGGGTGGATGAAGCGTGCCATGGCGAAATAGTGACTCCTCTCTCGACAAGTGGTAAACAAACTATGATTCATGAGATCAATATCCTTAGCTTATATCAGTCAAAAAAGTGGTCAACCATAGGTTTCATTCGCTTACAGCATTTCTTTTTTGATAGCCTTTTACGTTTAATACCACGTGACCCCTTCTTCTTCCGGGGAGCCCTCTTCTTCTTCCCGCCACCACGCATTTTTCTCTTTGCATCTTTGATGATTTCGTTCCGTGTACGCTTTAAATGTTTTTTTAGAGCTTCTTTAGGTTTAGCCCCGGCCAATATGTCTTCTGCAGTGTTAAGGCCTGATTGTAGCGCTTTCCTTCCAAGGTATCTGGCACCCCTCTTCAGCAAAGGAACAGCCGTACGTAGTATGGATGAAAAAATGGATCCAAGTCCACTACCGCGCTGGTATCGCATCCCTCGATAGACGGTGAAAGGCTTTCTATCCATTATAACTCAGTGCGTCGAAAGTGTAGCTTCACTGTTAAGCTCCCGTTACCGAATGGGAAGTTTTCGCCCTCAATCGTTCTTATATATATTGTGATATTGGTTATTAAATTAGTTGCGACATTCACATAATGGGGCCTGTCATATGTAATACTCAAACTCCTTCCTCTATGGTTGGGGATGTGAGCAATGCGCAGCAGGCGTGCCTGGGTATCCCCAACAAACTGGTGCTCCACTATATTACTGTAAATATAGCACATGTCTGGGGACCTTTCAGCCAATTTCTCCATCTTCAATTGATACATTAATCTGGACAAGTTATACTGTGTCTCGTGAAATGTGTCTCTTTGGAAGGCTGCGCTATATCGGCCGTTGGTTAGAATTTTGAACTTTCTATGTTCTTTAAGACGTCTGTTAGTCTTTGATTTTAGGATTAGTGTATGTGCAGGGTTGTTTACGATTTCATATACTAAATCATTCGTAAGGTTTGAGTTTCTTAAACTCACGTTTAAGCCTCTCACAACATCCTCGGCCGAACCATATTGACCCGGCCCTAGTCTTACTTCTGTACTGTAATACCGTGTAATCTTAGTCCGAGCGATGCGCATAGTTTCATCCATAGCTACCCCAGCTTTTTCACACTCGTCAATGTCTCTAAGAATCGTAAAAACGGTTTCTTTATGTTCAATATTTAAAAAGACGGTGTCCAGCTGAATTTCGCATATCCCCACCTCATACGAATCACGACCCAATTCAATGTGCCCATGGAGTTCTGTTACAAAGTTGGCTAGCGTGTTGTTAGGGTGTACAGACAGGGACGAGGAGGACGGGAGTGTGACGTAGAAATGGTTAGGAGCCATGTTGCATACTATTTAAGCTTCATTATTGCATCAGCTTTTATATAGGTGTTGAAGCTTTCTGGGTACCCTAGCCATTTCACCAGGTACATTTTTCTCCTTCCTGAACCTTTGCTTCCTAAAATTTTCTCAATTTTAAACACATTTTTTTCTAAATTAAACGCAACTTTCTGCAATTCCTCGCGGTAAAAGCCTCCTGAGATTCTTCCCCATTCAAATCTTCAATGTAATACATCATTATCTCACCTTTAGGTCTCACAGCCCTAACTTTAAAAATCTCGCGTGTCCATCCTTGCTCAAAACCCTTTGCGAATTTATTCCCCGAACGCGACAGCCTTACATAATCATTGATTTTGAAGCGCACAGAGTGTGGTGGTGGTGGTGGTGGTGATCCATCTCTTCTCGGGAGCGTACTCTTTCTAAAACTTCGTTAGGTGTTGCCCCAATCGTGCGATGGTGTGAGCGGTTGTAGGATGATGCCAATGATTCCAGAATGTCTAGAAATCTGTATGTGTTTTTATGTGTAAAATAACGGTGCATGCGTTCCTTTATGGTGCGCTGAACTCTTTCAGCTAAAGAAGCCTTATGTATAGAATTGGTTGTGTAATAGCTGATATTAAACTCTGTCAACATATTCTGAAAAGCACGGCCTATAAACTCCTTCCCCATATCCGTACAAAAATAGCCAGGAACCCTGTTTTCTTTTAACATTAGCGTTTTGGTGGCTTTAGCAACTGTTTCAGGTGATTTATTTTTCAGAGGAACTAGCCACAGATATCTAGAGAACACGTCTATTATGAATAGAATGTAGCGGTAACCATCGTTATACACAGAATATCTTTGCATGTCTGTTAAATCTGCTTGCCAAATAGAATCAATCGAGGAAGCCGTTGTCTTGGCTGTTTTAAACCTTTTTCTCACAGGCTTATGAAGCGTATAAGCGTCCTGCTCCCTCAAAAATCTTTCAACATCTTTTTTTCCTACTCCGTAAACACTTCTGTACAGTCTATCTACGCCGCCGTAAGAGGATGGGGTAGAAATGTCATAATAGCGTTTAGTTAATACGTTAGCCATTTGCGTATTTTAGAGGCACGTGGGTAGGGTTGGTTTAACCTCTTCTTGCTCCTCTTCAAAGGTGTTACCGCCGGGGGTGACGGCGCCTTCAATTGTGTCACAGGCGTTGCATGTTCCAAGTCTTTTAACCTGTTCAGATTTCCTATCAACGTTTTAGGGACATTTATTTGTTGTAGTCTTGCTTTAATATGCTTCCATCCTGATGGTGATGGCCTATCCCACTTTCTCACCAGATCATGGACAATGTCTACGATATTCGATCCCTGTACCTTTGATCCTTCCACAATGATCTCCCTGTATCGGTCCATTGTATGGCGGGATCCTCATTCAATAGATTATAAAGACTTAAGCCTTTACTCCTCAATGTAAGTGGGAGGGTATTTTTTAATACATGTTCGATATGTTGTGTGGCTAATCTTTTTGGTTGGTCAGCTGTGTCCGGGTACAGATCCTATGTCGCCATCGTCCCCCGTGCTGTGCCTAATAACCACAGGAATCTCTGTAGGGCTCTTATAATTTTCGTACTCGTGAAGAAATTTCTGCAGAGCTTCTTGGTATAAGATTCTTTTCTCATCAGGTGTTTTTTCACTGTTTAATAGGGCTAACAATTCGCTTTCCATTCTTTTAAGTCTGCTTTTACGGGGATCTAGATACGTGTCTGGATTCCTTTGCAGTGAGGCGTACACCTCGTGGGGAATCACTACCACTTTCTTCATTATATTAATCTAGTCAGTAAAGGACCCAAAACTGAAAATAAGATGGGGAGAAATGACCCTCCTGTTTGTACAATAATTCGCTTTTTCTTCGCTACAGTTTGGCTTTTACGAGCGAGTGCACGTATTATGTTCTTGTAGCGGCGTAGGCGAGCCTTCTGATGGGTTTTCATTGATACATTGCAATTTATAACGTTAAGACAGATTTCACAGATGCATTTTAAAAAGTCGGCATCGATATTTTTAATAAACATCTGCTGCATTGCCCGAGGCAGTCGATGATAGATTTTTATTAATTCACGGTATTTCTTTAGTCTCTTTGTCATTCTGGAATATACACCGTTTCAGGCTCGTTTGGAAATATATTCGTTCGCAGAAGCACTCTAAACGTGTTTCGCGGATGAAGGTCGCAAAGCAAATATCCGTAACGCGTGCTTGTAGCTTCTTTATAAACTTCCAAAAACTCCTTACGCTGATTCGGGAACATTTGATTGGCTAATACCCCAATTTGTGATACATCTCTACGTTGCGCGAATAAGACTAGATATTGCGTATTTAACGACACATCGCGCATGTATCTATTTTTGAAAAATAGATTCTGATTGATGAAGAACACGCTTATGTTAAGATGGTGGGAGAATACTGTAAATGTCTCGGCAAACGTTTTATCCATCTCCAACATGAGATCGTCAATTACAATGATTGTATGTTCATTTCCCTTTAACGAATTAACGTCATATACGCCTTTGTGGAACAAAATATCATCTTGGTACTCGTTGAACACTGATTGATACGTCGAATAGCACCATATAACTTTATGCACAAATTTCGAGAACATCTCCCCCTTTTCTTTAATGATTTTAAGCATAAACACAGTTTTACCACATCCTGTAGGTCCAGATATAATACATGTGGATGGGCTCGTGAATCTGAATTTTTCTACAGAGTCCATTTCTAACACGTCACACTCCTAAGTGAGTCATTTACAAAATATTACAAATTTTGAGTGCTGATCCTTATATTTCTTCACCCACAGAACCGTGAATGACGATGAGGTAGAGCAGCCCATCATTACGGATAACCTCGACGACAGTGTAGTTGTGATCTCCTCCCCTGAACCCTCACCAGCGATACCGGTAACACGTCCAAAGCGGAGGTATGAGATACCCACGTCAGGTATAAAGCGACCGAAATACGCGTCTGTTGCAGCGGTAATAGATCCCCAACCCTCAACCTCTTACGCAACAACACCCCCAGCAGCACCTAATATATCCCCTTATTCATCCGCCGCCCCCCGTTCTGTTAAGTCTACAATAATAGAGCCCCAAACCCTCCTACGCAACAGGGCCCCCATCAGCAGCACCTTCCGCTAATATATCCACTAATTCCGCCCCCCGTTCTGTTGAGGATGGTATAACGCTGGAATTGGTGCGATCCGCAGCCCCCACCCCAGCCTTGACTAGAAATCGGTATAGAGTCAGGGTCGACCCTAGAGTCATGTATAGCAATGGTATTGAGCGCGGACTACGCCGGGTTGTAGAGCGTATTATAGAGTTTGCTCTTCAGAATCGTGACGAGCGTGAAGTCAGGACGAGTATGTCCTTTGGATTCGGGTCAGATGACGGTGATGTAGACGATTATTGGGTGATAGTGCCATTTAGACGTTTGGCGGCTGAAGATGTAGAATATATATTAGGGCGTATAATGCAAGCCGCCCAAAGTAGTATAGCCTTCAATATGGACAACTTCACGGTAAATATTGACCATGTATACCGTGTTGCGGGTCATAGTGCCATACCGTATACTCTTAACTTCAATTCTCAAGCTATTTATAGACGGCATATAAACGTCGATCGTGGTTGCGGCTTTATAGCAGTACTCTTAGCACGTATGTTTACTGTACAAAATACACGAACTCAAAAAATTTGGTTGCCTACAGTCGTGGAGCATGCCCGTAAACTAGCTGAAGACTGTGAACTTGAATTTGACTGTAATATGGGTCCTGAAGAGCTGAGAAGGGTAGAACAGGAAATGAATGTCCGCATAGTTGTGTTTGGGTTGGATGATCGTCGTAGGACTGTGTATGTTTTTAAAAGCTGTGTGAGAGATCGTACAAGGCCCCTACTTATTTTAGGATTGTCAGGGACAACGTATCTCCCCATCCGTAATATAAGGTGGCTTTACGCGAGTTATGACAAAAGTCGAAAATATGGGAGACATCATGATTTGTGTAAGGGGTGCCTCGAGTTTGCGGATGATATAGTGAGACATTGTAAAGAATGTCACATGGTATGTGAGCAGTGTAAAAGCACCAAATGTGAAAGCCGTGTAGTTGAAGCTGAGAAGAGAGACTGTGATGTGTGTAGACGCACATTTTTCAATAATAGCTGTTTTGATTTCCATAAATCAATTGGCACGTGCAGGAAAATGAGAATCTGTGAATGTGGTATGTTTCACACAATGGATAATTGGGGAAAATTTAAGCACAAGTGTGACGTAATTCACTGTCCTACATGCCAGGAGGAATATAAGGCGGATGGAGTAAAGCATGTATGTTATATGAAAGATGCTAAGCCTAAAAATAACCCTGTATAACTGTATACTACGATATAGAAACATATACGAACGCTGAAACCAAAGAGGTAATTCCACATTTACTTGTGAGCCAGACTATCTGTGATGAGTGTATGGATATCGAATGTGACGAGTGCCCCAAATGTGGTAAACGGACAAACGTTTTTAAAACGAATGTCAGCGATAGTCCTGTGAAACTATTTGTGTCCTATATTGTCAAGTTAGCCGACAAGTTCAAAAAAATGACTGTGTATATTCTCGCCCATAACGGGGCAAAGTTTGACACGCAGTTCCTTTATAAGGAGTTGCTTGAACACGAATCCTCTGAGATATTTACAGGTGATCCATTGAAAAGAGGCAACAAATTAATACAGATGCAGATAAGAGGCAATATACAATTTAAAGATACTTTATTATTCACACCTTGTAAATTAGCAAAGCTACCCAAGGTGATGGGAGTAGCAGCTGAAGTTTCCAAAGGATACTTCCCATACACTTTCCTCACCAGCGAGACTTTAAACTACGTAGGCCCACCACCCCCAAACATTATTTTGACTGCATGGATGAACGTGAAGACTTTGATCGATACTACGACAGTTTTAATGAAAGTAACCCTTATAATATAGCTGATGAATGTGAGCGTTATTGCGTGAATGATGTGCGCGTGCTTAGAGTATGTTTCCAGGCCTTTAGAAGGATGTACATAGCCCGTTTCAAATGCGATCCACTGCAAGTCGCAACCACCATCGCATCATTATGTTTTACGGTGTTCAAGAATAACTTCATGCCGAAAGACACCTTAGCCATTATTCACCGAAACAATCCCCGCAGTTACGGGCACAAGGCTATTTACTGGCTCATACACCTACAGCAACAGACAGGTGTATACATAAAGCACGCCCGCAACACGGGTGAAGTACCCATTAAGATTAATGGACGTGTTTTTTGGGTTGATGGGTTAAGTGAAAACCGTGTCACTGGTGTGAAGACTGTGTACTCCTTTAACGGTTGCTGGTGGCATGGATGCCCCCGTCCTGAGTGCGGAGTCACCGGAGATATCAACGGTAGGTCTCCTGCCGACTGTCTTGCATCGACCCGCACCCGCGATCAACTTATAGGATCACAGTTCACTCACAAAGTCTTGTGGGAGCATGAATATGATGCACGGATGGAGACAGACGAGGTGTACCGTGAGGAAATAAAAGCGATCAAGCGTTCAATGGTGCTGGATCCTCTCAAATGTGGTGATAGCTTGTTTGGAGGACGTACAAATCCTTTCAGACTATACTTCCCACCTACGGAGGGCGTGAAGCTCCATTACTACGATTTCTGTTCTTTATACCCATACGTGATGAAGAGCAATCCGTACCCCGTGGCGCTCCTGAGAAACTGGTGGGACCTAGCCTACCATCCATCAATGAATTTTCAAAAAATTTGAATGATCGTTACTTTGGGATCTCTTTCGTAGACGTACTCCCCCCACGCAATTTATGGATGCCGATCTTACCTGTCGTTATCGACGACAAGCTCATGTTTCCCCTGTGCGTGAAGTGCGCGGAAGAGGATAACGGCGAATGTAACCATATACCCCACCAGCGTAAGATCAGAGGCGTATATACAAGTCCTGAGTTGGCCCTAGCCGTGCGCCATGGTTATAGAATACTGAAGATACATGAGGTGTGGAGGTTTCAGAAGCTACCCAACCTTTTCACACCATATATAAACACCTTTTTGAAGGATAAGGTTGAGGCATCAGGGTATCCGCGAGGAGTTGATACCGAAGATGAAAAGTCTGCCTATATTCAACGTTACCGCGACCGCGAAGGTATACAACTTGATCGTGTCCAAATTGTAAAGAATCCTGGCAAGCGCTTTAGTGCAAAGTTGTGTCTAAACAGTCTATGGGGAAAATTTGCGCAGAATACCGGCAGAGGGAGCATTCATTTGGCACAAAGTTATAGCGATGTCTGGGATTATGCCAATGCCCCCGATAAAGAGGTCATGGAGATCGTAAATGTAGGTAATACTTACGTAATAAATACACAACACTGATTGCCACAGATACCTCAAGGGTTACAAACATACCTGTGCCAGCTTCACAACAGCCTACGCCCGTATAAAACTTTGGGGTCTATTGCATTCTCTTGGGCGGAGAGTATTGTATGCCGATACAGATAGCGTGATATTCACAGAGAGGGAGGGTGAATACATGCCCACTATTGGGGAGTTCCTAGCGAGCTCACTGATGAGATCAAGGATGAGTATGGGTGACAACGCATACGCCGACTCTTTTGCCTCAACCACAGGACCTAAGACTTATGGGGTACGGGTCAGGGTGGGGGATGAAATGAAATATATCGTGAAGGCAAAGGGTATTACGCTCAACCATGCGAATCGGGAGGTTGTTAACTTTGAGTCGTTGAAGGATCTAGTATGTTTGGATGAACAACCTCACACAACTAATTGTAGGCACCCACAATTTTCGGGCGCAGAAGCTGGGGGGCGTGAAGGAACTTAGGGGTACGATGGTTTGCCGTAACACCTATAGGAAACGTTACCAGTTACCTGGTACCTATGATACCGTACCCTTTGGATACCAATGATGCTTCTAACTCACACGTCTTGTATATAATCGTATCTATTTGTAAATATATATATATATATATATATATAATATATATATATATATATATATATATATATAAACTTGAATATCTCGTTTATTAAATCGTATTTGTAAATATATATAACTTGAATATCTCGTTTATTAAATAAATCATGTTTCAAATAGCGTTTCACTTTCTCCTTTGTGTGTGTGTGTGTGTGTGTGTGTGTGTGCGTGGTGTGTAGGTGAAAGTTCTAAGCTCCGCCCACTGTAAGACCGTGAGTCATGCTACTATCTGGGAGTCCCTGCGTGGTCAGTCGACCGCAGTAAGCCCGAGAGATCAGACGTGTATTCAGATCAGACGTGTATTCAAATGGCTACCTTTAATATTGCTTGTACAACGTTTACGAAATGGTATTCAGTAAAGGCCAGGATGTGGTGGATACCGAAAACTTCTATTCATCCTCCTATGCCTCTTTTAAAAACACATTGGATTGTGCGAAGTTCCAAGATGTACAAATACTCTACGGATGTTCTGGTGAGACCGTTGAAGGCTTTCGTTGCACAGACGATGTGCTGAAGTATACTGCAGAGCTAAACTTTATAAAGTCTCACATACACCGTGAAGTAAAAGAAACAACGCGTGCAGTATTTTTATCACTATATTAACGTATATCATGATGAGGTTCGTAGTGAGGTTGTGGCTAGTGCCCTGCGTGAATTTTTAACAGAGTTTAGAGACGAGTATCGTCTGATGGGCAGAAAGGAAAAATATGAACATATGTTCCTCTCAAATAGTGCGCCTGAGTGTGGAGATGTTTAGTAAAATGTTCCTAGTTCTTATCCAAAATGTCTGGTGCGTAGGCTGGTAGTGATATTCTTGTACCGGTACAACAATTCGACTCGCGGAACAAGCCCATTCACGTATCATCGAGTCAGCCGCCCGTCGAACCATTCCTGCCTACCTGCGTGCCTCACACGGCTCATAGTTATCTCAGAGCTTGAGCCGAGTGGACGTGCGCTCTTCGAATACGATGGAACTTCCTTTGAGCAGCATTCTCAACGCCTCGTACGATGTGTCCGTGACGAAATCGTTGCGCGTGTTCAGGCGTAATTCCGGTACCATTAGCTATGTACTGGAAACGGAATGTAGACCGACAAACAAACGGGTTTATTTAAGTATCGAGGAGATGAATAGAATCTTTGTGATAGTTGAGAAGTGGAGTGAAGATCGTTATAAAATACCTGCTAACGTAGGTACAAGAAGAGAGCAGATTAGTGACGCACCCTCATACGCCGTTGTATGTACGTTGTGTAAAATAACGATCGGCCGTGCATTGATATAAGGCTGATGTGGAAGAATGCTTCTGATAATAACGCTCTTATTCCTACGCGAAACCGTTTCATCCTCGACAGAATGTTTGAAATCGTCGGATTCCGTAAACTGAAACCTATATTAGACGCGCGTGTTACGGATATGTTTTATTTTTGATACAGTACTTGAATACGCATACACTGCTCTGCTCGATGGGTTTACCGAGTGTAGGGCTGGTGAGAATGGTCTAGTGCTGGATGTTTATTTAAAAAGTTTAGACTCTTTGAAATACCATGAACTTTGGTACAAAGCAATTGATCGGTACAAGGCTGAGCTCACCTACACCGTTCACCCTGAAGAAATATTTCTTTATATAACGCGCAGTTGTCGTAACGATTTAGAAGATTATTTCAATTGCCGCTATGTTGAGTGAGTTCACGATTGAAAAGCTCGAGTCGGTAGAAATAAACCCTCGATTGGAAAAAGCGTTCTTATAAACTTGTGTTTAA
This sequence comes from Bathynomus jamesi, assembly GCA_023014485.1. Lineage (NCBI taxonomy): Eukaryota > Metazoa > Arthropoda > Malacostraca > Isopoda > Cirolanidae > Bathynomus > Bathynomus jamesi. The sequence goes on along the minus strand of JAJOZX010000139.1, from coordinate 1,203,628 downwards.
TAATGTAGCTAACGATGAACTCTTTGTGCGTGCTTTTGATTGTATTCTAGACGTGTTTAAAGATGACTTACCAACCGGTTGTAAAGTGGGAACAAAAATAGTACTGAACGATATGAAAGCCATTCATATCGAATACAGGTTTCCCTATACTTTAAGCGGTGAAATATTATTAAGCCGCATATACTGCGTAATGCAGAGCAATAATGATGTAATTGTAAACTCGATTAAGACCGAGTTTAATATTTTGAAAAAAAAGTGAATTGTATATATATATTTTGCTTGACATTTCCCCGATTATACGCATATTTCTATTGATTTGTGTTTATATATATATATATATATTTTGCTTGATATTCTCCTGTACTGTTATGTACATATTTCTATTGAAGTGTATATTTATTTGAAATGTATATTTTATTTTATATATCACCGTAATTGTGTGTGGTGTGTGTATATTTCTCCTGTACTGTTATGTACATATTTCTATTGAAGTGTATATTTATTTGAAATGTATATTTTATTTTATATATATATCCATAATTGTGTGTATATATTTCTGTTATACGCATATTCCTCAAATGTATATTTATTTTCTATATATTTATAATAAAAAGAATGATGCAATGTTGTTTATTGTTATGCCTTCTACTACCGGTATTCGAAATATAATAATATATACAACGGTATTGCGGTATCTGGCAATATTTAAGCCTTCTAAGCCAACTGGCTGATTAGGAGTCTATAATAGTGTATACAATGGTATCTGGCAACTCTGTCTTCGGAATACATGGCGCTATCTGGCAACTCATTTACAGCCAACTGGCTGATTAGGCGTATATAATAATAATGTATGCAATAATACTGCTAAAAAGAGGTATCTGACAACCATTTACAGCCAACTGGCTGATTAGAAGTCTATAATAATGTATACAATGGTATCGCGGTATCTGGCAACTCAAGCCATTTACGCCAACTGGCTGATTAGGAGCCTATAAACAACGCCAACTCGGCTGAAGTCTTAATGTGCACTTGGCTCCTGCCAGGTGAACACCTCTCCTCCTCTCTCTCTTGGGGGATAAAGCCGCCTCCAAGTTCCCCCCCACCCCCTTTGCAACAACCCCCCTTTGCAACAACCCCTCACCCCCCTTTGCAACAACCCCCTTTGCAACAACCTCCACCCCCTTTGTAACATTACATAAAACCTGCAACATTCTTGCACTCTCCCCTTTTGCGGCTATACTACTATATATATATATATATATATATATATATATATATATATATGTATATGAGAAAAGCAAGAGAGAGGAAGAGATCGTTTTTATGTTAATTGTTGCGTAAAAAGATATACCATATATATATATATATATATATATATATATATGAGAAAAAGCAAGAGAGAGGAAGAGATCGTTTTTATGTTAATTGTTGCGTAAAAAGATGTAGGTTAGTATATATATATATATAACTTATATATATAAGTTATATATATATATATATATATATATATATATATATATATATATAGGGTGGCCCAAAAGTCAGGAACCATTGGTGGCCTTCCACTTGGAGACACTTTCTGACGTGTTGAATGCATGCTGTTTGAACATTCCTTAACACATTGGTACTGATTTTGGCACACTCAGATGTGATTTTATCCTTTAGAGAACGTATGGTTCTGGGTCGATCAGCATAGAATACCGACTTGAGATGGCCCCACAAGAAAAAGTCAAGAGCCGTGAGGTCTGGAGAACTAGGTAGCCATTCGACGGGCCCCCGCCATCCGATCCACTTGCTTGGGAATGTTTCATCTAAAGAGCCCGGACGATGGTTGCGAAATGTGGTGGTACACCATCCTGCTGAAACCACATCGCCCGTTCTGCCATTGGAATATCGTCCAGTAAGGGCATTAGAAATGTTTGCAGCATATACAGATATGTTTCACCTGTTACATTGCCGTCGAAAAAGTACGGCCAATTAACCGATCCCCCAATTCATGGATCGAATTACATATGTCCTTCCTCCACCCAGTGGGGGTTCTCATTGGCCCAATAGCGTGCATTATGCTTATTGACACGACCGCTGAAGTGAAATATCACTTCGTGTGCTGAACATGATCCTTGTTGAAGCTGTCGGTGTTGTAGAAACCACTGGCAGAACTATACACAACGGTCTATGTCGTCACCGTGCAGTTCCTGAACGAGTTGGACTTTGTAGGGGTGGAAACGATTTTTTGTAAGAATTCGTTGAATGGATCTTCTGGAGACACCCGTTTCTTGGGATAACGTTCTTAAGGACTTACGTGGGCTGTTTTCGAGGTGATTGAGTACCGTTAGTGATGTTGCTGCATCGGTTGAACACGGTCGATCACGAACACTTCCCGTTTCTTTGAAGCGAGTGAACAGTTTTCCAACTGATGCCTGAACAACTGGCGGCCTCTCAGGGTGTTTGTCATTAAAAGCAGTAGCACTGATCGGTGTGTGTTACCACGCCTTGCACACATTAAAACTATCTCCACCCGTTCATCTATTGTAAAACCTGCACCTGAACATTGTTTGGTAACATTGTACGGATATCTCTGTATAATGGCTCTTGCAAAGGAATTATGATACGAAAATAGACTCAAGATTAATTAATACCTTCTTGATGAAGAACTACAGACAAATAGCCAATAAAATGAGTTTCATTCTCCACGGTGAGCAAAACCCTTTCTCGTCATTCGCAAAATGGGAGTGTAATGAACAAAGTAAGCCGACGGCGAAAAAGGAAGACCTCGGAAAAAGAAGACAAATACATGATTTTATTGAGCAAATGCAACAGAAAGATGTAACGCTGGCTCCGACCATCTTCAATTAGGGCGACGACTCTTGCGACGTTCACGGCACTCAAATCCATTGTAAATGTCCAATTCTGAAACTCAAAAGAATTAGAAGTCGATCTGTTACAAACGCAAATGCCGACTCCCACTTGTGGAAGAAAAAAGTGGCACTAGCAGTCTAAGAGCAACTACAGTAGATGTCAGACTGTCGAATTCTTAAAAGAAGTCGAAAATTCATTACAGCTAGTGTGTTGGCAGCTGACATTGTTTTGTCTCGTTATTTGGTTGCCTCATAGACTATATTTTTGAATTTAAAAACTTTTATAAACAGAAGCTTGCCCACTTTTTTGCTTTTCGCGATATTCCAAGTGGGCCGATTTTTCTGCCGCTCAGTGTATATATATATATATATATATTATATATATATATATATATATATATATATATATATAAGCAGCCTGTACGAAGGCATATATAAGCCCTGTACAAAGGCATATATATATATACACACACACGGCAGCACAATGTTTTGGGATAACGTTTAATTTTTGTAGCTCATAATTTTAGGTAAAGGACTTTCCTGCTCATCAGTAATTGTTTCTGTCTCGGTATGTACTCTAAATATAGTAGTGTAAGCAGTTTTTTAACTGAATTAGTCTCTTTATTAATTTTTTTCTGATTTCTTCTCGGAAACCGGGGTATTTCAAGTGGGTTCTGTAATTTTTTTGTGCTTTCGGCCCCGGTTATCGCATCGAGAGAAAGAGTTTGATAAGATAATAAACCTGTTTGGATACTAGCAAGATGTTGGATGTATTTAATTACATAAAGATATAAAAAGAAAAATAATTGCTGACCTACACTTAAGTATAATGGAATGAAACTAGTCCGATGTCAGTTGTATTTAATTACATAAAGGTATAAAAATAAAATAAATGCAGGTCTAAAGTTATGAATAATGGCATTATATAATATATATATATATATATATATATATATATATATATATATATATATATAAAGATTTCACCAGCATCGCTCATCTGATCTGTTGTTCACACGGAAATCGGCTGTACACGCCAGTCTGATTCCATACAGTTGTCGGGTCCCCTGTACGAAGGCATCTCCAGAAATGAAGGCGCTCTATAAATCGTTTTCAGATTCAGAATCGGTAGAGGAGCACGTGTATCCCACCCTTCGTTTTCTAAGGGTAAAAGCATGTGCGTCAATGGTTAAGAGTTAGACATTAGAATCTGCAAAATTGCTTTGGTCCATACATGTGTGTGTGTGTGTGTGTGTGTGTGTGTTTGTGTGTGTGGTGTGTGTGTGTGTGTGTTTGTGTGTGTGTGTGTGTGTATGCACTAAAGTTAAAAATGACTTGTCACACGCATATTCCTTTTGATGCCCGACCAATCGCTGCACAGTCAAAATACTTACGGCGGCTTTGTCCCCGTCATTCCATTGAGGAAATTGTTTGAACCAACGTCGTAACAAGCATTCCCGCATTCTCCTATAATGTTTTGAGACTCCTCCTCTCCTCATCGGAATACGTGCTTTAGTAGTTGAAGAAATCAGTATTATAACATATATATATATATATATATATATATATATATATATATTTTTTTTTTTTAAATGATGAACTGCAAAGTATCGATGTCGTCATACAGAAACTAATCGAGAAGCATACAGAAAAAGAAGACGACGCTATAGAAGCGATAAAGGCTAACTCAAAGTACTTCTATAATTTCGCAAAAAGAAAGTCGAAAAACCATGCGACTATCGGACCTTTAAAAAATGAGAACAGTGATTTATCTGATGATCTAACAGAAGTATCTGAAATATCAAGAGCTCAGTACGAATCATCTTTCAGTATCCCAAAAACTGACAAATTGATATGCGATAGAAACGCGTTCTTTGAAGAAAAACCACAAGGGGAAAGTATAACGGATTTAGACTTTACGACGGATGATATTACACAAGCCATAGGGAAACTAAAAACACACTCAGCGGCAGGACCGGATAAATGGAATGCCACACTGATCAAAAACTGCAAGAATGCAATCGCTGAGCCCCTATACTGGATATGGAGACGATCACTAAACACGGGAGAAATATCAGGCATCCTGAAGAGCGCGAACATAGTCCCATATATAAAGGAGGAGATCGATCTGAGGCCAAAAACTATAGGCCAGTATCGCTTACATCCCATCTCACTAAAATATTTGAAAGAATAGTTAGACAGAAAATCTATCACAACTAATGGAACACTACAACAACATTATTGATTCACTTGAAAGTAATGAAAACTATGATGTACTATACACAGACTTTGCTAAAGCGTTCGACAAGTGTGACCACGGAATCATAATACATAAACTGAAATATATGGGAATAACAGGAAAAGTAGGGAAATGGATATATAATTTCCTTAGTGAGCGGCGGCAAGTCGTTACAGTACAAGGAGTATCTTCATCAGAATCAGAGGTCCTCAGCTCAGTACCACAAGGAACAGTATTAGCTCCACTACTCTTCATCATCATGCTAACTGACATAGATGAGGACGTTACCAGAGACAGCACAGTAACATCCTTTGCGGAAGTTACAAAGATCATTAAAAAAATAAGAAGCCCAGAAGCCATAGAATCTCTACAAACCGACATAAACAGAATCTACAAGTGGACGGGAGACAACAATATGAAGTTTAACACTGAGAAATTTCAGCTATTACAGTACGGAAAAAGAGAAGACCTAAAATCCATGGAATATTATACCCAAATGGACAGGAAATTCAGAGAAATTCCAGAGCAAAAGATTTAGGGGTTGTAATGACAGATGATGCGAAATTTGAAATACAAAATAAGATAGCAGTAAACAGAGCAAAGAGAATAACGGGTCAGATATTGAGAACCTTTAAACGAAGGGATAGGAATGTAATGATTCCTCTACTGAAAACCCTGATAATACCAAAATTGGAATACTGCTCGGTCCTAACATCCCCATAGAAAAAAGAAGACATTAGACAGCTGGAAGGGATCCAGAGAAGCTTCACAGCCAAGATCAATGGGTACAAAGAACTAAATTACTGGGAAAGGTTACGCGAACTAGACCTACTGTATATTCACTGGAAAGGAGAAGAGACACACACACCATTATTTACACTTGGAAAATAATGGAGAAACTAGTTCCTAATCTTACTCTGAACCCTATAACTCCCCAAACAACGGTGGAAAGTAGAAACGGTAGACTGTGTCATATTCCCAAATTGAAGGCGAGACAGGGAACATCTTTAACCCTGAAAGAAAATAGTTTTGTAGTGAGAAGACCAAAACTATTTAATCAGTTGCCCAAAGACCTAAGAAACACGAAGGGAGTTGCAGTGGAAATCTTCAAAAGAAGACTAGACGCCTGGCTCAGAACAATCCCCGATGAGCCGGGAGTACCTGGCTATGTGAGGTGGAGAGCGCAAGAATCCAACTCACTACTTCACCAGGCCAACTCGAGAGGAGGGGCGACAAGCTTGACCTTCGCGAAATGAGAAATCATCGCGCGAAACCTTTGTAAGGTTGTAAGGTAAGGTGTGTGTGTGTGTATATATATATATTAGTGATGCACCGATTAATCGGCATCGGCATAATCGGCATCGGCAAAATTTTGCCGATTATTTGCCGATTAATATTAAATATTCCAAATTTTATAAATAGATTTTCAATGATTATTTTAAGTTATAATGTCTTACGTTACTGACTTATTGCATTTTAAATTCAAATTTAAATCGCGAAATGAGCATTTTAATTATAGTCACCCTGAAAATGGGACAACCACACTTAGCAAAACTGAGTAGTGAGTATAGCGAGTAAACATCATCTTAAATTGACATAGGATTTTTCCACTTAAATACCCATTACCCATATTATTATTTATGGTGAACTTAAATTTCTTGACAAGAAAATACAATGTCGTAACCATGAAGTTTGCATGCAGAAATCTTTTGTAAAATAAGTGCAGAAATTTTAGTTTTAAGATTTCGTTGTGTACATCTCTGAAAGCAAGGTTGTTTGGCTTATAAATATTCATGAACGAATAAATCAGAAATGTTTCAGATTGTTTAACGTTTGTTCTATCTTAATTCAGATTCTCAGGGAAGTGATAAAGCCGAACCACGTTGGGACAGAGGTTTATCACCGAGACCCGGCCCAAAAGGAAGGGCAATCCAACGGATTTTGGTGTATATGCGAAATGGTTGGGTTCCTCTTTCGTGGGTCGGAAAAGTTTTGGATTCGTTTCGCGGGATGGTGCGACTTTTGTAAGGCAGATTCGAAGACGCTTGATAAAATTGAACCACGACGTGAGTCATAAAATTGGGACTTCAAATCTGTTAACTTTATTTAAATGTATTCCTGGGAAAAGGAGGAGTCTATGCTTGGAAGTCGGGTCCAGCTCCAATCAGGGGCACAGGATTCCTGGGAAACTTAGTGAAGACTCTTTCTTCTCTTATGTATGGGTAATAGATTTCCGGGGGACGGCCTTGGAGAAACAAATGGTTTAATAGGTTTTCAGAACATTGGAAGGCGGGGTCCTTAAAAATTGTAAAGGAAATTCGAAAATGTTAAGTCAGTTGGTAGTCGTCCTCCTTGAAATTAACTGTGGCTATATAAACTCTATTAGACTTGTGGTGTAAGAAAAAGTCTAGAATTGAAATTATAACGGTCTCATGATTGTAATTAAGAACTTGTATTGCATTTGTTCACGCGAACTTGTTAAACCAAACCAAAACGAATTGTTAGCGACCGGAAAACGAGAACTTAGGTAGAAGATCTGAACCACTGTTAGTTAACAGACCAAACATTTTGTGAAATTTAAATTAAATTAAGATGGTCCAAAGTAAATGTTAAACGGTACGTCTGTGCCTAGTTTGCATGACCCGTCTATTAGCTGACGAAGGGAGCCACTGTATTGGGCGGATTTTCGCGTAGTTGTATGCGAGCGATAAGTCTACGGTCTTTACGTAGAACAAGTGAGAGTAACGGTATACCTCCATCGTAAGTAGCCCATCTCTTCAATTCTCTTGGTCGATTTTGACCACTTCATTTCTCGTTATTTGTTTTGTTGCACTAAAATATAAAACCCCTCTATATAAATGACTTAAATTCAGATAACTGTGAACTTTTTCTTTGGATTTATAATTGAATTGTATTTCACGGAAAATTGGTAAATTTAAACGATTTAAATTCAGATAACTGTGAACTCTGTCTTTAATTTTAAAATTGGATTGCATTGTATGAAAACTGATAAATTTACTTCAGAATAAGTTTCTAAATTCATGTACTGTTTCGAGTGACATTTAATAAACTTTATAAGAGGGCGTGTGTTGTTTTAGATACCTTGCAATAGGCCTCTCTTGTAAGCTGAGGGTCAATTAACATTCAAAGATTGAAATTCAAAATAGGCTTTCAGTAAGCCGAAGGGAACTTACGCCTATCAATTTAAAGGGCCATCCGTCTGGATAGGTCGAGTCATCCTGAACGCAAAGAAAACGCGCGTAAGAAATAATTTGAAATAGAATTGAAGGGTAGCGCCCCACTTAAAGGGTGTCAGTGAAGTGAATTAACATAATTAAAAGGGTGTCCAGCACCATAAATAAATAAACGGGTTGGGCACTACATAAATGGTGTCAGAAGTGGGATCCTATTGCAAGGTAGTGGTAGCAAGAGTGTAACTTTTTGTTAAAATAAATTTGCGTGACAATAAAACACTAACGTAGAAATATTGGGAACAGTGATTTGTCAAAATAAACTTTGGTACAGAATAAAACACTAACGTAGAAATATTGGGAACAGTGATTTGTCAAAATAAACTTTGGTACAGAATAAAACACTAACGTAGAATATTGGTAACAGTGATTCGTTAAAATAAACTTTGGTACAGAGTAAAGCGTTAACGTAGCAGTATTTGGAACAGTAATTCTTGAAAATAAATTTGCGTAACAGTAAAACATTAACGTAGAAGTATTTGGAACAGTAATTCGTTAAAATAAATTTGCGTGACAGTAAAGTACGAACGTAGAAAGTATTTGGAACAGTAATTCGTTGAAATAATTGGGAACAGTAAAAAGTGTCGCTAACAGTGATTACAGTTTTAAAGGTTTTGTAATAAAAATAAATAAGCAAATAAGTTTCGCGATGTCGATAAAGGGCGTGGAAATAACGAGTGAAGAAGACAGTACAAGTGACATGCGTGATTTCGAACCAATGGAAAGTTTGGAAAATTTAAGAATGATAAATTTTACCAACATTAATCGGCTATTAAAGGAATGCAAGGAATTAGGGGAAGAAATAAATCGAAGAGGGTCGAAACTGGAAGACCTTGTAATGACTACTCCGCGGTTGGAGTATTGGGACAACCGCAGGTCGGGGGTTCGTCCCCGAAGAATCTCTCTAGTTCCTCCCGTAACAGAAGAAGAACTTTCGACGCAGGAAAGGGTTGGGTGGAGACCAGAGAACCCAGAAGACATCCCAAAGAACCCTTGCAGAAGTGCACACACCACAAGAGCCGAGAAACACCACACCGACAAAGGCCTGCAGAAGTACAGACAAGCCGTCGTACAGGGATTACCGAGTACTAGCTTACCTTTGCAACGTGAACAGGCAGTAAGGGGTCCTGAGCAAACGACGTTGCAATGCAATGCCGATTAATATTGCAACGGGCTGAGGGATGTTGCAAGGGTTATGCAACAAAGGGGGGATGGTGCAAGAGGTTATGCAACAAAGGGGGGATGGTGCAAGAGGTTATGCAACAAAGGGGAGAAGGGGGTTATGCAACAAATCAATGCTCACCCCCCAAAGGGAAACCTAACCTAAGCCTTAACCTAAGAAGAAGAGAGTTCTTTATTCCACCGGAGCCCGACGCATTATGAGCGTCCAGGGGCCAAGCAGCTGTTATATAGAGGGTTGTGAGTTGCCAGATAACACTTATTTATATATGGAGGGGTTACCAGAGAGCACTATATATTTATTTTAATTTTTTAGATGAGTTGCCAAATAATGTTTTTTAATTTAATTATGTTCAGGCGTACCTTATTAGGGCTAGTTGCCAGCTTGCGTCATTTATTTTAACTTATTTAGACGAGTTTCCACTTATTTATTTATTTATTAAAGGCAAGAATGACTTTTTCCTTAAATTTGTTCAGCAAGAGAACTAATTATTTAAACGATTCCCAATATTAACAATAAAAGAAATACAATAGACAATTAATCCATGGCTTAGCAAAAAAAATCGTTCATCTTAATATTAATTCATTTTTTACAGTGTACTAAATTGGCAATAAACATTTTAAGTATTCTATAAGAATAATATTTAATTTACCTATAATTCGAAAGACATGAAAAGTTTTCATTTATTTCTAACACCTTAGAATGTATACTGTGTCTATTTACTTTTGACAATCCTTTCTATATATCTTTTATATTTTTTATAAACAAAAATCCGCGAAATCAAGAAGATTCCTTTATTCATTTATTCATTTATTTTCAATTAAAATTAAAATTTCGTACATTCACGCTAGTATATTTAATTAACAATAAAAGAAAAATGCACACAAAATAACAGTACACACTTTAAACACTGTATACGCTGTATAAATATATATATATATATATATATATCTTATACATGATGTAAGGAACTTGTACATTTAAAAGAAAAAATCTTGCAAACATACTGAATAATAATTATTTAAAAATTTTAATTCATACATTTTAAATCTCTAAACTTGTCCGCGATCCTCTCTTTGAAAATAACTTTGTGCTGCCTTTCCTCGAAAAAAAAATCTAACGGTATAAACTCGGAACAAGTGAAGTGTCAGGCAAAAAGGTGAACCTTTGCAGTTAACTGACCTAAATCCGTCCAATACCACACAGAGAGAACCCTTCTCGACTCCTATTTATTGTTTTCAATATTGTAATTACTAATGAAGTTAAAAACTGAACTTAAATATATACATAAGCATCACGTGATTGTTTTCCAAATTATTTATAGGCTAAATTAGCCTTTGATTAAGTAATGAATTTCCTTATCATATTCCCATATGCAACAATATACATATTAGTGGTGGACCGGATGTCAGTTTTTCAACATCTGCGGATGCGGATTTTTTATTTCAATATCCGCGGATGCGGATATTTAGTTAATCTATCAATATAATATAGAATTATGAATATATGACATAATTTTTCAAACTTCGTGATATTACTATTATGGCAGGCAATGCATAAGAATTAAAATTAATGTTTTCATTATGATAAAAATAACTTTCTCAAGAGTTTCAGCCACAGAAAATTCAATGAAACAAGCTTCATTCAAATTTTGTGTTACCAGGTATTTATATTTTGAGGTTTATATATTTGTTTGTTCATTAATAATTAATAATTTACATGAAATGTGCATGACTGGGCCTTATAAGCTAATTTAATTGTAAATTGCATAATTTATTAGAGGTAATATCCGCATAACATCCTCAGTCGGAAGTGCGGATGTGGATGTTAAAAATGATGCAGATATCCGGTCCACACTAATATATATATATATATTAGGGTGCTTTTAAAAACTGAAAGTGTGAATTTCGGGTCACGGAACCCCGCAAATGATGAGGTTCCGGGAGCAAATAAAGCACATGATTTTTTTGGAAAATCATCAAATATTTAGAGGTTGCCCAAAGACCCCAAAGTTTAACCATATGCTCATTTATTTATGCGCCCTTTTTAAGTCACTTCTAGTGTTTATTAACCCATTGATACACAGCGTCCCCAAAATTAGAAATTGCATTTGTCAATTGCGTTCTGATAATCCATATTTCTTTACTTCAGTATACCAACAAATGAATTTTCTTTAATTCTAAATCGTTTTCTCTTAATTACTCACGTCTTTCGTGCATTTACGTAATGGTGGCCAAGAAGCATCACAGTTCTCATAACGGTAAGTGTTATTCAAATAATTCATATATTTCAAACGTTTTTTTTACTTAGCACTGTAATGGATGGTATTATGAATTGTTTGTAAGTATAATGACTTGTTTTACCGGCAATATTTTTGTTTCCAAAAATAGTTATAAGGTTTAATTTTTATGCGTATAAAATTTTGGACGCTCTCTGCTTCAGCGTATTGCAATCATCTTTTTTCGCATCGTCTGAGTGAAACAGTGTAGTGTACCGTAGATTATTTTAAATTTATATATGGATTGGATATACTGTAAATGGTTATGTATGCATGATTTCGCAAAATTATTATAATTTTATTACATATTGTGTTCATGGGTTATCAGCCAATCATTGTTTGAACACAGATTACGGTTACAAAGAGGGTGGCTTATTTCTACACATTTTCCTGAGGTACTTTATCCATGACTGGGTTAAATTAACTTACCAATTTCACTGTTTTGTCTTATTCACAGATAACTGGTGAACGATGGCGGCATGTACAAGATCGAAGAAATCAATCTAGCTTGTGGGGTCATCAAGTCCTACTATTGCCGGTCAGCAATTACCTTAAAGAGGTGATGTATTGAAGTATCTTTTCCATCTCCACAATGAAGAGAAGAAATCCTTAGCTGAGAGTGTGTCCTCGACATCACAAGCCATCATTGAAATCTGGGTGACAGAAGGTTTACCGACGAAACATCCGCACGACGTCAAGAAGCACGTCCGGAAATTGCATGACGAATGGCAGTGTTTGAAGAAGAGAATTTCGCGGAAAACGAAGACCAATTTGGACAACCAGGCTGCGTTCAGGTCAAGCTTGAACAACCTTTTCGACATTGGTCACCAAAATGCCCTAAATCTTATCAAAATTCAGGAGGACAAGGACTTCCTGCTTGCTCTTAGGGAGGAGGGTCGGAGAGGAAGGATTGGAAATGTCGACAAGAAGATTGCCAAAAAAGTCGCAAGGGCCCAAGAAAGAACTGCTCAGGAATTGAAGCGGAAAGACAGGCATGTGCAGGAAATGGAAGAAATCTCTGCTACCGTTGTTATGGAAACCTCATCGTCAGCGTCATCAAGTGAGGAAACAAGTCCCGAAAGAAAGCCAGTTACATCGTCGGCTCCAAAACATCGCCGTGGGACGACGGCAATCAGTTCGGAGGTCGCTGCGGCATTGGACCGCACGCGGATGAGCGACAGGGCAGCTGCTCGTGTTCTCATCCCCTTTGGCATGCAAATGGGTCAGGACATAAGTGAGATGTGCCTCAGTCCAAGTGCTATTTGGGCCAGCAGATCCAGGTACAGATCAGCCCACGAAGCAGAGGTGAGAGCTTCCTACAAGCCTGAATGCCCTCTTGTTCTTCACTGGGATGGAAAACTTATGGCAGACTTAATGGGAAGAGACAAAATTGACCGTTTAGCCATCTTAGTTACCGGGGATGGGATGAGCAAGATTCTAGCCATCCCCAAACTCCCAGACTCCAAGGCAGAAAGGACAGCAATCGTCATCATCGAAACCATCGAAAACTGGGATCTTGGCCAGAAGATCAAAGCTCTTTGCTTTGACACGACAGCCACCAAACCGGCATCCATGGAGGAGTGTGTGTGCGAGTAGAGCAGGCTCTCGGGCGTGAAATGATTTACTTTGCGTGTCGACATAACGTGCTGGAACTGCTGCTTGAAGCAGTATTTTCTTTCCTTGTTGGAGACCTTTCCAAAGGACCTGAGATTACGATTTTCCAGAGCTTCCGTAATGTTTGGCCGCAACTGAAATTGAATGAATACTCCACTGCCGCGGACGAAGAGGACACGGCTGCAGTGATCAGTCCCTGGGCCGAGAAGATGATTCATGAAGCAAATGACCTTCTGAAAGTGAAGCATCCCAGAGATGACAAAGAGCTTCTTGAACTTGTAGTCATTTTCTTGGGAGGAGTACCTCACGGACGTCGGAGTCCTGTGTTCATGGCTCCAGGGGCTTTGCACCGAGCACGGTGGATGGCGCGTGGAATTTACTCTTTCAAGCTTTGGATGTTCAGATACCAGTTCACGATGCACATGAACCAATGTCCTTCAACATCTCGTGGAGCAAGTAGCAGTGACCGCCTGATTTCTGGGTTGCGGGACTTCTGTCTCTTCGTTGCTCAAGATTACGTCCTTCCGTGGTTTTCAGCAAGAGAAGCAGCAAGCGCTCCACGAAGCGACTTAGCCCTCCTTCAAAAGTTGCAAAACACCAACGCCGCTGGGTACAAGTTTTAATCGGCATCTCTGGTACCTCAATGAGGTAAACGTGGGCCTTGCACTATTCGATCCTGCAGTCGATGATGATGAGAAGCGGAAAATGGTAGAGAATATGAATTCCGTTGAAGGGTTAGAAGCTCCCCCCCCCCCCGACGAGTCTGGATTCCAGATCCAAGAGGAAAGACCCTGGCAGACTTTTGCTCTTCCAATACGTACAATCTGTTCACCCTTCTATATCTTCCGGTCGATTTCCTGCAAGAGGATCCATCAAACTGGGAAAACAACACCAGCTTTGGTTCAGCAAAGATCAGGGTGGATTCCTTAAATGTAGTGAATGATGCAGCAGAGCGAGGCATAGCATTGATTCAAGAATTCACGAAGGCTGGAAGGACTCGGAACGAAGAGCAGATGCAGTTCATGATTCAAATCGTCGAAGAACATCGTAAAGTCTTGCCGACAGCCTCCAAAGCCACTTTGATGAAAAAATGAACGCCAACACTCGAGGTGTCATGTACTTTAATCGTTAATTATGAATTTAGTGAATATACTCACACGATATATTTGTTCTGAATACTTATTGGAGATGTATATTGGAGATTCAATTTATCATTTAAACTGAGAATTAAAATTTCCATTGCCCTATAAATTGAAAATACCTATCAGCTGTGGGCAACCTCTAAATGTTGTTGGATTACAAAGAAATTTGGCCTGTTCTGTTTTCTCATGTATCCTCACAAAATGAAGGGTTCCGCTCCCTTGCATTTTCATTTCGCATTTTTCACCATATACCATAAACACACCCTAAATTATATATATATATATTTGTGTCGCGAATTCAGCTCTCGAACGAGGCAAGCGATATTCAACACATGATGGAAGAAATCATTGGTGAACAGAGTATAGTGATAGTTAATAAACTAAACATGAAATCTCCGTATTATAACTCTTTTAAAGTAATAATTAAAGGTGTAAATGCGCATTTCAACCCGTATAATATGAGTCAATGGCCAGACGGTATTATTGTTAAGGAGTTTATTCACTTTTCAAGGAGATTTGATAACAGGCAAATAATAATAATAATAATAATAATAGGCGCCCTAACGGTAATGCCTGAAAGTTTTACTGTGTATAATAATAATCTTACTAATAATAATAATAATCTTACTAATAATAAATTCTCTATCAGTCATGGCGGATAACTTGTTGAAAATAGTCTCATATAATGTAAGGTCAGTGAGGAATTCAACTGTAGATGTTCATAAAATCTGAGACAGTGCAGATTTGATACTCCTGCAAGAGCACTGGCTACCTAAGCAAGAGCTAAAATTCCTCTCTACCATCCATGATGACTTTATGTATGATGCGTCATCAGCAGTAGACTTGTCAGATGAATTAATGTATGGTAGTCCTTTTGGTGGTGTTGCTTTCTTAATAAGGAAAAATTTGTCAAAACATATAAAAATTTTAACAAGCGATAATGTAAGGTTGTTAGGCATTGAATTACAAGTGAACAATGATTGCATATTAATTGTAAACTGCTATTTACCATATAACAACGGCAGTAATCTAGATGAATACATTGATTTGCTGTACAAAATGAAGTCATTATCAGATAACCCCAAATATTCTCACTGTATAATAATGGGGGACTTTAACGCACATATGAACTCGGAATTCTTTGTAGAATTGGGTAACATGTGGGAGTCGGCCAATTTAAGTATAAGTGATGTAGATGTACAGTATTAGGGGTAGCCAGTGGTAATTTTACATACGTTAGTGATATGAGTGGTACCACCAGGTGGATTGATCATTTTCTCACTAGTAATAATCTAAAGGATCGAATTGTTAGAGTTCATATTCTGCATGATTTCCTTCTTTCTGATCATAGACCGTTAGAACTATTAATTTATTTTACCAGCGTATGCGCAACACGACATAACAAGAACTCAATAGATAAGAATAATCGCGTCGATTGGTCTAATGTTAGTATGCAAAAGAGAATAGAATACAAAGACAGAACAGGTCACCTCTTTAATAATTTAGAAATTTTGCATCTTGCCTGAAGTAATCCTTGCTCAAATGATTCTCACTGTAAACTCATAGATAGGTATTATAGGAAGGTAGTATCCCTATTAAGAGAAGCAGGAAGCCCTCTGATTAAATCTTACAACTATCATACTAAGATTATTCCTGGATGGAATGATTTTATTCCCACCCCCTGAAGAGGGAATCGAAAGACGCCTATGATCTGTGGTGCTTTCATGGTAGACCCAGATTAGGACCAGTATACATGAATATGTGTAGAAGTCGGGGTCAGTATAAGGCGGCCATAAGGCGATGTAAACAGGAAGAAGAGTCTATTCGAGCATCAAAAGCCTGTGAAGCTCGCATAAATAACGATAACAACAAATTTTGGAAATGTGTTAAGAATCAAACGGATATCAAAAATGTCCTCCCTCTGACAATCGATGGGGTGTCGGGGGAGGATGAAATTGCAAAGCTGTGGAAAAACCACTACTCTAACATTCTTAACAGGGTGAGTAGGGATAATCTTAAGGTAGATTGCAGCGAAACGATTGTGGGAAGGACAAGGGAAAATACTTTGATATCATTTTCTGAAGTAAAGAGGTTAATTAGAGAGTTAAAGACTGGTTCTGCGTCAGGGGTAGATGACTTATCGAATGAGCATTTAAAATATGCAAATGACGTAGTATGTCTGCATATATCATTGCTCCTATCAGCCATGCTTGCTCATAGCTATATCCCTGCAGAGTTCATGAGGGTATATATCTTGCCCCTGGTCAAAAATA
This sequence comes from Bathynomus jamesi, assembly GCA_023014485.1. Taxonomy (NCBI): domain Eukaryota; kingdom Metazoa; phylum Arthropoda; class Malacostraca; order Isopoda; family Cirolanidae; genus Bathynomus; species Bathynomus jamesi. The sequence continues at coordinate 1,186,793 of JAJOZX010000139.1, read as the reverse complement.
AGTATGGAGACATTCTGTCCAGCAATAATTACAGGCCTATTGCTGTCGCTTCCTGCTTCTCGTAAATACTAGAAAAACTCTTGTTACTCCGATTAAATTATTTCCTATGGACATCTAATCAGTTTGGGTTTAAAAGGTCCCACTCAACTGACCTGTGTATCTATGTACTTAAAGAAACAATATCTAAATACATTGACTGTAATTCAACTATTATAGCTTTTTCCTTGATATAAGTAAGGCATATGATAGGGTGAACCACAATATTTTATTTGCAAAACTAGAAGACAGGAAGGTTCCCATGTACATATTAAATTTATTGAAATTTTGGTATTCCCACCAATCTTTCAGTGTTAGGTGGGGCAATGTACTATCCGAGTGTTTTGGCTCCTCTTGCGGGGTGAGACAAGGCTCCTTGCTCTCCCCTATGCTGTTTAATGTGTATATTGACGGATTAATTGCTTCATTTAATGGGGTAACAGTGGGATGTTGTATAGATAACACAAGGATAACTAACTTGTTTATGCCGATGATATGGTGTTAATAAGTCCCTCTGTTAAAGGTCTGGATCGGCTACTAAACGTCTGCGAAGTGTATTCGCAGAAACATGATATTCTTTTTAATGTTACAAAAACTAAGGTTATGCAATTTCATCCTAAAAGCTGTAATTAGCCAGCTGATATAAGGTTTAAATGAATGGTGAAGTAATTGAGGAAGTACAAGAGTTTAAGTATTTGGGTCAAACTATTATCTAACCTAGGTGCGAATTTCTCATTGGTTTCTGGATTGTTTCCTAATCGGCTTTTTTCATTCGTTTTTCGGTTTATAAGTTCTGTATAATAAACAATAATGTAATAACCAATGTATTAATAAATTTATAATTTCTGTAATAAATAATTATGCAATATTAAATGTAATAAATTTAATAATAAATGTAATAATTATGTAAAAAATATAATAGAATCTGTATGTTTAGAAGAGGAAGATAGTTTTAAAAAAATTTGCGCGAATGTACTTAATGAAAATGCCCTTCCGGTGTCGGGAGAATGGGATCTAACCTAGGTGCGAATTTCTTAACGGTCGGTCCCTGGACTGCTTTTCCCTCTTGTTTTGGTTAATTCGTGTTTCTGTATCCACCCGAGGAGGATGCCAGTGGGCGTCGAAACTGTCGTGGAAATAAACTCTGTCTATTAGTGTGGGTTTTTATTTTCATATTTTGACCTTCACGTAAAAAAAAGTGAAGTTTTTTTGCATTTATTACCAGCTCCTTGAGTGATGACTCGGATATAAGGAAACAATCTCGAAGCCTGTGTGCTAAAGCGAATATGACCATAAGGAACTTTCGATTCTGTACAAGTGAAGCTAAAGACACTTTCTTTCGTACTTTCTGCAGTAATATATACGGACAGCAACTGTGGGTGAATTATAAAAAAGGTTCTGGCAGAACCCTAAATTTGGTGTACAACAGGTCTTTTAGACTCTTACATAAATTACCCCCGAGATGTTCAGCTTCGCAAATGTTTGCTACCCGCAATGTCCCGAGCTTCCCGGAGGTAACAAGACGTGCTCAACACAGTTTAATGCAAAGAATTAAAACATCAACCAACCCGATCATCCAAGCTATCCATGAGTCCTGCCATTTATCCTCTAAGCTATGGACTTCTTGGTACGAAAACGTGTCTGTAATTCCACTTAACTTCGACATTGCAGTATTATTTCTAATCAATTGTATATATTTCTATCCTTAGTATATGAACTGTCATTGTATTAATAATATTTGTCATATGGACTATAGTCTGCCAATAAACCTTTTCATTTTCATTTTCATATATATATATATAATTTCATGAAATATATAGAAAATAAATATACAATCAAAATAGTTAATTCTATACACAACTTGAACGAAGAATATGGGGAATGTTTGTGGTGGGTATGTGTGCACTAAAACCATATAAGACATACGAACGAAGAATATGGGGAATGTTTGTGTTGGTTTTGTATGCACTAAATACTTAAGATATACACGTCTACTGAGACGTCTATTGTTTTTATAAAGAAATTTCAACGAAATCAAGAAGAGGATTCCTTTATTCATTTATTTTCAATTAAAATTAATTTCGTACCTTCACGCTAGTATATTTAATTAACAATAAAAGAAAAATGCATTCAAATATAATAATTACACATATATATATAATATATATATATATATATATATATATATATATATATATATATATATATATATATATATATATATTCTCATAGAATAAAACTTTTAGTCTCGACTCCAAATTTGTTTCCCTGGTAGAACAGTATATATAAATCTATTTTATTTTTCTTTGCGTGTAATTTGTGTGGTATCTTCTTCATAGGTGTGTTAAAACTTTACATTGTCTCTGTTATTGAAATGAAATGAAATGAATGAAAATGAAAACAGAAAAGGTTTATTATTATTATTATTATTATTACGATTATCATTATAATGGCTTCTTGCACATTTTTTTTCAAAATTAAAACACACACACACACACACACACACACACACACACACACACACAAATTATTGATTTGAAATCACTGTTAAAAATTATATTTATCAGAAATCAACTTAAAGGGTTTGCACTAGACAACCAGTCAAGAAATAACGCTGTTTTACCGAGCAGTCAACCCAGCGATTGCCATATCATTATTATTACGTGCGATGATTCCACGAAGATTAAGCTTACCCCCCCTTCCTCTCTCTCGAGTTGGCCTGGTGAAATAGTGAGCTGACTTCTTTTACTCTCCACCTCACATAGGTACACCCGGCTCATCGGGGATTGTATGTACCAAGAAATTACAGTCACCATCCGGACTCGATCTCTCAACCTCCGAGCAGCACCACATCGTCTTAACCACTAGGATACCTAGGGCGCCCATTTATCTACCAGCCGAACCCAACATTCATTTTCACGAACTAAACACAATTTAATCACACTCCTACGCGAGAATTGGCAAGTAAAAAGTCAAGCCGAATAGATGAATCAAAGTTGAGGCTCGAATAGTATGACCGCAAATAATAATAATAATAATAATAATAATAATGTAAAATATTGTTATGATAGAGATTGGAAGTGGCAAATGTTGATCAATGTTGCAAAGGGGTGGGGCATATTGCATAAAGGGGTGGGTTCTAAAATAGGAAAACCGAGAATAGAATGGGTGCAAATATTAATGCAAATATTTGAAACCATTATGGTAGAGATTGCAAGTGGCAATACACCTTCAGATGTGATCATTAAATCTACGGAGAGAAGATAAAGACACCATTAGTCAACCAATCAAGACGTCCAAAGCGTGGACACGTAATATAGGTGTTACGATTGGTACACAAATTTAACATAACCCCGTCCAGTTACATTGCCAACCAATCATCAAACTTACAAACCGCCTATTAGTCTTTTGGGGTGGTGCTTGGGGATCATGCATATAAAAGGAAATATTTTCAGCAGGAACTCACAACAGTCGTTTTCACCAGTGAATAAACATTCCCTCCGTCATGAATCAAGAACTTTACAGTTTACCGGATTTATATCAAGATGGAGACATTGCAACGGTGTCCACAATTAATCTTTTTAACGTAGCCGACCGGGATGGATTATTTCCAACGCAAACCGTTGATGATATTTGCAATGACGCTCCTTACGATCCGACGCAAGGGACTGCCGTAGAAATGTAAGTAATTATGTGTCTGATAATTTTTTTTTTTAGCCAATTATTCGCAAACTGGTTATTTATTTAGTGTGCCTGTCATTAGGAGAAAGAACACTGTTCTGGATTATTTCATCATATGTATGGAGGGTTGAAGTAATTCATCTCATCACATTAAAAATGTTTCACTTAGGTATCCGCAATTATGGATTAGTTTGCAGTTAATATGCTAAAGTCCTGTTTTGATTCATTGAATTTTTTATAGCAATCCTTTGTTTTAAATAATTTTATAAATTCCAGAATAAATGTTATTCGCCATTTTCTCTTAAAGGAACTTCTCTGAGCGGTTCAAAGATATCTTCACATTGCAATACTCTTAGTATATGTATACTCTGCATATGTTTTAAACAATTGGGTTTTTATTAAAAAAGATTCAGTATGAACTAATTAATTATTCTTTCTCCTTTAAGGTCCGATGAGGATTTGACGTGTTATACAATCTTTTCGTTTTCAAGAAACCCACGTCGTGGACCTGAATACGGAGGTAGAAATTTTACCGAGCAGTCAACCCAGCGATTTTTCACATCATTAATGAAATAATGTAAGTTATTTTTATGTTTCGATCTTTTTTTTTCGGGGAAGAAGACACAATCAATGTATTTTCATCAATTTATTAAATGAAAGAAATCATGTTTTCAGTACAATAACCATCTTAAGCTACAGAATCTACAAACTAACATTATTGGTTACAAATATATATATACACACGAACAAAACATCATACTATACAACGAGTACGCACAATCGGAAAAGGACTTTTTATCTGTCTGCATACCATTTTGTCGTTTCGTTGAGTGTGACACGGGTCGAATAATTTTTAAAAATTCATAAATTCTTTACCACGTGACATATGCATGAAAAATGAAAGGCAGTACATCCCACAAGTATTAATAAAATATCCTTGTAGACGGAAGGGATTCCATACAATTCCGGGGATATGCATCTGATCGATAAATTTTACAATAACAGGGTCACTCCAGGGTTGAGCCCCGAGTGAATCAAAATAGTACATGCGGTCCCTATTTTTAAAATAGATTACACTGGATTTCAGTGTGTATTCACACTAGCAGATGTCAAATGGATAAAGCTTAAGTTGATCGATGAATTCTTTCTGCGCTGCCCCAATCCCGAGCTCATCACAATGAAAAATGGGTCTTCTATAACAATATTAAGCGTCGACATCAGTGGCTTAGCCGTGAAACAAAGCCTGAACCTCCGCCAAGGAATGGACCCCATCCAAAGAAAATTTTGCTATGCGTTTGGTGGGATATGCAAGGAATTATTCATTTTGAGCTTCTGCCACATAACCAAACAATCACACCTGAAGTCTACTGCCAACAATTCCAACGATTGAAGATGGCATTACAAGAAAAACGTCTTGCATTAATTAATCGCAGAGGTGTTCTATTCCACCAGGATAACGCGCGCCCTCACACTGCTCGAATCACCACTGCCCAATTGGAGGCATTTGGTTGGGAAAAGATGCCTCATCCACCTTATTCTTCGGACATCGCACCTTCAGACTACCATTTATTCAGAAGTCTGCAACACCACCTAGATGGACAAAAGTTGGAATCCAGGGAAGCTATCGAAAACGAAATGATCGCTTTCTTAAACTCGAAACCAAGGGATTTCTTCGAACGTGGCATAAAAAAAACTTTTCTACAGGTGGGAGGAGGTTATAGAAAAAGAATGGAATTATATTGATGATTAATTTGTCATTATATCATTTAATTTTTGTTGTGAATAAACTAAAAATTCGAGCAAATTTGTCCTTATAAGTCCTTTAATTTTAGTTCTGAATGAACTAAAAAATCGAGCAGAATATATGTTACAACCTTATAGTAAACAAACTATGATTTATGAGATCAATGTCCTTAGCTTATATTAGTCAAAAAAATGGGCAACCATAGGTTTCATTCGCTTAGAACAGTTCTTTTTTGATATCCTTTTAACGTTTAATGCCACGCGGTGGTAATCCCTTCTTCCGGACAGCTCTCTTCTTCCCACCACCACGCATTTTTCTCTTTGCATCTTTGACGATTTCGTCCCGTGTACGCTTTAATTGTTTCTTTAGAGCTTCTTTAGGTTTAGCCCCAGCCAATATGTCTTCTGCCGTGTTAAGACCTGATTGTAGCGCTTTCTTCCCGAGGTATCTGACACCCCTCTTCAGCAAAGGGACAGCCGTACGTAGTACGGTTTAAAAAAATGGATCGAAGTCCACTACCACGCTGGTATCTCACCCCTCGATAGACTGTGAAAGGCTTTATGTCCATTATAACTCAGTGCGTCGAAAGTGCAGCTTCACTGTTACGCTCCCATCACCGAATGGGAAAGTTTTCCCCTCAATCGTTCTTATATATATTGAGATATTGGTTATTAGATTAGTTGCGACATTCACATAATGGGGTCTGTCATATGTAATACTCAAACTCTTCCCTCTATGCTTGGGAATGTGAGCAATGTGTAGCAGGCGTGCCTGGGTATCCCCAACAAACTGGTGCTCCACTATATTGCTGTAAATGCAGCACATATCTGGGGGTGTATAGCCAGCAACCAATTTCTCCAATTTCATCTGATACATTAGGCTGGACAAGTCATGTTGTACCTCATGAAAGGTATCTCTTTGGAAGGCTGATCGATATCGCCCCTAGGTTATAATTTTCAACAGCCCTTTGTCTTTAATATTTCTGTTAGCCTTTGATTTTAGGATTAGAGTATGTGCAGGGTTTTCTTTGTTTACGATTTCGTATACTAAATCAGCCGTAAGATTTGAGTTTTTTAAAATTACGTTTAAGTCTTCACAACATCCTCAGCCGCACCATAATTGCCCGGACCTAGTGTTACTACTGTACTGTAATACCGTGCATCCTCAGTCCGAGCTATACGTATAATTTCATCCCGAGTTACCCCGGCTTTTTCACACTCATCAAGGTCTTTAAAAATAGTAAAAACTGGATCTTTATAATCAATATTTAAAAAGAGGGTGTCTTGCTGAATTTCGCATATCCCCACCTCATACGAATCACGACCCAATTCAATGGGTCCATGGAGTTCTGTTACAAAGTTAGCCAGAGTGTTGCTAGGATGTACAAACAGGGACGAGGAGGACGGTACTCCGACGTAGAAATGGTTAGGCACCATGTTGCATACAATTTAAGCTTCATTATTGCATCAGCTTTTATATAGGTGTTGAAGCTTTCTGGGTACCCTAGCCATTTCACCAGGTACATTTTTCTCTTTCTTGAACCTTTGCTTCCTAACATTTTCTCAATTTTAAACACATTCTTTCCTAAATTAATGTCACTTTCTGCAACTCCTCGCGGTAAAAGCCTCCTGCGATTTCTTCCCCACTCAAATCTTCAACGTAATACAACATTATTTCGCCTTTAGGTCTCACAGCCCTAACTTTAAAAATCTCACGTGTCCAGCCTTGCTCAAATCCCTTTGCGAATTTATTTCCTGAACGCGACAGCTTTATATAATCATTGATTTTGAAACGCTCAGAGTGTGGTGGTGGTGTTCTATCTCTTCTCACATCAGGCTCTGGGCGCGTACCTCTTACTAAAATCTCATTAGGTGTTGTCCCAATGCGATGGTGTGAGCGGTTGTAGGATGAGGCTAATGATTCCAGATGTGTCTAGAAATCTGTCGTGTGTGGGACTGAAACTGGCGTTACGTGAGTTCCCTGGGTATAGGACCTATGTCCCTATCGGGGAACGACCGGTTTCTCCCCCTCAGCATAGATTTCGAAGCAACTTACGAAGAGGTCCGGGGCTCAGGAGATCCCCCATCCCCCACCGATGTGGGAGGTGTTCTTTTCGGTCACGTGATTGACCAGTGCACTACGTCGATTAGCTGATCATTCCATTTCTAGGGCTAGGAGTCGGGGGGAATCTTCTCCCCTAGTCATTAGCCTATGGATAGGCTGTATTGGGTTCCCGGAGTCAAGGGGACCCGATAAGTCTTTCGGGGTACGACAACACGTGACGACCGTACCTTGCACCACGTCGGTTAGCCTATGATTCCATGAATTTGTGTAAGGCTAGGAGTCGGGGGGAAATCTAATCTAATCTTCTCCCAGAGCCATAGGCCTTATGGATAGGCCTCGTATTGGGTTCCCGGAGTGATGGGATCGCCGATGAGTCTAAACGTGTGCCGGGACAACCTGGAGAATTTTGCGAATGGAGCTAGTAGCCGCGCAAAGTAGCCTCTGTAGCCGTTCAATTAATTCTCGGTTCACGTCCCCGGGTACCTATCGCAGTTTGACCGTGGCTGAAAGCACCTATGAAATGGTAGATTTCTTTTTGGTCACGTGATTGACGACTGCACTACGTCGATTAGCCGATGATTCCATTTATAGGGCTAGGAGTCGGGGGGAATCTTCTCCCCAAGCCATTAGCCTATGGATAGGCTGTATTGGGTTCCCGGAGTCAAGGGGACCCGATAAGTCTTTCGGGGTACGACAACACGTGACGACCGTACCTTGCACTACGTCGGTTAGCCTATGATTCCATGAATTTGTGTAAGGCTAGGAGTCGGGGGGAAATCTAATCTAATCTTCTCCCCAGAGCCATAGGCCTATGGATAGGCCTCGTATTGGGTTCCCGGAGTAATGGGATCGCCGATGTGTCTAAACGTGTGCCGGGGACAACCTGGAGAATTTTGCGAATGGAGCTAGTAGCCGCGCAAAGTAGCCTCTGTAGCCGTTCAATTAATTCTCGGTTCACGTCCCCGGGTACCTATCGAAGTTTGACCGTGGCTGAAAGCACCTATGAAAAGGTAGGGCCGGGGTGATCCCAGCCCGACCGTACGACGCTCTATAACACACTCGTTGACTTATAAGTAGCGCGTCATAGGGCCTATGACTTCGGCCAAAATTTTCCATCAATCGCGCGCCCAACGCCTCGGCTCGTCGGAGCAACTGTCTCCCAGGTGCCTATGGCGGCCCATAGGGCTAGCGATCGGCAATAAGTAGAAGATGGAAGGTCGCAGATTGGGCTCTGAAGGCGCCCGAAATCTTGTGAGTTTCAACAGGTAGGTAACATCTATGCAAGGGGTGAGATTGTGAGTTTTAGTCCCTGCCTTCTCACGTATCTACCAGTTGAATTAATTCCCGTAGCAATGTGACGTAGGATGCTGCCTAATCGAAATTCTCACAACTTACCCAATGGGTGTTGTAGACCTTGTATGTGTTTTTATGTGTAAAATAGCGGTGCCTGAGTTCCTTTATGGTACGTTGAACTCTATCAGCTAAAGATGCCTTATGTATAGAATTGGTAGTGTAGTAGCTGATATTAAACTCTGTCAACATGTTCTGAAAAGTTCGGCCTATAAATGTTTTCCCCATATCCGTACAAAAATAGCCACGAACCCTGTTTTCTTTCAACATCAGCGTTTTGGTGGCTTTCGCAACTGTTTCAGGCGATTTATTTTTCAGAGGAATTAGCCACAGATATCTAGAGAATACATCTATTATGAATAGGATGTAGCGGTAACCATCGTTATACACTGAATATCTTTGCATGTCTGTTAAATCTGCTTGCCAAATAGAGTCAATCGAAGCAGCTGTTGTCTTGGTTGTTTTAAACCTTTTTCTCACAGGCTTATGAAGTGTATAAGCGTCCTGTTCCCGCAAAAACTCTCAACATCTTTCTTCCCTACTCCATCATTGTTAACACTTATGTACAGTCTATCTACGCCTCCGTAGGAGGCCGGGTTAGAAATGTCACAATAACGTCTTCTTAATATGTTAGCCATTTGCGTATTTTAGAGACACGTGGGTAGAGTTGACCTTTGTTTAACCTCTTCTTTCTCCTCTTCAGAGGTGTTACCGCCGGGGTGATGGCGTCTTCAATTGTGTCACGTGCGATGCATGTTCCAAGTCTTTTAACCTGTTCAGATTTCCTATCATTGTTTTGGGGACATTTATTTGTTGTAGTCTTGCTTTAATATGCTTCCATCCTGATGGTGAGGCCTATCCCACTTTCTCACCAGATCATGGACGATGTCTACGATATTCGATCCCTGTACCTTTGCTCCTTCCACAATGATCTCACCTGTATCGGTCCATTGTAGTTGGGATCCTCATTCAATAGATTATAAAGACTTAAACCTTTATTCCTCAATTGTATGTGGGAGGGTGCTTTTTAATACATGCTCGATATGTTGTGGGCCGACCCATTAATCTTTGGTTGGTCAGCTCTATCGTCGGACACAGGCCTATGTCACCATGTCCATCGTTCCGTGCTGTGCCTAATAACCACGGGAATCTCTGTCGGATTCTTATAATTTTCGTACTCGTGAAGAAATTTCTGCAGAGCTTCTTGGTATAAGATTCTTTTCTCATCAGGTGTTTTTTCACTGTTTAATAGGGTAACAATTCGCTTTCCATTCTTTTAAGCCTGCTTTTACGGGGTCTAGATCCGTGTCTGGATTCTTTGAACTTTGCAGTGAAGCATGTGGAATCACTACCACTTTCTTCATTATATTAATCTAGTCAGTAAAGGACCCAAAACTGAAAATAAGATGGGGAGGAATGACCCTCCTCTTTGTACAATAATTCGTTTTTTCTTCCCTACAGTTTGACTTTTACGAGCGAGTGCACGTATTATGTTCTTGTAACGGCGTAGGCGAGCCTTCTGAGGGGTTTCATTGATACATTGCAATTTATAACGTTAAGACAGATTTCACAGATGCATTTTAAAAAGTCGGAGTCGATATTTTTAGCAAACATCTGCTGCATTGCCCGGGGCAGTCGATGATAGATTTTTATTAATTCATGGTATTTCTTTAGCCTCTTTGTCATTCTGGAATATACACCGTTTCAGGCTCGTTTGGAAATATATTCGTTCTTAGAAGCACCCTAAACGTGTTTCGCGGATGAAGGTCGCAAAGCAAATATCCGTAACGCTGGCTTGTAGCTTCTTTATAAACTTCCAAAAACTCCTTACGCTGATTCGGGAACATTTGATTGGCTAATACCCCAATTTGTGATACATCTCTACGTTGCGCGAATAAGACTAGATATTGTGTATTTAACGACACATCGCGCATGTATCTATTTTTGAAAAATAGATTCTGATTGATGAAGAACACGCTTATGTTAAGATGGTGGGAGAATACTGTAAATGTCTCGGCAAACGTTTTATCCATCTCCAACATGAGATCGTCAATTACAATGACTGTATGTTCATTTCCCTTTAACGAATTAACGTCATATACACCTTTGTGGAACAAAATATCATCTTGGTACTCGTTGAACACTGATTGATACGTCGAATAGCACCATATAACTTTATGCACAAATTTTGAGAACATCTCTCCCTTTTCTTTAATGATTTTAAGCATAAACACAGTTTTACCACATCCTGTAGGGCCAGATATAATACATGTGGATGGGCTCGTGAACCTGAATTTTTCTACAGAATCCATTTCTAACACGTCACACTCCTAAGTGGGTCATTTACAAAATATAATAAATATTTAAGTGATCCTTATATTCTACAGTCTTGTTTTTCTCTTCTCCCACAGAACCGTGAATGACGATGAGGTACAGCACCCCATCATCGATATTACAGATGACCCCGACGACAGTGTAGTTGTGATCACAGATCCATCCCCCTGCGAATCCACACCAGCGATACCTGTAGCACGCGACAATTCAAAGCGGAGGCATGATGAAGAGCCCACCACGTCAGGTATAAAGCGTGCCAGGATTGCGCCGGTTGTTAGACCCCAGTAATAGAGCCCCAACCTCTACGTCTTACGACACAACCCCCACAATAGTACCTTCCTCAAATATACCCCTTATTCCTGTTCAATTCCGGGTACATCCTCCACAGCGCAGCAGCTTCTCGTTCTGTAGGATGGCATAACATTCGAGTTGGTGCGCACCGCTACCCCACCCCAGCCTTGACTAGAAATCGGTATATAGTCAGGGTTGATCCTAGATCCATGTATAGCAATGGTGTTGAACACGGACTACGGCGCATAGTTGAACGTATTGTAGAGTTTGCCCTTCAGAACCGCGACGAACGTGAAGTCAGAAGGCTGTCCTTCGGATTCGGGTCAGATGACGGAGATGTAGATGATTTTTGGGTAGTAATACCATTCAGACGCTTGGCAGCTGGATATAGAGTATATATTAGGCCGTATAATGCAGGCCTCTCAAAGTAGTATAGCCTTCAATATGGACAACTTCACGGTAAATATTGACCGTGTATTCCGTGTTGCGGGTCATAGTGCCACACCTTATACTCTTAACTTCAATTCTCAGGCTATTTATAGACGGCATATAAACGTCGATCGTGGTTGCGGCTTTATAGCAGTAGTCTTAGCCGTATGTTTACTGTACTAAATACACGGACAAAAAATTTGGTTGCCTACGGTAGTGGAGCGTGCCCGTAAACTAGCTGTAGACTGTAAACTTGAGTTTGACTGTAATATGGGTCCTGAAGAGCTGAGAAGGGTAGAACAGGAAATGAATGTTCGTATAGTTGTATTTGGAATGGATGATCGTCGTAGGACTGTGTATGTTTTTAAAAGCAGTGTGAGAGATCGTACAAGACCCCTACTTATTTTAGGGCTGTCAGGAACAACGTATCTCCCCATCCGTAATATAAGGGACCTTTACGCGAGTTATGATAAAAGTCGAAAATATGGACGACATCATGATTTGTGTAAGGGTGTATCGAGTTTGCGGATGATATAGTGAAACATTGTAAAGATTGCCACATGGTATGTGAGCAGTGTAAAAGCTCCAAATGTGAAAGCCGTGTAGTTGAAGCTGAGAAGAGGGATTGTGATGTGTGTAGACGCACATTTTTCAATAATAACTGTTTTGAGCTCCATAAATCAATTGGCACGTGCAGGAAAATGAGAATCTGTGAATGTGGTATGTTTCATATGATGGATAATTGGGGAATTTCAAGCATAAATGTGATGAAATTCACTGTTCTACATGCCATGAGAAATATAAGGCGGTTGGAGTAAAGCATGTATGTTATATGAAAGATGCTAAGCCTAAAAATAGCCCTTGTATAACTGTGTACTACGATATAGAAACATACACGAACGCTGAAACCAAAGAGGTTATTCCACATTTACTTGTAAGCCAGACTATCTGTGATGAGTGTATGGAGATCGAGTGTGATGAGTGTCACAAATGTGGTAAACGGACAAACGTTTTTAAAACGAATGCCCACGATAGCCCTGTGAAACTCTTTGTCCTATATTGTCAAGTTAGCGGACAAGTTAAAAAAAATGACTGTGTATATTCTTGCCCATAACGGGGCAAAATTTGACACACAGTTCTTGATACTTGAGCATCTGAGATATTTACAGGTGATCCCTTGAAAAGAGGCAACAAACTAATACAGATGCAAATAAGAGGTAATGTACAGTTTAAAGACACTTTATTATTCACACCTTGTAAATTAGCAAAGCTACCCAAGGTGATGGGCGTAGCCGCTGAAGTTTCAAATGGATATTTCCCTTACACATTCCTCACTAGAGAAACTTTAAATTACGTAGGACGACCTCCACCCAAACATTACTTTAACTATGAATGTATGAGTACAGATGAACGTGAAGAGTTTGACCGATACTACAGCAGTTTTAATGAATCTAATCCTTATAATATAGCTGATGAATGTAAGCGTTATTGCGTGAATCATGTGCGCGTGCTTAGAGTATGTTTCCAGGCGTTTAGAAGGATGTACATAGGCCGTTTCAAATTCGATCCGTTGCAAGTCGCAACCACCATCGCCTCATTATGTTTTACGGTGTTCAAGAATAACTTCATGCCTAAAGACACCTTAGCTGTTATTCACAGAAACATCCACGCAGTTATGTGCACAAGGCTATTTACTGGCTCATACACACAGCAGCAGACAGGTGTATACATAAAGCATGCTCGCAACACAGGGGAAGTACCCATTAAGGTTAATGGGCGTGTTTATGGGTTGATGGTCTAAGCGAAAACCGTGCCACTGGTGAGAAGACTGTGTACTCCTTTAACGGTTGCCGGTTGCATGGATGCCACCGTTCTGAGTGTGGAATCGTAGGAGATATCCATGGTAGATCTCCTGCCGACAGTCTTGCGTGGACCCGCACTCGCGATCAACTTATAAGCTCCCAGTTCACTCACAAATTATTCTGGGAGCATGCGTATGATGCACGGATGGAGGCAGATGAACAGTACCGTGAAGAAATAAATACGATCAAGCGTTCAATGGTGCTGGATCCTCACAAATGCGGTGATAGCTTGTTCGGAGGGCGAACAAATCCCTTCAAGCTATACTTTCCGCTTACGGAGGGCGTCAAACTCCATTACTAAGACTTCTGTTCTTTATATCCCTATGTGATGAAGAACGATCCGTACCCCGTAGGTGCACCTGAGAAACTTGTAGGGCCTGACCTGCCCACCATCGAGGTGTTTTCAGCAAATTTGAACGGGTAATATTTCGGCCTTTCTTTCGTAGATGTGCTCCCCCCACGCGATTTATGGATGCCGATCTTACCCGTCGTTATCGATCACAATCCCATGTTTCCCTTGTGCGTGAAGTGCGCAGAGGAGAACAATAGGGAATGTAATCATACAACCAACCAGCGTAAGATCAGAGGTGTATATACAAGCCAGAGCTGGATCTAGCTGTTCGCCATGGCTACAGAATATTGAAGATACATGAGGTGTGGAGGTTTCAGAAGCTACCCAACCTTTTCACGCCATATATAAACGCTTTTTTGAAGGATAAGGTAGAAGCATCAGGGTATCCGCGAGGAGTTGATACCGAAGATGAAAAATCGGCTTATATTCAACGTTACCGTGACCGTGAAGGTATACAGCTTGACCGTTCCCAAATTGTAAAGAACCCAGGCAAGCGCTTTAGTGCAAAGTTGTGTCTAAACAGTCTTTGGGGAAAATTTGCACAGAATACTGGCAAAGGGAACGTTCATTTGGCACAAAGTTATAGTGAAGTCTGGGATTATGCCAACGCTCCCGATAAAGAGGTCATGGAGATCGTGAATATAGGTAATACTTACATAATAAAGTACAACAATACCGAATTGGCCACAGATACCTCATGGGTTACAAACATACCTGTAGCCAGCTTCACAACGGCCTACGCACGCATCAAACTTTGGGGCTTATTGCATTCCCTTGGTCGGAGGGTTTTGTACGCCGATACATATAGTGTAATAGTCACACCGAGGGAGGGTGAATACATGCCTCCTATTGGTAAATACTCGGGGAGTTAACTGATGAGATCAAGGATGAGTATGGAGACATCGCATACGCCGACTCTTTTTTCTCAACATGGCCAAAAACGTATGGGGTACGGATGAGGGTGAGTGAGGGTATGAAATATATCGTGAAGGCTACGGGTATCACGCTAAACCATGCGAATCGGCGGGTCGTTCATGTTGATTCGTTGAAGGATCTAGTGTGTTTGTGTGTGTGTGTGTGTACAGGAGAAAATTTTAAGCTCCGCTCGGCGTTTGTACAGGAGAATGTTCTAAGCTCCGCCCACCTGTATGATTGGCCACGTTACTCCTGCTACTACCTGGGCATATCTCTTCCCTGCGTTCTCAGTTGATCGCTGCAAGCCCTGGGTCCCAGACGTGCATTTCCCAACGTAGACAAAAAATAGTAATGGTTACCTTTAATATTGCGTGTTCGACGTTTATGAAGTTGTATTCTGCAAAGTGTGAAGATAAGGTTACTGAATGGCTCCCTATTCCACCCTCCTTTGATACTTCGAAGGCTACATTGAATCATGCGAAGGAACAAGAGGTACAAATACTCTACAGCTATTCTGGCCAGAGCATTGCAGGATTTCGTGGTACAAGTAACGTATTGAACTATGTTGTAGGACTAAACTTTGTAAAAGCTTACATATTCCGTGAAGTAGAAGAAACAACACGTGCAGAAGAGGAGCAACGGATATGGTTAGTGAGTCTTGTTGATGAGTGGTGCGACAAGCGATATTATGTTATGTGCATCATAATGAGTACTCGTACCCTGCGACTGAGAATGTAAATCTTGTCATCATGGAGAATCTTAAGTATTTTTACCACTACATTAATATATATCATGACGAGGTTTGTAGTGAGGTTGTGGCTAAAGGTCTGCGTGAGTATTTAACAGAATTTAGAGATGAGTATCGCATGCTAAGGAAAAAGGAAAAATATGGTCATATGTTTCTCTCAAATAGTGCGCCGGAGTATGAATAAAATGTGTTTAGTTAGTAAAAATCCCCCTAAGCAAAAATGTCTGGTACGTATTCTGGGGAGTGGGAGTGATAAAACATTAAAACCGATATTGCTTCATGTATCGGAAAATTTCTCAAAACACCTACTCAGTATATATATATATATATATATACAGGGTGTTTGAAAACTTTCTGTACAAATTGTAATGGGGGATAGGCAACACCAAGACAAACCCTTTTCGTCTATAAGTGTATGTCCGCTGACGTCACCATTCGGCGCGAGAGGGCGCCGCTGCAATTGACTAAAAGGTGAAGTGGGCTAGACTCGCGCTTGCCGCGGGCATTCTTAAATCGGACGTAGTATGCGTAACATGTTTATTTAAAGAAGGCATGTTTATTTAAAGAAGGTGCTGAAAGTTGCGACCGGTAGCATCAATGCATGCCCGACAGCGTCGAAGTATTGACCGACGTACACGTCGAAAGATTCCCGGCATTCGGGAACAGTTCCAGCGGCGACAGCGATTCTTGCTACGAGGTCTTCTTCTGAGTAAATGGGAGTCTCGTACACGAGGTTCTTCATGTGTCCCCACAGGAAGAAATCGAGGCATGTTAAATCGGGCGATCTCGGTGGCCAGGCTACGGGCCCCCCAGCCTATCCATCGGTCCCCAAAAGTGGCGTTCAGATAATCCCGCACATCGTTGCTGGAGTGTGCTGGGGCCTCGTCGTGTTGAAACCACATTCGTCTACGAATAGCCACGAGAACATCTTCCAGCAGTTCCGGCAACGTTTCTTCAAGAAATATCCGACAAACCCGCCAGTCGAGTCGGGCAGGCAGCAGGTACGGCCAATCAACTTGCCATGGACGATACCCGCCCAAACATTGACGGCGAACCGTTCTTGATGAGCATGCACCAGTGTAGCATGTGGATTTGCGTGCGCCCACACGTGAGAATTGTGCATGTTAAACACACCCTCACGTTTGAAACAGGCCTCATCTGAGAACAGCACATAAGCCGGAAAATTAGGCTGCACCGCTGTCTGCTGCAGAAACCAGCGTGCGAATTCCACACGAAGAGGGTAATCCCGAGGTTGTAATGCCTGGACTCTCTGACGATGAAACGGATGTAACTGCTGCTCGTGCAACGCTCTCCAGACCAGGTCGTGGTTCACACCGAGGATACGTGCAACACCTCGCGTGCTTGCGCTTGGATTGTCCTCAAATCGCCGTAGGATTTCTTCTTCCATGTCAGGAGTGCGCACGTTTCTCTCCCGACCAGTGTCATGCATGTTTGAATGGAATGTTCCAGTTTCTCGCAGTCGCCGATGCAAATGCGCAAACGTTTGGTGGTTTGGCACACGTCTGTTTGGGAAGCGCTGTCGGTACAACCTCACAGCAGCTCTTCCGTTTCCATTGGCAGCCCCATACACCATATGCATGTCAGCCATCTCAGCAGTCGTGAAGCGCTCCATGTTACACGTACTACGTCCGATTTAAGAATGCCCGCGGCAAGCGCGAGTCTAGCCCACTTCACCTTTTAGCCAATTGCAGCGGCGCCCTCTCGCGCCGAATGGTGACGTCAGCGGACATACACTTATAGACGAAAAGGGTTTGTCTTGGTGTTGCCTATCCCCCATTACAATTTGTACAGAAAGTTTACAAACACCCTGTATATATATATATATGTGTATATATATATACCTCGTTAACCTCGTTGCAGTTTCGTGCGTCGGTCTCTCTTCACACGAAGGTCAAGCTGGTGGCTCGCCTCTAGGCCTGGCTTGGTGGAGGAACGAGTTGCTCTCTTGCGCTTTCGCACATAGCCAGGTACACCCGGCTCATCTGGTACCGTCCTGAGCCAGGCATCTAGTCTTCTCATGAAGACTTCAATTTTGACCTCTGTAATCGTTTCTGAGGTTCTTAAGAAGCTGGTTAAAAAGCCTTGGCCCCCCTAACAACCAAGCTATTTTCCTTCAGTGTTGAGGAGGTCCCTTGTCGGACCTTTAGCTTGGGAACACTACATATTCTGCCTTTCCTATTGTCCAGCGTTGTTTGGATGTTAATTGGGTTTAGTACCAGTTTTTCTACCATTTTCCATATGTAGATTATGGTATACCCTGTCCTTCTCAGCAGGGGAATCATTACTGTCTTGTCCCTCCTTTTGAACGTTCTTAGTACCTGTCCCGCGACACTTTTTGCTTTGTTTATTGTTATCTGATTTTGTGTCTCGAATTTGGCATCATCGGTCATTATTACCCCCAAGTCGACCGCTTCCGTGCTTCTCTGAATTTCCTGTCTATCTAGAGCATAATATGCAGTCTGTTTAATTTCCTCATTTCTACCATATCTCAAAAGTTGGAATTTCACGGTGTTAAATGTTATATTTTGTCTTCTGACCATTTGTATATTTTGTTTGTGTCCCTCTGCAAGGCCTCCACTTCATTTGCCGCGCTGATTTTTCTGCTGAGCTTTGTAGCGTCCGCAAATGATGTTATTATACTGTTGCTGTTAACTCCACTGTCTATGTCTGTTAGCATGATAATGAACAGGAGTGGGGCCAGCACTGTACCTTGAGGCACTGAGCTCCGTACTTCTGATTCTGATAATGATACACCTTGAATTTTGACGACCTGTAGTTGTTCTCTCAGGAAGTTATAGATCCATTTTCCCACTTTGCCTGATATTCCCATATGTTTCATTTTATGTGCTATTATACGATGATCGCACTTGTCGAAAGCTTTAGCAAAATCAGTGTATATGACATCATAGTTTTCATTGCCCTCAAGTGCACCTAGGATATGGTTATAATGCTCTACAGTCTACAAGTTGTGATAAGCATGATCTTCCCGATCGGAATCCGTGCTGATTTTCGTTGAATCTTTCCAGTGTCTCCAAGAAGTCATAGATTTTCTCTCTGACAATTCTTTCAAAAATTTTGCTGAGGTGGGACGTCAATGACACTGGTCTATTGTTCTTTGCTTGAGATCTATCCCCGCCTTTATATATTGGGACAATATTTGCTCTTTTCAAGATGCTCGGTATTACCCCAATGTCTAGGGATCTTTTCCATATCCAGTATAAGGGTGTAGCTATTTCATTTTCACAGTTTTTAATTAATAGTGTGTTCCATTTGTCTGGACCTGCAGTTGAATGTGATTTCATTTGTCCTATAGCTCTCGCTACATCCTCTGGGGTAAAATCAAAGTCTGTTATACATTCTCTTTGCAATTTCTCTTCGAAGAATGCATCGATGTCAGGTATCGCTTTGTCACTTTTTGGGGTACTGAAGACCGATTCATACCAGGTTCGCAATGTTTCAGGTATTTCTTTTAGATCGTCTGTTAGTTCATTATTCCTTTTCCTTAAGGGCCCGATAGTAACGCGCGTTTTTTTTTCCTTTTCGCATAGCTGTAGAAGTATTTTGGATTTTCCTTTATTGCTTCTACCGCCTTTTCCTCTTCCCTGTCTGTATGGCCCTTTATCAGAGTTTGTATTTCCCTATCGATACTCTCCAGTTTTTCTTGTATTACTTTCCTCGCATTGTTGTCTCCGCAATTTGCTAACTTCGTCGCTACTCTCTTTTTTTTGCGGAATATTCTTCTCTTTTGCCTCTCTAGCCAGTTTCTCTTTCCTTTTGGCTGTGCTTTCGGAGCGTATTTTTCCAAAATTCTCAATGTCTTTTCTTCCAAGGTTGTTAGTATTTCCTCAGTTGTCTTATTTTCTAAAGCTGTTCTCCACTCTATTTGGGCCATGTGTGATCTGATTTCTTCCCAATTTATGAATTTAAGTTAAAAGCCCCAAATTTGCTTCTTCCTTCCGTATATGTATTGTCTTTTAAAGTTATCGCCATATTTGTTGATAACTCGATTATATTGTGTTCCGAGATAATAGTTGGGGTTATTTTTATATCGGCAATCAAGTTCGTGTTATTTGTGAATACAAGATCTAGGCAGTTTTTTTTCCTGGTATTTTCTATTATCTCCTGTGTCAGCATAAACTCGTTTGTGAGAGCCATCAGCATTTTAGCTTGCTCCTGGTCCTCTCTTGTGCCACCCTTATCTTGTATAAATAAATTTCTACCCACCTTTTTGTATTTTATAAATGGAAAATTAAAATCGCCGCAGAGTATTATATTAGGGGGTGGAGAGTTTAGAAACTTTATTAGGGTTCTGATAGCATCAATGGCATCCGAAAATTTTTCATTTGGGGAGTTTGGAGGTCTATAGATGACTATCAGTACTACGTTTAGTTTCTGTATTTTCACTGCAAGAGTTTCCACAAAGCTGTTCGATTTACTTATTACCGTCTCTGTCATATGCCTCTCATGTTCATAAATAGCACAGCCACCTTTACGTCTCGTTGTTCTATCCATTCTTAGTAAGTTGAATCCATCGATATGCAAGTGTTCGCAGTTATAGCAGTTTCCTTGGCAATCCTTAAGATGTGTTTCTGTGAGGCATGCGATGTTCGCCCTTGTTTCGTCCATAAAACCTTTCAGGTACGAAACTTTGTTTAGAGAATTATTCGGTTTTATTCCTTGAATATTTGTCAGGACAATGTTTATGTTCTTTGTTTTGCACTGCCCCTTGTGCATTTTAAGTTCGTTGTCCTTTGGTTTCGCGTGTTTTGTATCCTTGTGGCGCTCCGAGATGGATCCGTTCCCGCCTACCTGTTCTGGTAGCTTCTTGCGATGAAGCTTTCCGGTTCGAGGGTTCCCAGTTGTGTCAGCTGCATGTGCTGTATGAGAGTAGCATGGGCGCAAAATGGACGAGTGCAAGAATGTTGCAATGTTGCAAGAGATAACGATCAATGCTGCAAAGGGGTGTGTGTGTGTGTGTGTGTGTGCGTTGCAGATGGGGAGGGGTATGCAATGAAGGGGGAGGGATGTGTGCAACAACTCAATGCTGCAAAGGGGGGTGGGGGGATGCTGCAGGTGCAACAAGGGGTCATGAAACTTGGAGGCGGCGTTATCCCCCAAGAGAAAGACAGGAGTTACAAGGAGTTACAAGGAAAAGAAGTACCTCAAAAGGCCTTGCGGCCCATACCGAGGAGGTACCAATGGCAACGGGTGCCACGGAAAATTTTGTCTTTCAACTATGCTAGCAGTAGTAGAAAACTGGATAGAAAAGTAGAAGGCTCTCTCCCCACCCTCCGCTCCCTCCCTGCCAGAGGCAGGTACGGAAAAAGGTTGAAGAAAATACCTTGACCCTGGAAAAGTAGCCAAGGAAATTTTACAGGAAAGTGGAGAATATATAAATAGCTCTATATTTAGCTTGCTCACAGAGACACCGAGCAAGCGAACTCCTGCAGAGTTTTCTGAGGTTTTAATCTTAAACTATGAGTGTGTTCTGTACTTTGTCTAGCCTATTTTTAAACAGATTTACACTTTGACTGGAAACATCCTCTGAGGGAAGTTGGTTCCAGATATCAACTATTTTACAGGAAAAGAAATTTCCGCAGACTGAGGTCCTAAATGTCTTTACACACTCAAATAGTGTGCAAGATTTCGTCTAACCTTTTCTTGAACTGATCCACAGAGGAACTGTTCACAACTTCCGAAGGTAACCTGTTCCATGTGTCACAGATCTTATACGTAACGTAATTCCCACACACACTAGTCCTAAACCGTTTCAAATCCAACTTCCAACCATTGTTGCGAGTTGGGTTATCATTTAAACTAAACATACTTCTAAAATAGACATCGTTGAACCCTCGTAAGAGCTTGAAAACCTCGATCAGTTGACCGCGCAGCCTCCGAGTTTCAAGCGAAAACAAGTTCAGGGCGCGTAACCGTCGATTGTAGCCCATATGCCTAACAGAAGGGATTAACTTTGTGGCCCTCGCCTGCACTCGCTCCAGCCTCTCAATATCTTTCCTGAGGGTGGGCGACCAGAACTGCACAGCATACTCCAGGTACGGCCGAACAAGGGAATTGTACAGTGAGAGCACAATCTCCTTGTTCCGAAACTGAAATTGCCTCCTGATATAACCCAATAGTTTCTGGGCTTTCTTTTCCACCTCTACACACTGTTTCGTAAACTTAAGGTCGCTGCTAATTAGCACACCCAAGTCCTTTTCTAAATCAGTCACCTCGATATTACTGCCCAACATCGAGTAGTCCGACTTGGGATTGGCGTAGCCAATGTGCATCACTTTGCATTTACCCAAGTTAAACGGCATTTGCCATTTTTCGGACCACTCTCCTATCCTACCTAGGTCCGCACGCAGTTCCTCGATCGCTTCGGGCGTCCCAACATTGGCCCCAAGCTTGGTGTCATCAGCGAATTTGGCGATCCGACTGACGATGCCACCGTCGATATCATTTATGTAAATGGTAAACAACAGTGGCCCCAAAACGGAACCCTGAGGAACCCCACTAGTGACCGAGGCCCAACCCGAACTAGCCCCTTTAATTACCACCCTCTGCCGCCTATTCCTCAGCCAGTTTTCAATCCACCTACCTATTTCCCCACCGATACCCAGCGCGCGCACTTTCGCCATTAGCCGGCGGTGAGGTACCTTATCAAAGGCTTTCTGAAAGTCGAGATAAAGTATATCAATCGCCCTACTCTTATCGTACTCACTCACATGACGTGGAAAAACTCGAGCAAGTTGGTGAGACACGACCTATGCCGTCTAAACCCATGTTGGGAGTCCCCAAGTAGCTTGTAGGAATCCAAATGGTCAACGATTCTATCAGCTATTATCCTTTCTAATAATTTACCTACAACTGAAGTGAGACTAATAGGACGATAGTTCCCTGGACTTTCGTGATCCCCTTTCTTAAAGATAGGGGTCACGTTGGCCTCCTCCAGTCACCAGGCACCTGGCCCATCACCAGCGATTTGTTGAAGACTGTAGCCAGGTGGGGAGCCACCTGGTCGCGCACTTCTCGCAAAACACTGGGGAAACTGGTCTGGCCCAGGAGCCTTAAACGCGCTCAGTTTGTCTATTCTATGAGCAACGACTGTCGCGGTACATCTAACACTATCCAGGCCAGCACCTTCGTGCCTCACAGCTGGCTCGGGGATGACGCGGGTATCCTCCCTGGTGAACACTCCCGCAAAGTACTCATTAAGCACATTAGCGATGTCCGCGTCGGAGGTCCGCAGAACGCCGCTTCCGTCCTTTAAAGGACCTATCATGCTTCTAATGGGCTTCTACTATTAACATAACTGAAGAACTCCTTAGGGTTCCCCTTGCAGAGGCTTGCCACCCGTAGTTCTTCGTTACGTTTCGCTAGCCTAACCTTCGCCTTCACTTCCCTACACAGGCGGACATACGCTTCAGTGTTCTCGTGGGAACGATTGGCCTTCGCCCTCCTATACGCTACTTTCCTATTTCGGATAGCCGAAGCGATGCCACGATTGAACCACTTAGGCTGCGTTGAAGCAGGGGTGACCGGTTTTGAGGGTATGGCAGCAGACTGCAGCACCATAAACTCATCCCGGAATGCACTCCACACTCCCTCAACATCGCCGCCAGCCTCTAACCCCATCTCTGCTACGCTATCCCTGAGGCTAACAAAGTTCGCCCGCCGGAGATCGAGCTTACTGCCTCTCGAGTTACTACGCTTCACCCGAGGGACGCACACACGGAACCTAATAAGACCGTGATCACTCCCGGTGTTTACCTGGCAGGAGCCAAGTGCACACTAAGACTTCAGCCGAGTGGCTGTTGTCTTGTAGGCCCCTAATCAGCCAGTTGGCTTAGAAGGAGCCAAGGGTGAGAGGGGAGGTTGAGGGGAAGGGGTCTTCGGGGGGAGAAGGAAGGATGACCTCCCCCAAAGGGGTTGCCTTAACCTAAGAAAGAAAGAGAAAGGAGAGATGGAGGAGGGCTTTGGGGGAGAAGGTGGGGCGTCCTAACCCCCCAAAGGGAAACTAAACTAAGTCTTAACCTAAGAAGGAAGGAGAGAGAGTTCTTTATTCGGCGGAAGTTCACATCCATCTGACCGCTCCGAAGCGAAGCAGCTCTTATATAGAGGAGGGTTGAGTTGCCAGATACCATTTTTTATTTTAATTGTTCAGGTATACATTATTAGGGTGAGTTGCTAGATACCACCATTTATTTTAATTCGTTACCAAAGCAAACGCACTTTCTGAAACCGAAATTGACAATAAAAAATTCAATCTGTTTATTAATTATTGTAAATAAATGGAATTTGCCTTCCACTGCACAAAAAATATAATACGAAACGTATAACTACCAAAATAATAGTTCAGACGAAATACACACACACACACACACACTTGAACAACTTTCTCCTTACCTTATATATATATATATATATATATATATATATATATATATATAATAAACGGATTTTTACCTTAAAGTGAATTAATTATTAAAACAATATTAACATTAAAAAATTCACTAAACAATTGGCATAGCAAAAGAAATCGTTCCATTAACATATTCTCAAATCTACACACACACACACACACACACACACACACACACACACACACAATTGTATTAAATAATTATTCTCTTACAAATACGTTTATTTTGACATTGTGTTCAGACTACAGCGGGAGGAGGCAGGTTATGAGAATATCCAGCAGAAAGGTCCAGCACGAGGCCTTTTAAAACCAGGAACTAGCGAGAAGGAATTTGTGTAAACTTTCTCTCTGAAAGACACACATCCGTCTCCTTTCGCTTCATACGATTGTCCTTCCTGTATATAAAAAATGTTTTATATTTTATGAACTTAGTTATTTTTATTTGTATATCATCTTAGTTATTAAAATGAATGAATAAAAATGGATGGATATATTATTATTACTATTATTATTATTATTATTATTATACATTTTTCAAAATTAACACACACACGCACACAAACACAATATATATATATATATATATATATATATATATATATATATATACTGTATATATATATATATATATATATATATATATATATATAGGGTGGAACAAATTACAATAATAATAATTAACTCTTTCTCGCCGAATTGTTCGTTCTAACAATAGTTAAGCTTTTCACTCCGCCTAAGACCCACAGTTTAACGTGGAAACCGAATACTCTTTTCTTTTTTAAAAAATATAAATAAAGGAATGGATATATTTATAATTTCTCTATTATAAAATCCTCTCGAATAAACTAGTAATAATAATTAACTCTTTCTCGCCGAATTGTTCATTTTGACAAAGGTCAAACCTTTTCACTCAGCCATAGACCTACAGTTTAACATGGAATTGCTGCAACGGTTGAAATTTCTTCGCTCGGACTCTCAACAGCCGGCTAATCCACCAGTAGGATACCTAGGGTACCCATTTATTAGCCAACCAAGCAGAAATTCAATAACTAAATAAAAATTTTCCACACGCCTACGCGAGAAGTCAAATCGAAGACATTAATTAAAGTTGAAACTCAATTTAGTATGGGCGCAAAATAACTTGCGTCCGAAAGCTGAGTTTAGTATGGGCGCAAAACATGGTAATGCACAAAAATCTTCTAGATTTGATGTTTATGTCATAGGATATTACTGTGGTGTTAATATCACAGTAATAAAGAGTAGCGACGCTAATTTTGTTTCCTGCGATACTGAGCTGAACCACTCTAATAAATATATTCCTATAACGAACGGCATCCGAAAAATTGAGGATCAATTTAGTATGGGCGCAAAATAACTTGTGTCCGAAAATTGAGACTCAATTTAGTATGGACGCAAAATAATAAAATATTGTTCTGAACAATATTGCATAAAGGGGTGAGTGGTGAAAACCAAGTATTGTCGCAAATATTGACGTGGTAAAGACAGAAAGGGTAATACGAACACTAAATCTACGGAGACCATGTAGCAATCTTGGGAAAGCTGAGTTTAGTATGGGCGCAAAACATGGTAATGCACAAAAATCTTCTAGATTTGATGTTTATGTCATAGGATATTACTGTGGTGTTAATGTCACAGTAATAAAGAGTAGCGACGCTAATTTTGTTTCCTGTGATACTGAGCTGAACCACTCTAATGAATATATTCCTATAACGAACGGCATCCGAAAAATTGAGGATCAATTTAGTTTGGGCGCAAAAAATAATAATGCACATTCTGGAAATTTTTTATAGAGATGGTTGTTGCGAGGGATATTGCACAAAGGGGTGGATTGGAGAAAACCAAGTATAGATACAAATATTGTCGTGGCGGAGAATGCAAGGGATAATACGAGCATTAAATCTATGGAGAATTTAAAGGCACCTGTAGACGTCCAAAGCATGGTACCGTAAAATCGGTGTTACGATTGGTACACAAATTAGACCCCGCCCAGTTACACTGGCAACTAATCATTACGAACATCCTCTCAATCTATTGAGCATTAAATCTACGGAGAGAATATAAAGATACCATTAGTCGTCCAAAGCATGGAGCCGTTATATCGGTGTTACGATTGGTACACAAACTTATCATAGTCCCAACCAGTTACACTGACAACCAATCATTACGAACATCCGCTCTTGGTCTTTTAGGGCGGAG
This sequence comes from Bathynomus jamesi, assembly GCA_023014485.1. Classification (NCBI taxonomy): domain Eukaryota; kingdom Metazoa; phylum Arthropoda; class Malacostraca; order Isopoda; family Cirolanidae; genus Bathynomus; species Bathynomus jamesi. The sequence goes on along the minus strand of JAJOZX010000139.1, from coordinate 1,160,324 downwards.
CTTGGTGATTGTGCATATAAAAGGTAATATTTTTCAGTTGGGGGTTACAGCAGCTATTTTCGCCAGTGAATAAACATTCCCTCTGCCAGTGAATAAACATTCCCTCCGCCATGGATCACGAACTTTACACTTTTCCGGATTTGTATCAAGAAGGTGACACTGCAGCATTGACTGCAATTAATCTCTTTAACGCGATTGACCGTGATGGATTCTTTCCAACGCAAACCGTTGACGATATTTGCAATGACGCTCCTTACGATCCAATGCAAGGGCCTACCATAGAAATATAAGTGTCTATAATTTTATTTTTTTTATTCAATTACACTGTGTAACACTGATTCTGTTTATATAGAATTTTTATGTTTCTATATGCATTTGTGGGCGCTGAGTCCAAATCTGGCCTTGGTTTGTGTGCATCATCAATGGTTTCAGAGATAATCCATTTTTCATTTTTATCAGTATAATGTTATTATGGGCGCAGCAATATCAGAATAATCAGGAATTGTTGAGAACAAACCAGATGTTCGTTGACAGTTTCTTGCTCTAGAAATTGCCCGAAACTTCCACAGTGCTATATAAAGAAGAGCGCAGAGTCTGAGAAGTCAGTAAGTGTGAGCACACAAAGAAAGCAGGTTGTTTGTCTGATGGTTACCAGCGTTGAGGTACTGTGTTTCTGTGCTGACGATTTGAGTGTTATCGATCCTTTTTTATTGAGAACATTATTTCAGTTTTGTGAATACATCTTTTTTCTGGAATCTGTAATCTGTTGCAGATTTAATAACTCTTCTCTCTATATCTGCAGGTTATGATTAATGTAGTACAGTTTGGTAAAGAGAATGGCAGCTAGAGCTTGTAAACACTTGCCGGATATATTCTGCTACGTTTGTGGGTATTACATAGGCCCCAAGCAAGTATCGCACAAGATTGTGAAAGGCACCAAGTTCTGGATCGCGTATCGGCTCTATTTTGGTATGCCAAAGGGTGACCAAGATAAGCCCTGCGCATCCCATATGATCTGTGGAAGCTGCCGCTCCACACTTGAAGGGTGGCTGCGGGGAGTACGCAAGGCAATGCCCTTTGCGGTACCCAGAATATGGAGAGAACCAAAGAGCCACCACGACGATTGCTACTACTGCATGGTAGATGTTTCTAAGTACAGGAAAGTTAAAGGAAGGCAGACTCTTCAGTATCCAAGCATAGCGTCGTCCATAGCTCCTGTACCACATGGCGAAGGTCTTCCAATACCACGTCCACCAGAACAGGTATCTATCCATTACTTTACTTTCTGTATTTACAGACTGTGGGTCATTATGTGTCGATTTTTCTTAGTGTTGATGCTCTTCTACATATATAGCTATGCCTATATTTTGTTTCTTTGCTTTGCAGGTTGAAAATGAGGATGCAGCTAGCTCATCTGAGATGACGGCTGGTGAGGACAGTCATGCTGAAGAATATACAGTAACTTTCAGTACAAACCCTCACTTTCCAAATCAGAGGGAATTGGACGACTTAATTAGAGATTTGGGTCTGACGAAATCAGGGTCTGAGCTTCTGACCTCCAGACTCAAAGAGTGGAATTTGCTCGGAGAAGACTGCAAGAGCACTGTATACCGAAAGCGGCATGAAGAGTTTGCAAGGTTCTACGATGTCAATGGCTCTCTCTGTTAATGGTCTATTCACAGCTATTGGGTTAACACATATACAATCAGAGTGGCGCCTGTTTATTGACAGTTCAACTCGGAGTTTAAAAGCTGTTCTACTCCACAATGGGAACAAATATCCATCTATACCAGTTGCACATTTTGTTCAAATGAAAGAGGACTATGAAAATGTCAAACAACTGATCACTCAAATCAGGTATGAACAATATAACTGGGACGTGTGTGGTGATTTCAAAATGATTGGTTTCCTGTTAGGTTTACAAGGAGGGTTTACTAAATATTCATGTTTTCTTTGCCTGTGGGATAGCAGGGCTTCGACTGAGCACTATAAAACAGTTCAGTGGCCTCCACGTGAAGGACTGCAACCAGGAAAGTACAATGTACTCAGGGAACCTCTTGTGAAGCCTGACATAGTTCTGCTACCACCTCTCCATATTAAGTTGGGTCTAATTAAGCAGTTTGTAACTGCGTTAGATTTTGGAGGGGAAGTTTTTCCAACAGATTCGGATCATGTTCCCTAAACTCTCTGAGGCCAAAGTCAAGGCTGGCATCTTTGTAGGACCACAAGTGAAGGCGCTGTTGAATTCAAAGAACCTTGAAGCCAAGATGACTCCGATCGAAAGAGAGGCTTGGTGTGCTTTTCGTGATGTGGTTCGTGAGTTTTTAGGCAACCATAAAGTACCAAACTATAAGGAGTTAGTGTCAAACTTGATTGAGTGCTATGGCAAAATGGGGTGCCGTATGTCTTTAAAATTACACTATCTGCATTCACATCTAGACTTTTTTCTTGATAACCTGGGCGATGTGAGTGAAGAACATGGCGAAAGATTCCATCAAGATATTCAAACGATGGAGAAAAAGTACCAGGGCCATTGGGATGCTTCCATGATCGGAGAATACGTATGGTCGCTAATCAGAAAGGATAAGAATGTTCATACGCGGAAGTCGCGTTCTTCAGTGAATTTTTAAGGAACGCACACTGCATAACGAGGCTTGTTAGTCTCTTATCGGTTCTCCTCATGATATATATTATATCCTTTGCACCATTTTGGGTTTGTCAAATAATTTTGGCTCAATAAACATTAATTTCCAATAGTGATTTATTTTCAGAAAATATTTATGTTAGCCTTGTTTATATACTTTGCCATATGAAAAGTGTGATAACCCATATTTTTGAAACGGTTGATGATAGAGCAAAACCAATATCATTTTTGGAATCAGCGCCCCGAAATCATTAAGAAACGACAGAAAAATCACAATAAACAGAAAATGTTTCAAAGTTTTTTACCCAGTGTTATTCTGTCAGAAAGATTATTTCATATATATATATGGAGGGATGTAGTATCTCGTCAAATACTTCATTTAGATACTCGCCATTATGCTAAAATCGCAATTTTTTATGGCAATCTTTTGCATGTTTTTTTATAAATGTTATTCGGAATTACCTCTTAAATGAGCTTCTCTGAGCGGTTCAAAGATATCTTCACATAATGGGGTCTGTCTTACAATATGTATACTCTGTATATGTTTTTATTAAAAAAGATTCAATATGAACATTATTCTTTCTCCTTTAAGGTCCGATGAGGATTTCATACGTGTTATGCAATCTTTTGAAGAACCTCGTCTCATGGACCTGAATACGGAGGATATACCGAATAGTCAGCCCAATGAATGTCACATCGAAATAATGTAAGTGTTTTTCGATCTTTTTAGGGGGGAAGAAGACATAATATATTTTCATCAATTTATTAAATGAAAGAAATCAGTACAATAACCATTTTAAACTACAGAATATACAAACTAACGAGAAAAACATTATACTATACAAGGAGTACGCACAATTGGAAAACGGCTTTTTATTTGTCTGCATACCATTTCATCGTTTCGTTGAGTGTGACACGGGTCGAATAATTTTTTAAAATTTATAAATTCTTTACCACGTGATATATACATGAGAAATGAAATGCAGTACATTCCACAAGTATTACTAAAATATCCTTGTAACCGGAATGGGTTCCATACAACTTCGGGAATATGTAACTGAGGGAGAAATTTTACAATAACAGGGTCACTCCAGGGTTGAATTCCGAGTGAATCAAAGTAGTACAGGCGGTGCCTATTTTTAAAATAGATTGCAAACCAATGAATCCCTTCATTACCGATGACATCTGTGTTCACAATAAGACTACCGCATTCTCGCGTAGTTGGCAAACTCAATGTTTCATTTTTTGCAAACACGCCGAGAAATTTGGATCGTGTGACTCGTTCACTAGTCATTACTCTCTGAAGTGTATTCGCATCCATTTTAAAAGTCAGTGATAATGCTCCTAAATCTGTCTACTTCTATTAGGGCTTGCGACTCAAGGTATACTAGTACACTAATAGGTGTGTCTGTAGGCTTGGTGAATTCCAACCTCACTGAGATGTTTCCGCTCGGTTGTGGACTTAAATGCTTATTTACGCTAGCAGATAAGTCAGGTGTAATGTCAAACGGGTAAAGGTTAAATTGATCAATGAATTATTTCTGCGTTACCCCATTACCGAGCTCATCACAATCACCTGCAATATGGGCCAGATTACTATGGGCTTTCGCGCAAAGGGGTAACAGAGCGTCTGATGAATAGTCCGTATTCAATGTTCCACCCAAAGCAATGCCATTAACGTATAGAGTTATATTTTTAAGTCCGAAATTCTCGAATTTAAAGGCACTCTTTTTATATTTTCCATTCACCGAAGCATGGTTCTGCATTCCGATTAATATCCTTTTAGGAAGATTTTCCAGGGCGATGTTTTCTATCTGCTTCGACGCCAACCCTGCAGGCACCGTATATAGTTTGATTTATACTCTGTTAATAGGGCTGTAATTTACTGTGGCCTTTAGTAAATTTTTCTCAATTTCTAGTTGTTTTGGTGAACTTAATTTCACTCGTCGTACGCGGAGGTATGTCTCCATAATGTGAACCACAACGGGTTTTGCTCCCTCTTCTTGCTCAGCATCCAGATTTAAGCAGATCTCAGGACTCGTGCGGGTGAGCTTTATTTTCATATCCACCCCGTTCACAAGCAACTTCTGGAAAGTGAAATCTGTGTGCAGACGTCCAAAACACTCATATATCTTCTTTTTAGAATTTTTAAATTTGTCCTTTATACTACTTTCGTCTTTAGTTTGATAATATCCCTCGGCACTTAAAAAGGTAGCCTTCGCTTCTTTGGAAAAGTTAAGGACATTTTCCAGATAGGCTCGTAGATGATAGTATCCTGTGCCTGACGATATGTTGGCCTGATTTAAATATACGTCACACTGGTTGAATATGGAGTGCAGAAAGTTTGTTTCAGGATATACAGCATATTTGTCATCGCAGCCCGTTCCATCAGATTGGGCTATACGTAGCTTAGCGTACATGTGCACACAGCTTGGATCAAAAAAGTAAGGGCCTGAGCTGGGTCGTCAACCATAGGCTTCATTCATTTACAGCACTTCTTTTTTATATCCTTTTACGTTTAATGCCACGTGATCCCTTCTTCCGGACAGCTCTCTTCTTCTTCCCACCACCACGCATTTTTTTCTTTGCATCTTTGATGATTTCGTCCCGTGTACGTTTTAAATGTTTTTTTAAAGCTTCTTTAGGTTTAGCCCCAGCCAATATGTCTTCTGCAGAGTTAAGACCTGATTGTAGCGTTCCTTCCGAGGTATCTGGCACCCCTCTTTAGCAAAGGAACAGCCGTACGTAGTAGGGATGAAAAAATGGACCCAAGTCCACTACCGCGCTGGTATCTCACCCCTCGATAGACGGTGAAAGGCTTTCTATTCATTATAACTCAGTGCGTTGAAAGTGTAGCTTCACTGTTAAGCTCCCGTTACCGAATGGGAAGTTTTCACCCTCAATCATTCTCATATATAAAGGGTGATCCAGAGAAATGGGACCCAAACGAAACCCCTGTAACTCTTAAAGTATAAGTCCTTTTATAAAATCATACGCATCATTCGAAAGAGGATAGTTACAAGTTTGTACAGGATTGTACAGGTTTTGACAATACAAGACAAGATAAGATACAAAACAAAATAAAAGTGTTAGTTAAAACTAACCCTTCAAGATGACTGCATGGACTGTGGAACAGCTGCGTTTCATAAATGAGCAATATTATGAGCATGGAAGAAGTGTAGTTTCAGCTCAAAGATCTTTCAAGACAAATTTTCAGATTTCAAAATTACCTTCTAAGAAAGTAATCCGTCGGTGTGTCAGAAATTTTTCCCTAACTGACAGCATTGGAAAAAGAAAACCAACTGGAAGAGTGCGCACAGCAAGGATAGACGAGATCATTAACAGAACTCATGAAATTGTACAGGATAATCCTAACATAAGCATCAGACGTGCTTCTCAGCTGTTAGGAGTTGGATATGGAACAACACACCGTATATTCAAGCAAAATTTAATGCTCTTTCCATATAAAATTCAAACAGTGCAACAACTAAACGATGGAGATTTCGCACGAAGACGACAATTCTGTCAATGGATCCAACAGAAGGTAAATGACACCACCAATTTTCTAGCAACTTTGATTATGTCAGACGAAGCCCATTTTCACTTGAATGGAACTGTAAACAAACAAAATTGTCGTTTCTGGGCAACAGAAAATCCATTGAATATTACCGAAGTCCCGTTGCATAGTCAGCGTGTAACTGTTTGGTGTGGTCTTACTGCATCTCAGATCATAGGGCCGTACTTTGTCGAGGATTCCACCGGAAACACGGTCACTGTAAATGGTGATCGCTACGAAAAAATGTTGACCGATTTCCTTATTCCTAAATTAAGAGATCTTTGTCTAGAAAACCACTGGTTCCAACAAGACGGAGCTACCTGCCATACCACGAGGAACTGCATGGCAGTTTTGCGTCAAACGTTTCCAGGCGAGTTAATCTCAAGATTTGGAAACGTTGAATGGCCCGCAAGGTCTCCTGATTTTTCTCCCTTAGATTATTATCTCTGGGGATATTTAAAGAGTAGGGTCTACAGAAATAACCCAACGACCTTGCAAGAATTGAAGGCCGCCATCAAAAATGAGATACAGGCCATACCACCGCACACTCTTGCAAAAGTGATGCAGAACTTACAAGCGAGAACACTGGAATGCTTGGCAACTAATGGAGCACATTTGAAAGGAGTCATTTTTAAAAAATAAATATTTCATAATAAACTTGTAACTCTACTCTTTCGAATGATATATAGTTTTTATGAAAGGAATTAAATATTAAGAATATTTGGCTTTTTTTTATGGGTCCCATTTATCTGGATCACCCAGTATATTGAGATATTGGTTATTAAATTAGTTGCGACATTCACATAATGGGGTCTGTCATATGTAATACTCAAACTCCTTCCTCTATGGTTGGGGATGTGGGCAATGCGCAGCAGGCGTGCCTGGGTATCCCCAACAAACTGGTGCTCCACTATATTACTGTAAATATAGCGCATGTCTGGGGACTGAGAGCTTTCAGCAAATTTCTCAATCTTCAATTGAAACATTAAGCTGGACAAGTCACGTTGTGCCTCGTGAAATGTCTCTCTTTGGAAGGCTGCGCTATATCGGCCCTCAGCCGTAATTATGAACAGCTCTTTATCTCTAATATTTTTACTAAGCGTTGATTTTAACCTCAATGTGCATGCGGGCGTGTCTATGTTTACAATTTCAAAAAGTAAATCGTTTGTCAGGTACGAATTTTCAAGACTCTTGTTTAAACCCTCCACAATATCCATGGCTGTATCATAATGCCCGACTCCTAACGAAACATTTATGCTATAGAACCGTCCCTCACCGCACAGGGTTGAGCGTACAGTATTGTCTAAGATTATGCTTAATTTTTCGCATTCATCGGTGCTTCTAAGGATCAGAAATATGACCTGTACTTTTTCAAGAGTTAAAAATTTGGTGGTTAACTGGAGTTCACATATCCCCACCTCATACGAATCATGACACAATTCAATGGGTCCATGGAGCTCTGTTACAAAGTTGGCTAGTGTGTTGTTAGGGTGTACAGACAGGGACGAGGAGGACGGGAGTGTGACGTAGAAATTGTTAGGAGCCATGTTGCATACTATTTAAGCTTCATGATTGCATCAGCTTTCATATAGGTGTTGAAGCTTTCTGGATATCCTAGCCATTTCACCAGGTACATTTTTCTCTTTCCTGAACCTTTGCTTCCTAAAATTTTCTCAATTTTAAACACATTTTTTCCTAAATTAAATGCCACTTTCTGCAACTCGTCGCGGTAAAAGCCTCCTGAGATTTCTTCCCCATACAAATCTTCAACGTAATACATCATCAGCTCACCTTTAGGTCACATAGCCATAACTTTAAAAATCTCACGTGTCCATCCTTGCTCAAAACCCTTTGCGAATTTATTTCCCGAACGCGACAGCCTTACATAATCATTGATTTTGAAACGCGCAGTGTGGTGGTGTTGGTGATCCATCTCATCTCGGGAGCGTACCTCTTTCTAAAACTTCGTTAAGTGTTGTCCCAATCGTGCGATGGTGTGAGCGGGTGTAGGATGATGCCAATGATTCCAGAATGTCTAGAAATCTGTATGTGTTTTTATGTGTAAAATAGTGGTGCATGCGTTCCTTTATGGTACGTTGAACTCTTTCAGCTAAAGAAGCCTTATGTATAGAATTGGTTGTGTAATAGCTGATATTAAACTCTGTCAACATGTTCTGAAAAGCACGTCCTATAAATTCCTTCCCCATATCCGTACAAAAATAGCCAGGAACCCTGTTTTCTTTTAACATTAGCGTTTTGGTGGCTTTAGCACTGTTTCAGGTGATTTATTTTTCAGAGGAACTAGCCACAGATATCTAGAGAATACATCTATTATGAATAGAATGTAACGGTAACCATCGTTATACACAGAATATCTTTGCATGTCTGTTAAATCTGCTTGCCAAATAGAATCAATCGAGGGAGCCTTTGTCTTGGCTGTTTTAAACCTTTTTCTCACCGGCTTATGAAGCGTATAAGCGTCCTGCTCCGGCAAAATCTCTCAAAATCTTTTTTTCCTACTCTGTAAACACTTCTGTATAGTCTATCTAGCCGCCGTAGGAGGCTGGGTTAGAAATGTCATAATAACGTCTTCTTACTACGTTAGCCATTTGCGTATTTTAGAGGCACGTGGGTAGGTTTGGTCGTTGTTTAACCACTTCTTTCTCCTCTTCAAAGGTGTTACCGCCTGGGGTGATGGCGTCTTCAATTGTGTCACGTGCGTCGCAAGTTCCAAGTCTTTTAACCTGTTCAGATTTCCTATCAACGTTTTGGGGACATTTATTTGCTGTAATCTTGTTTAATATGCTTCCATCCTGATGGTGAGGGCCTATCCCACTTTCTCACCAGATCATGGACAATGTCTACGATATTCGATCCCTGTACCTTTGCTCCTTCCACAATAGGGCGGAGTGAAAAACCCATTTTTCGTATTTTCAAATTGGCTAGTGTGGAAAATGTGTGGAGTAGTGAGGAAATAAGCTGGTATCAATTTACAATCATAACATTAATATCTTCAGGTGCCACAATGACCTTCAATATTGAAAAAAATTGAAAAAAGCAGATTTTAACCAATAATTACAGAAGAGTCCACGATGCACAATAGACAAGAATTTATTCACACTTGTATAAAAATAGCTCAGTCAACCTTTAAAAAAAGTTTCTATTCTCTAAAAACAGTTTTCTATAGTCAGCTCACTCAGCTGTCACGTGAGTACCTCGGTTCAGTGTAGGTGTCGCTCTCGTAGCAGGTGGGTCTTCTGTTGTTGGCGTTACTCAGATAGTCTAAACTATATTTCTTATATATTTTGCATTTCTGTATTGTGTTGCCCTAAGTTTGCCATGTACTATTAACTGAAATTAACGTATAATTGATATTAGCTCTTTCTTTTTCAGATTTGTATACTTTCAAAATGTCTCGAGTTTGTGCAAAATCAACCAGGGCCTCAACTGAGTGCCCCATGTTTGGTATGGGGGAAGATTTGTGGCACAGGAATCTTCCTACATACGAAGGAGTTTTTAAATATTACTTGTTTGTAAGAAACGATTTGAAACAGAATACTAATAAAGATCCTTCAATATCTCAAATATTAGAACAAGTTGTTGATAAATTGAAAACAATTTGGGAAAGTGCTTCCCCAATTCTGTCAGACAGGCGAATTGAAACAATGTTCAGAAGCTACCACGAAAAGTATCGTGTCATTATGAAGCCATACCAAAGCAGAAAAAATTATGAAGCTTACAAAGCAAAGATTGATATGTTCAAAAAAGAAGCACACACGAAACTTTTTGACATTGCAGCGTGCAAGTGCAAAGTACTAACACAATGTTCTTGTCCCAAAGAAAAAACGGTTCCAAAGGAAGAAGCGACGTTCCTCTTAGATCAAAGGAGTGAAAGAAAACTGTTTATTGATAGAGTAGATATTACACTCTCAAAGAAAAAAGCATCTACGTTGCTAAGAAAGCAAAAAGAAGCTGTGAGGCTCACCAAAGAATCTTCACAGGAGAAATTGCAGGATACAAATGTTGAATTATCATCATCGACATCAAATAGTGAAAGTGAATCTGGCGAAATATCAGACGATACATTTCCAGAGCCAGTTAGCTCGAAGAGAAAGCTCGAACAACCTGAAGAACAATTATTCAAGAAAAGGAAAACTACAAATCTACCTTCAGTGGCTACTGCTTGTGACAGGACTGCAGTTTCAGATCGAGCTGCAGCATTCATTGTTAGTGCAGTATTGCAAGATATTGGAGAAGTTTCTATTGACAATACATCTGAAGTAGTGGATAGGAGTAAAATCAGAAGAGAAAGACAAAAGAAGAGATCAGAAATTATGAAAGATCAAAATCAGGTCCCAATCAGAGGAATCTATTTTGATGGTCGAAAAGATTCTACACTCTTCCAAGAAAAAAAAAGTCCAAAGTATATCAGAAGAAGGTAACAGAAGAACATATCACTTTAGTGAGAGAACCTGGTTCAGATTATTTGGGCCATTATTCTGTGAATTCTGGATCAGCTGAAGAAATATGTAAAGGAATGTTTGAGTATATTGGAAATAATGACATGAACCTGGAAAACCTTGTTGCCATTGGATGCGATGGTGCAGCAGTCAACACTGGAGAAAAGGGAGGCGTTATAAGGCTTATAGAATTGAAGCTGAAGAAGCCAGTTCAACATTTAGTGTGCCAGCTCCATGCCAATGAATTGCCATTACGCCATTTAGTTGCAAAGCTGGATGGAAAAACATCTGGCCCCCGCGGATTCACCGGTCCAATTGGCAGGGAATTAAAGAACTGTGAGAGTCTTCCTATTGTCGAGTTTGAAAGGATTGATGCTGAGGAACCAACTGTAGACTGTGAAGATCTTAGCACCGACCAAAAATATCTAATTGATATTCATGAGGCCATAACAAAGGGATATTGCTCTCCAGATCTTGCTCATCGTAGTCCAGGCAAAATGGCACATTCACGATGGCTGACTACAGCAAATCGTTTGCTTCGTCTATACGTTTCAACTGTAAGTCCATCTGAGAACCTCATGAACATTGCTTCTTTTATAATGAAGGTCTACATCCCAATGTGGTTTTCTATTAAGCAAAGTACGTCTTTTGTCAATGGCTCAAAACATGTTTTCAAAACTATTGAACTAACAAGAACACTGAATGACGAAGTAAAGGATATTGTAAACCCTGTCATACAAAGAAATGCATTTTTTGCAAATCCAGAAAATATTCTAGCATCAATGATTCATGATGACCGCAGCGCCATAAGAGAATTAGCGTGGAGGCGAATAAAGAAAGCAAGGCAAACAAACAAGGAAAAAGTTGTGAGGCGTTTCACAGTACCTGTTATTCAATTTGAAGCTACTGATTATACTGATTTAATTAATTGGCAAAAATGCATTGTCACTGAACCACCTGTGACAAGACACCTGACAGAAAATGAGATTGAAGAATTCATAGAAAACAAGAGTACCCCTCCATTCGAGAAATTCCTTGTCATACACAAGTAGTAGAAAGAATGGTAAAATTAGTGACTGAAGCATCATCAAAAGTATTTGGATTGAACGCGCGAGATGGCTTCATAAGATCAACACTTCAGTCACGTAAAAAAATGCCATCATTCGAAAGTAAAGCTGAATATAAAGTTTAAATAAAACGTTAATAGAAAAAAACATGCGCAAGGATGGGTGGTTGGGAGGGCATGGGTGGAGCTCGACACGCAGCCACCTCCTCGTGGTGAGTTCTGGATTATTTAGATCATTAATCAAAAGAACATTGATCTAAATAAACTAAGAGCTGCGTAATTCAGTAACTATTTTGGTAATTGGAACACTTAATATATAATAATAACAAGTAAGTTTCAGTTATTGTACTAATGCAGAATATAAGAAAATCATTATATTTCACTTTTTTCGACGGCTTTGTGGCACCTGAAGATATAATTTCGCAGGACTAATATTTATGCACAGTCATTATCTATAGCACCCACATATTTTCCGCACTAGCCATATTTGAATTTCGAAAAAAGGTTTAAAAACCTCATTTTCGATCCGCCCTATTCCACAATGATCTCGCCTTTATCGGTCCATTGTATGGCGGGGTCCTCATTCAATACATTATAAAGACAAACCTTTATTCCTCAATGTACGTGGGAGGGTGCTTCTTAATACATGCTCGATATGTTGTGTGGCCGACCCATTAATCTTTGGTTGGTCAGCTGTATCGTCGGGTACAGGTCTTATGTCACCATGCCCATCGTTCCCCGTGTTGTGTCTAATAACCACAGGAATCTCTGTCGGATTCTTATAATTTTCGTACTCGTGAAGAAATTTCTGCAGAGCTTCTTGGTATAAGATTCTTTTCTCATCAGGTGTTTTTTCACTGTTTAATAGGGCTAGCAATTCGCTTTCCATTCTTTTAAGTCTGCTTTTACGGGGATCTAGATCCGTGTCTGGATTCCTTTGCAATGAAGCGTACACCTCATGTGGAATCACTACCACTTTCTTTATTATATTAATCTAGTAAGTAAAGGACCCAAAACTGAAAATAAGATGGGAGAAATGACCCTCCTGTTTGTACAATAATTCGTTTTTTCTTCCCCACAGTTTTACTTTTACGAGCGAGTGAGTGTATTATGTTCTTGTAACGGCGTAGGCGAGCCTTCTGAGGTGGTTTCATTGATACATTGCAATTTATAACGTTAAGACAGATTTCACAGATGCATTTTAAAAAGTCGGAGTCGATATTTTTAATAAACATCTGCTGCATTGCCGGGGAAGTCGATGATAGATTTTTATTAATTCACGGTATTTCTTTAGTCTCTTTGTCATTCTGGAATATACAACGTTTCAGGCTCGTTTGGAAATATATTCGTTCTTAGAAGCACCCTAAACGTGTTTCGCGGACGAAGGTCGCAAAGCAAATATCCGTAACGCGTACTTGTAGCTTCTTTATAAACTTCCAAAAACTCCTTACGCTGATTCGGGAACATTTGATTGGTTAATACCCCAATTTGTGATACATCTCTTTGTTGCGCGAATAAGACTAGATATTTTGTATTTAGCAACACGTCACGCATGTATCTATTTTTGAAAAATAGATTCTGATTGATGAAGAACACGCTTATGTTAAGATGGTGGGAGAATACTGTAAATGTCTCGGCAAACGTTTTATCCATCTCCAACATGAGATCGTCAATTACAATGACTGTATGTTCATTTTCCTTTAACGAATTAACGTCATATACACCTTTGTGGAACAAAATATCATCTTGGTACTCGTTGAACACTGATTGATACGTCGAATAGCACCATATAACTTTATGCACAAATTTTGAGAACATCTCTTCCTTTTCTTTAATGATTTTAAGCATAAACACAGTTTTACCACATCCTGTAGGGACAGATATAATACATGTGGATGGGCTCGTGAATCTGAATTTTTCTGCAGAGTCCATTTCTAACACGTCACACTCCTAAGTGTGTCACTTACAAAATATTACAAATTTTGAGTGCTGTTCCTTATATTTTGTTTTCTTCTCCCACAGAACCGTGAATGACGATGAGGTACAGCATCTCATCATCGACATCACGGATGATATACTGTATATGATAGTATGGCCTTCCTTTAACAAATAAATAGATTTAACATCAACCGCATCATTTACCGTTTTATTTGATAGTCGCATATTCTCGTATATAACTATCAAAACTGAATAATTCAGAAGTATCGGAACAGATCCGTGTACCATCATCATTTAAATCCAGTACATTGTCAGCACAAAGAAAAAGTTGCCTCAAAAATCCTGAGACTAATCATAACATTGTTTGCACTGATCTACAGATCTACAGAAGCTAAGGCTAACAAAGGCCCTAAGATCCACTCTAAGGTTAGCCCGAGAGAAAGGAAAGAGTAGGGGTTAAGAGACGAGAAGAGAATAAGGAGTTAAGTAAGGAGGAACACCTATCACTCGTGGGTTAACATTCATTCAGAAAAAGAGAAAAAGACTCACCATCATCATCCGCCGGCCACTGCCGACAAGTCAGAAAAATAGTCGGAGAAAATAGGAGAGGGGTGAAAGATGAAAAGAAGTAAAATAAGAACGCTTACAAACCATGCAAACACAGTCTTAACTCACTGTCATACCATGCAAACTACAAACATGCAAGAAAAGAGAGTTACAGACATGCAATGTAAAGAGAGGATAAGAAAAAAAAAAGAAAAGTAGGTAAAGTTAAACAAAAAGTGGGTTAGTTTACGCTACGAGCTACATCTACGTTCGTGTTAGTCTAATATTTTTTATTTTTTTATTGCTGGCATCACACGCTGGCATTAATCGTCATCCTCGACCACCACCCCGAGAGCCCCTGTTGCTAATCTTTTTTTTTTTAAACAACGTTAAAATTTTTAAAATGTCTGTCAAGACAGTTCTTAAAAACATTAACGCTGGTAGAGTTCACGACGGGCGCGGGAAGATTATCCCATTTATCAATTACTTTAAACGTAAAGAAGTTTTTAGCGATATTAGTAAAGAAACGTCTGCCAGGCAAATTAAATCCGTTATTACGAGTATTACTATTATCGAAAGTGAACAATTTGTCAAAATTTAGTTATCGATGTTATTAACGATTTTGAAAACTTCAATAAGCTCCCCCCTTAATCTCCTAGTTTCGAGTGAATGCAGGTCTAACTCTTTAATCCTATCTTCATAAGGCTTGTTGCGCAATGACGGAATTAGTTTCGTGGCACGACGCTGAACCATTTCTAACCTATCAATATCCTCACGCAAGTACGGGCACCAAAATTGAAGGGCATATTCTAAATGAGGCCTGACTAGGGACTTGTAAAGGGGCAATATAATATCCTTCGATTTAAATTCGAAATTACGCGCTATGAAGCCTAACATCCTATTAGCTTTTGCGCAAGACTCCAGGCACTGGTTCCTAACCTTTAAAACCTTAAATAAGCGTACGCCTAAATCTACTTCCTCGTCAACGCTCGCTAACTCCCTATCATCCATCGTGTACGTGTAATTATTGTTACGAGAACCTATATGCAAAACTTTACATTTGTCTACGTTAAATTGTATCTGCCACTTATCCCTCCACTCCATAATCCTATTTACATCGTCTTGGAGCCTATTTCTATCGTCTTCGTGCAAGTGCAAAGTACTAACACAATGTTCTTGTCCCAAAGAAAAAACGGTTCCAAAGGAAGAAGTGACGTTCCTCTTAGATCAAAGGAGTGAAAGAAAACTGTTTATTGATAGAGTAGATATTACACTCTCAAAGAAAAAAGCGTCAGGGCCTGGAGCCTTGCTAACTTTTAGCCTATCGATATAATGCGCAATCTCACCCTTGTAAACAGTTATTTCACCCAAAATAGTCTCGCTACTAAATGAAACGATATCGTCCACGTCGGGGACATTATTTACGTCTTCTACGGTAAAAACTGTCGCAAAAAAGTTATTGAAAATTACCGCCATCGCCTGAGCGTAAGAAGCCAAAGCGCCATTAACATCCACTAGAGGGCCTATGTTATCTTTTATCGGCTTACGATTATTAACGTATTCAAAAAACTTTTTTAGATTATGTTTACTATCCGCAGCTGTAAGTATCTCTAAATTACGCTTAGCATTCCTAACTGATCTTTTAACCTGACGTCTAAGCTCGATATATCTATTAAAGTTAGCTGCCGTGCCATTGCACTTATTAAGTAAGTCTATACGCTCTATTACGCTCGTTTATGAACTCGCCTATTTCCCTAGTCCACCACTTCGGCCTACCACGATTTATAGCGCGCTTGGGCCTACGAGGAATAAACTCCCTTTCAATATTACTAAAACTTTCTTTAAACGCCACCCAATGCAAATTTGTGTTATTACCCATAAGTTATCCCAGTCCACTACTCTCATCCTATCCGCAAAACTATCAAAATTAGCCCTACGGAAATCAGGGACTTCTATTACGTTACTATCCTTAGTGTTTTCTATCAATAACTTAAACCTAAGAATTTGATGATCACTACATCCTAAACTCTCACTACTTCTAAACCTTCGACTATATTCTCGCCGTTCGTCATCACCAAATCTAAAATATTATCACCGCGCGTTGGTTCGGTAACCATCTGTCGTAAAATGTTATCTTCCATAAACTCGATCAATCTCAAACCCTCCTCATTACCAGTAAAAGTCTCATAATTAACATTAGGGCAGTTAAAGTCTCCGACAATTATACTATTCCGATTGTCAATAAAGTTACCAAGAAGTGAGTAAAATCTAGTATCTGTATCGAGGGGTTGAACGGGAGGTCTATAAACAACAACAAAATTAAAACTAATACTACGCGCCCTAACTTCAACACATATCGCATTAATTGCTGCCGGAAAATCTAACTTAACCTCGATAGCCCTAAGGGAATTACGAATGTACAGCAAAACGCCGCCACCAAACCTATGTAACCTATCATTAGTAAAGAGTTTAAAACCCGGTATATCAAGTTCCCCCAACAAGTCCCGAGTCACGGTATTTAACCAAGTTTCAGTGATAGCAACTATATCGTAGTTGCCGGAATAAATTATCGCCTTAAATTCATTTAATTTATTTCTAATACTACGCGCGTTACAATAAAAGATGTTTAAGTTATTTTTTACCACGGGCCCGCGTTTTAAACTATTTTTCACGTCGGGCCCGCGTTCCCCGGACCTTTTATAAAAAGGCTAGGATCACTGAATTCGGACCACAGCTTTACGAAGGGTACATTTTCCTCAGCACAAATCTCTTCTAATTTATTATTCAAAAATATTGTTTTTGACGTAATCCTAAGACCCAACCGGTGCCTAGGGGTAATACCTAGAACTAAAGACCTATCTGACCTCGCCTTCAGGGACCAAATTAACCCCCTATCTCTCTCCAAAAGGTCAGGCACTCTCGTATCGGGCCTATACGAGTCGTTGCCTCCTACCATCGTCACCAACATCGAGTGACGGGAGGCAACGTCACTCCTATCCACTTCGTCTCTAACTCTGTCAACCCTGGCCCCTGGGAGACAGACCCTCCTCCTCTTGGTTGGATGCCGTTCAACGAACTCTTTGTCCATGTGGCGCACTAAAGAGTCCCCAATTAAAATAGTTTCCCCCTCATTCACGTCCCTTTCCAAATGGGCGAAAGGGTTCGAAACCTCGATAGGGGGGGATTCCTATCACCTAACGTACGCGGCCTAGCTCCACCCTTAGCTTCTCTAAATCCCTCCCCATCTACTACTCTCGGACTAACCTTAACCCTTCCTCAACTCTATCCAACCTTCCCGACAAGCTACCTAAACTAGAAACTAGCTTACGCACCTCACCCTTCAAATTACTAACGTTTTCAACGTTAGTATTGGTTCGGCTTCCGTCAACCGTAGCCCTACCCCTGCCCTCATCAAGCGTTGCAAGTCTTTCGGTTACCTCACGTACACTGCGTTTTATGTCAACCATTTCCTCCATTAACTCGCAAAAGAAACAAACTGATCTCTCGGTAATCGCCATAGGACCGCCGTTATAATCCTTAAATTCCCCTCTAATTGGGAAAAAAATTGAAGAAAACCTAACTGCGCATGCGCCAGATTCACAAATCACGCGAGCTTGTCTGCAGTCAACCACACACTAACCGATTTGATACGTCAGCAAATTAAAATTTTCTGTCTGGCTGATCGATCGAGGCCTGCGATTTCATCCTTCGGATTTTATCTTTTCTGCTGACAGACACAAATTAACGGACGATTTGATCCGCGTGCAATCAGATCTGGGCGTGTGTGGGTAACTTAGGATGTACGATTCGGGACTTTTCATTTCGACTCGATTTTCGATTCGATTCGGTCACTTAATTTTGATTCTCGATTCGATTCTCGATTCTTTTTGTTTCATCAATAAAACCCCCAAAACTTTTTCTAAACCTTCAAAAAGACTGACAGTTTCACTCTTCTCGAACTAGAATAGGCAAAAAATGGGCCCAGATTGGTAATAAACTATTTTTTAATGAAAATTTAACTTATTTAATTCACAACCTATGATAAAGAACAAAATAACTATTTATTTAATGAAAGTATAACACATTTAATCACATAATATAAGAAAGAACAAAAACTATTTATTTAATGAAAGCATAACATATAAGGATATTTTCCAAATGGACGACCCCACGGGATTTAGCTGAAAATTTGTATACCAATAAATTTTTATATTCTAATAACGAAAATGACATTATTTTCCTGGAGAAATATGCGCAACATAGAAAAAACTTGCATTTATATCCGCATTAGTTTGCATGGCGCATGACCGTTATCTAGTTTACACCGCTCATGACGCCCGGATACGAGGTCGCTGTGTGGCCCCCGGTTAATTAAATGCCCGGTTAGGTCAATTGAATGGCCGGTTAGATCAACTGTACGCCCTTAACGATTGGTTAGGTTAAGTAGTGATATTTTCGTTAAAACTAACGAAAATATCATGACTTAACCTAACCAATCGTCAAGGGCGTACAGTTGACCTAACCTGGCATTCAATTGACCTAATCTGGCATTCAGTTGACCTAATCTGGCATTCAGTTGACCTAACTGGGCATTCAATTGACCGGGTCAACTCGCAGGTAGATAGATCATAGCACTGCATTATCATATGCTCACACTACAACAATAATATTCAGACTAAACTAGGTCTAAGCAGGTAACAAATAAACATTAACAACAACAACAAAAATTACTGTTTATGCGAGTGCGTATGGAGAAAAAGGTATGCAAATGAAAATTTATTTATTAAAATAGTATTAAATATTGCATATTTTAATAAATAAAAATATTATCTGCGTTTTATTTTGTAAAACCCACTACATAACATTACATAATTTAAATAACGGTCATGCGCCATGCAAACTAGTGCACATATAAATGTAATTTTTTTCGTATGTTGCGCATATTTCTTGAAGAAAATAATGTCATTTTCGCTATTAGAATATAAAAATTTATTAGTATACAAATTTTCAGTTAAATCCCGTGGGGTCGTCCATTTGGAAAAGATCCACTTATTAAATCTGTATTTTATTTCTATTTATTGCAATAATTTGTTCTTCATTTGATCATTTTTAAGATCTCTCCCATTCTTCACTCGGACCGCTACAAAGAGAGTATCGCTGCGTAACTTAAAGTTTAGGTTTTATCTTCTTTACTATGTTCCGCACACCCTGTTCCAAATTCCAATATCCACCATACTTGCTGTAGCAGGAGCCGTCTCTTTTGATTACTCAAAATCTTCTGGTCTCCCGTTTGACAAAGGAACACTGCGGATTTTAGTTCACTGGAGGGATCGACAATGACTTGACAAATACAATTATATGATTCATTACAAACGTCAAAAAAAATACAAAAATATACGTTTCTATATTTTAATGTGGCCACGGAAAAGAAAAAAAATCAACAACAAAAAATCAACATAATAAGCCTATCCGTAAAGAGGGTGAAATTTAACCCAATTCGCGTTACAATCCTCCTTCCTTAAGCCGGATTCACATTCTTATCTTCTCTCTTCTTTCCTCTCGTCACTCCTTTCTCTGATTTCCTCCACTCCAATACTCCCTTTTGAACCCATTAATAGCTTTCACTCTTCCCCTACTCCGAGTACACCGCATACTCATTTCCCGTTTCCCACCCAAATCACCCAAATCTCTTTCATTCAATCCGTCACTTGTTCGAGTCGTCAGTTCTTCCAATGTCACAGCCTCAATTTCGTCAATCACTTTCTGTACATCAGCGCAGAACTCCGCAAAAATTTCCATCTTCCCTCTACGCCAGTGGTCGGCGAACTTTTTTGGGTATTACCCCAAAATATATTTGAGGACGTAATCAGGACGTAAATTCGTAATATTCTAAAATTTAGAATAACGCCACATTTATGTAACAAAATAAAATAAAAATATACGAAAAAAATATCAGCACAAAGTGTCTCTCATACCGCACGCATTACCCCCAAAAGTTTTAAATTTACCCCATTTGGGTAATTTACCCCTGTTCCCCGACCACTGCTCTACGCTCATCCTCATTCACTCGACACTCCACAACCGATCTCATTTCTTCTCGCACTTCATTCACTAAACTTAATGTTCTTTCATGCAATGGAAACTCGCCTATCGAATACGTCTCATACATTCGTTTATCACTGACTTCGTAAGCATTCTCTCGTCCCTCATTCATATCCTCACACCAAACTCCAGAAATATCCGCTTGACCATCAATATCACTCTCATCCAATGTTCTCCATCTACAGTAGTCTTCATCTTTTCCTTTTTTCCTTCCCTACGCTTCCTTTCCACAAATAACAACTCTTTTCCATACAAATTAAGTTCACATTCCTTATATGACTTATCACACATATCTTCCTCTCTAACCTTAAACAACTCGTACACCGAGTGCTTTACCAGATACTGTGGTGGTTCCCTCTACTTCCGCAATTGACTCTGATGAGCCCTAACTCTTCCTTTCTCGTCATTATCGTCTTCCTTCCCTAACACATATGTTAATCCATTTTGCGAAACTCTCACAACTACATACGGTCCCTCAAACTTATTTCGCAACTTATCAACATTTCGCCTTCCTTGCTCATGACAACTTTTCAAAACTTTCTCCCCAACCGCAAATGATCGAAAGCGTTCATTTACCTCTCGCCAAACTTGTTGCTCTCTTTTACCCAATTTCATTCGTAACCTAACCATTTTCTCGAAATTCATAATATACTGACACGGTGACATTCCAGTCGCACTATGTACAGTTGCATTATACGCCCACAACACTCGTCCCAAACACAAATCCCAGTCGTTCTCTCGTTCGTCCATCGTTCTCAACATCTCACAGAAAGTCCTGATCGTTCTCTCTGGCAACCCATTCGATGACGGCATATACGGGGTCGTCAACACGTGCTCAATTTCATTCCCCCGTAACATTTGCTCAAACGCTTTCCCCACGAATTCCGGACCATTATCACTCAAACATCCATTCGGCTTCCTTATACACATTGGCAAGATTACCTGTCGTACCACATTCGCTACATTCGAACTAGTCTTGTTCTTCAACAAAGCTGCATACGCAAACTTTCTTTTATGATCAACCATAACGATTATGCCAACATGTCCCTTTGCTGACACAGGCAACGAAACACAATCGACTACAATTAATTCAAAAGGTTCGTTCGCATCAATCATCAATACAGGCGGACTTGCATGTTTTCCCTGAATCTTGCATTCCTGACATACTTCACAAGTCGTAGCCACATCATTCACTACCTTCAACAAGGCAGGATGAAAGACCCTTTGTTTCATTAAATCCCATAGCTTATGTTTTCCCAAATGCCCGTAATTATCATGAACCACTTTCACTAATCCAATCATTCCTACCAAAGACATTACAGGTCCATACATATCATCGCCTTCTCTCATGCGTCTCATGAAATACACCACATTCTGCAAACTACAAAACTCCCAGCATACTTTCGAAAATCCATCAGAAATTGCGGCCAATTTCTCACTGCCATCCGTTCTTGAACACACCTCTTCAATTCTCTTATCATCGGACACATATCTTGCATTTGTTCAATATCCTCATCACCCAAAATCTCCCCCTCATCTTTTACATCCAAATTTATCATTTCCATGAAATCACCTGCCGAACCATTCCTATTCTGCATCTTTGCTACAATTTCAGTCCCATTCAACAGCACTTCATTCAGAACGTCCACCGACAACTTATTCATTTTCAAAAAATTCACCCCAAACAAGAAACAGTACGGTAACTGCTCTCCATCCAGCACCACAAATCGATGTTCCGTTACCAGCCCATTTTCTAATTTTACCGTCAAATGAACTTCTTCCCACGCTATTACCTGTCCTTCTCCCAACCCATTTATTTTCATACGGACAGGCTCACACGCAACTTCCTGTCCCATCCTTCTCACTCCCTCAATTACACTTTTATTAACCAATTAAATCTGTGCCCCTGTATCAATCAATCCACAAAATACCCTTTCATTCACCATCGCTTCCACTTCCATCTCACCCTTCGGTCCATGCTCACAGTCAGAGCTGGGCAATAAATACATTGAATGTATTTAAATACTAAATACTAAATACATGGGAGAAATGTATTTAAATACTAAATACTAAATACATTTTACGAATGTATTTAGATACTAAATGCAAAATACATCAATTGTATTTAAATACATTTGTAAATACATTTTACATACATACAAATTTTAACATATGCATTCACTAATTCACTAAGCCATGACGTGCACACGATAAAGAAATCAACCGCTTTCGACTAAGAGTGGCACACAACTGATTGAACTGACACGTTGAAACATGAACCATGCTGTACTATACTGTCGACGCGTCGTACTGTGCTAGTACAGAACGTGTATTAAACTAGTAAAAGTATTTACATTTTTATATTTTGAGTATTTAAATACATTGTATTTAAATACTCATTAAAGTATTTAAATACTATATTTAAATACATGAAAAACAATGTATTTATAAATACAGTTCTAAATACACAAATGTATTTAAATACGTATTTAAATACAAATGTATTTAAATACTGCCCAGCTCTGCTCACAGTACACCAATTTCTCAATCAAATACGTCTCTTCCATTCTGCACACTCCATCCACAGAAGTCATCTGTTCATATTCAACACACATTTCCACATTCTACCTTTCTTTCATACATCTTTTTCTCAATAACCCAATTATAATGCACTCCACTCAAACATTGCAAATGCAAGCTAGAACTTTCCCGACTGCTGATTCATGTTTCCACTTGCATTCCCTTCGGCACTTCTATTTGATTCCCCATTACTTATCCCACTGGACCCGGTCTGTGAGCTTCTTGTCTCCCAACACAGTCGGGTCATGTGGCCTATCTTCCCACACTTTTCACACGTCATCCGGGGTTCGTTACACATTCTGGCCAAGTGTCCCGTCTTCCACAATTTCCGTAAGCAATCACTCTCATTCGGTTTGGATTTTGCCCACAATTTCTGGCCATATGCCCAAATTGGCCACAACTCCTGCATTCATACCCAGGAGTGCGGCAATCTCGGGCCAGGTGCCCCCCAGTTGCCACACAGGAAACACGCGCCTGTCATCCACCTACATTCCGCCAATGCATGCCCACTTCTTCCACACCTATTACATTGTACATTCTTTCTACCACCCATACCACCCATTCCCACATTTGTCTGTCCATTCCAGTTACTATCACTCATCCCATTCACCGACCATCCATTCATACCATTCACATCATTAATCTGCCCATTCCAATTACTACCATTTACTCCATTCATACTACTCATATTATTCATCTGCCCATTTCCATTCCATTGTCTGTCATTCCCATACCCTCCATTCATTCCATTCACTGCACCATTCTTGTAAAAATCATCCAGGAAGTTAGCCATCACTTCCAAGGGATTGGCTTTCAATGCATCCCGGTATGACTTATACTGTGGTATCTTGGTTTCTGGGCCCCTCCCTCCGATCTTCATCTCATGGTATCCATCATTCATACCCTTCCTGTCAAACTCCTCAAACACTCGATCCTCCACCATTTCCAACACATCATCCCACCGTATTCGCTCACCACTCCATTTCATCTTATCCTTTCGCTTTACATTTATACATTCAGACACATACGATGGAACAGTATCCAAAAACTTCTGTATCAACGATTTACACTCGTTTATATTGTCACCTCAAAACTTCGTCCTTGCCAGCGTTTCTAATCGATATGCATTATAAATGCATACATGTCAACCCTTTCTTTCTTTCTCATCTTCGCTTTTTCAAAATCATTCACCCTTTTGTATCCTACACCTCCTTTTATTCTATGCACTTGCTCAATTATCCGCTCTTTCACCACGTCATACTTTTGCTCACCCACACTCACAATTGTTCTATAAAACTCAAACATTCTCCCTTCCAAACTTTCACCCAATACTGAATGCTTTCCGAAAATTTGCTCCTGCAGTAAGCCTCAAACTCTCGGAAAAACTCGTTCACATCTTTCATCCCATACACATTGTACTCGGCAATCCCTGGGACCTCTCGTATCAAAATCCTCTTTTTGTACATACACATCTTCATCCGTGCTCGTAACCCCCTCAGTATCAGACACCCTTCCACGTTCATCCTCACTCGAATACTGTACAAAGAATCCACACTCTTACTCTTCAGTTGTTTACCACGATTTACTTTCTTCCAGTTTCCCTCAGTCAAATGCTTAATCCTCCCATTATCCTCCCTCCTCTGATCGTCATTCACTCTTCCCTCAGCTTCCCTTTGCTTCTTTCTCCTTTCTACATTCATAATATTTTCACTCGTGTCCTCGTCTTTCATCAGTCTAGTCTCCATCGGGGTAAAGGTCTTCGGTCTGTCAGCATGAGATATATCTTCATTCCTCGTCTGACCACCCATTCCCAACCTAGCATATATGTCCATTAATTTCAAATCGATGTCCCGATTTATCTTCTCTTTTTTTTCGTTCTGTTCCTTCTCCATCTTCTGCATTTTCGCGTTCATCCCAGTCAAAGCTTCATTTTAGACCTCCCGTCCAACCCCTCGATACCGATACTAGATTTTACTCACTTCTTAGTAACTTTATTAATAATCGGAATAGTATAATTGTTGGAGACTTCAACTGCCCTAATGTTAATTACGAGACTTTTACTGGTAATGAGGAGGGTTTGAGACTGGTTGAGTTCATGGAAGATATTTTTTTACGACAGATGGTTACCGAACCAACGCGCGGTGACAATATTTTAGACGTGGTGATGACGAACGGCGAAAATATAGTCGAAGGTTTAGAAGTAGGCGAGAGTTTAGGATGTAGTGATCATCAAATTATTAGGTTTAAGCTGTTGATAGAAACACTAAGGATAGTAACGTAATAGAAGTCCCTGATTTTCGTAAGGCCAATTTTGATAGTTTTGCGGATAGGATGAGAGTAGTGGACTGGGATAACGTATTTATGGGTAATGACGCAAATTTGCATTGGGAGGCGTTTAAAGATAGTTTCTTGAATATCGAAAGGGAGTTTATTCTTCGTAGGCCCAAGCGCGCTAGAAATCATGGTAGGCCCAAGTGGTGGACTAGGGAAATAGGCGAGTTCATAAACGAGGGTAAAAGAGCGTATAGACTTAATAAGCGCAATGGCACGGTAGCTAACGTTAATAGATATATCGAGCTTCGACGTCAGGTTAAAAGATCAGTTAGGAATGCTAAGCGTAATTCAGAGATATTTATAGCTGCGGATAGTAAACATAACCCAAAAAAGTTTTTCGATTATGTGAATAATCGTAAGCCGATAAAAGATAATATAGGCCCTCTCGTGGACGCTAATGAAGCTTTGGCTTCCGACGCTCAGGCGATGGCGGGTATTTTTAATAACTTTTTTGCGACAGTTTTTACCGTAGAAGACGTCAATAATGTCCCCGATGTGGACGATATCATTCCATTTAGCAGCGAGACTATTTTGGATGAAATAACTGTTTACGAGGGTGAGATTGCGCATTATATCGGTAGGCTAAAAGTTAGCAAGGCTCCAGGCCCTGACGCGTTTTATCCTAGACATCTGAAAGATTTGAAAGACGTTATCGTAGGCCCCTTAACGAAGATTTTTAATCAGTCACTCGAAACGGGGATTATTCCTGAAGACTTCAAATTAGCTAACGTCACGCCCATTTTTAAAAAAGGCAACCGCACAGTAGCTAGCAACTACTGTATAGGCCCATTAGCTTAACGTCAATTGTCGATAAACTTTTGGAATCCGTAGTTAGGGATCGTATCATCGATCACTTAGAAAGTCGCGATTTGATCAATAGTCAGCATGGGTTTCGACGCCATATCTCTTATTTAACTAATTTGTTAGAATTTTATAACGAAATAGTGCGCGAATACGATAGGCATAGAGCGGCTGACGTTATTTATTTAGATTTTAAAAAAGCGTTCGATACAATTCCGCATAGAAGATTAATTGCGAAGGTTAAAGCGCACGGTATACGCGGTCAGGTAGCTAACTGGTTAGAGGAATGGCTTCGTGCTAGGAGACAGAGGGTCGTTGTTAATGGTAGTGAATCGGAGTGGTTGGATGTTGGTAGCGGTGTCCCACAGGGTTCAGTGTTAGGCCCATTGCTATTCGTAATTTACATTAACGACATAGATGTAGGATTGACTAGTAACGTGTCAAAATTCGCGGATGATACTAAAATAGGCCGTAAGGTTGTTAACGAGGACGATAAAAATAGGCTCCAAGACGATGTAAATAGGATTATGGAGTGGACGGATAAGTGGCAGATGCAATTTAACGTTAACAAATGTAAAGTTTTGCATATAGGTTCTCGTAACAATAATTACACGTACACGGTGGATTTTAGAGAGTTAGCGAGCGTTGACGAGGAAGTAGATTTAGGCGTACGCTTATCTAAGGATTTAAAAGTTAATAGGTAAGAAAGGGTTCAGCGTCGCGCCACGAAACTAATTCCGTCATTGCGCAACAAGCCTTATGAAGATAGGATTAAAGAGTTAGACTTGCATTCACTCGAAAGTAGGAGATAAAGGGGGTAGCTTATTGAAGTTTTCAAAATCGTTAATAAAATCGATAACGTAAATTTTGACAAATTGTTCACTTTCGATAATAGCAATACTCGTAATAACGGATTTAAGTTGCGTGGCAGACGTTTTATTACTAATACCGCTAAAAACTTCTTTACGTTTAAAGTAAGTGATAAATGGAATAATCTTCCCGCGTCAGTCGTGAACTCTACCAGCGTTAATGTGTTTAAGAACCGTTTAGATAGGCATTTTAAAAATATTAACGTTGTTTAATATAATAAAACAATTAGTAACAGGAGCTCTGGAGGTGGTGATCGGGGATGAGTCTGTTGACGACTAATGCCAGTTTGTGACATGCCAGCGTGTGATATGCCAGAAAAAAAAAATTAGACTAACACGAACTTAGATGTAGCTCGTAGCGTAAACTAACCCACTTTTTGTTATTCTTTTTTTTTCTCTCTCTCCTTATTGCATGTCTGTAACTCTCTTCATTGCATGCCTGTAGTTTGCATGGTATGATAGTGTTTGAGTTAAGAATGTGTTGCATGGTTTGTAATGCGTTCTTATTTTACTTCTTTTCATCTTTCATCCCTTTCCGGCAGAGTGGGCTGCATCCTCTACCTCCCTATGGAGTGGAGGACCGGTCTGCAACAGCTGGAAGTATTCTCTTCGACTATTTTTCCAACTTGTCGGCAGTGGTCGGCGGATGATGATGGTGTCTTTCTTTCTCTTTTTCTGAATGAATTTTAACCCACGAGTGATAGGTGTTGCTACTTACTTAACCCCATACTCTCTTCTTTTAACCGCTTACTTTCTTCTTTCTCTCGGGCTAACCTTAGAGTGGATCTTAGGGTCTTTGTTAGCCTTAGCTTCTGTAGGTCTGTAGAACCTTGAAGCGGGGATTATTTCTGAAGACTTCAAATTAGCTAACGTTACGCCCACTTTTAAAAAAGACGACCACACAGTAGCTAGCAATTATAGGCCCATTAGCTTAACGTCAATTGTCGGTAAACTTTTGGAAGTCGTAGTTAGGGATCGTATCATCGATCACTTAGAGAGTCGCGATTTGATTAATAGTAGTGAGCATGGGTTTCGATGCCATAAATCTTGTTTAACTAATTTGTTAGATTTTTATAACGAAATAGTGCGCGAAAACGACAGGCAAAGAGCGGCTGACGTTATTTATTTAGACTTTAAAAAAGCGTTCGATACAGTTCTGCATAGAAGATTAATTGCGAAGGTTAAAGCGCACGGTATACACGGTCAGGTAGCTAACTGGTTAGAGGAATGGCTTCGTGTCAGGAAACAGAGGGTCGTTGTTAATGGTAGGGAATCGGGGTGGTTGGATGTAGGTAGCGGTGTCCCTCAGGGTTCAGTGTTAGGCCTATTGCTATTCGTAATCTACATTAACGACATAGACGTAAAAGCATTAGCTACACTGATGCCACCCAAAACATTACAAACACAATCCAAACAGATAACACGATAGAAATACAGGCAATTAACATTAAAACACGCGCAAAACACACCACACTCATCAACATTTACATCCCACCAGATAGTTCACCTCAGGTGCCAGCCAATTACAATCCACAGTTACACAATCTGGCCTCTCTCATTAGTGTCATCTTAGGAGGAGACTTCAACGCTAAAGACACTAGTTGGTACCTGCACAACCAAACCAACGCCAGAGGCGCAAACATAGCCACACAACTAAACAGCCTCTTCATTCTTAACAACACAGAAGAACTTACAAACATACCACATCAAGCAGGATACTCAAACTCCTCCCCAGAAATAACGTTCTGTTTCTCCTCACTAGCAACACATACACACTGGAGAAAAGAAAAACAACTGTCATCAGACCACCTGCCCATCATCATTACAACACATTCTACACTCTGCCCCAACAGCCTTAGGCACACTTACAGAAATTATAAGAAAGCTGATTGGGAACAGTTTAAAATACAGACTGAGGAACAATTCACCATATTAAACAGCACACCCATCATAAACATCAATAGAACACTCAAGACATTTAATCAGATCATCAATAATGCAAACAAATACATACCCAAGGGCAACATTAGGAAATACAACCCAAATCACACTAGAGAAATAGCCTACCTCATAAAGCAACGTAACAACCTCAAACATAACATACAAACACCACACACAGAAGCCATAAAACAGCAGATACAACAGCTCAACACAGAAATAAACAACAAACTTAAAGAAAAACAAACAGAAACATTTAGGGAATTCATAACAGCACTAAACCACTCCACAGATACATCCAGGCTATACAAGGCTATAAACCGCATTACCCACTCTAACACTCTCACAAACATCAGCACATTTTCATACCAACATTGTATTATTCCTGACATATGGAAACAAGGTAAAATTATTACACTACTCAAACCAAACAAAAATCCAACAGAACCAGCTTCCTATAGACCCATTATTTTACTATGCACACCTTCCAAAGTAACAGAAAGACTAATCTTACAAATCACCAACCCACACATACCACTATCGCCTACTCAACATGGATTCAAACTTCACCACTCAACCACGACATTACTCACTAACCTCACGCAGCACATCATGGATGGCATCAACTCCAGACGACCAGCTCAACGTACACTATGAGCAACAATAGACATTAGTAAAGTATTTGATGCTATCCCACGCTTCCCTCTCATAAACAAAATACTCAACACAAACATGCACAATAACACCAAAAAGTGGCTGAGCAACTATCTTTCAGGAAGATACTCACATGTCACATTTAATAATGGCAAGTCATCCAAAAACAAGCTTTTTCCGAACGGGGTCCCTCAAGGATCTGTTCTCTCACCAACACTGTTCAACTTATACATGCATGACATTCGAACACCCATAGATAAGCTTACCTTATCATCATATGCAGATGACATCACTCTAACATCCACCCACAACAACATCGACACCGCTACAAGTAACCTACAAACATACATAAACAGTACACAAGACTGGCTCACACACAATAGACTCAAAATAGCGCCACACAAAATGAACCATCACCTTGCTAACAAGCAACACAAAAGAACACCAGATAACTCCACAGATTACACTGAACAACACCAACATTCCACACACTCACAGGACCAAAATACGTGGGGTCACATACAACCCATCATTATCTTTTGCAAACCACAGTCAGGATATTAAAAACAAATGTACGTCAAGACTTAACACGCTTAGGGTACTAACAGGCACAAACTTTGGACACCAGCAGGAAACAACATCACTCATATACAAACAATATATTCGCTCAGTTATGGACTATGCTAGCCCATGCTGGGCACCCATTATCTCAAACTCACACATAAATACCTTACAGACAATACAAAACAACGCACTTCGTATCATTACAGGATGTACTCAAACAACACCAATAGAACACCTGCACACAGAAACAAAAATACTGAAAGTTAGGGAACATTTAGACATGAGAGGAACACAATTCATGGCAGCAGCGACAACTAACCCACAACACCCTTGCCATTACATGTACAATCATGCACCAACACCTCGCACCATTAAGGTAACACCAGAGAGACATTATAACCAAATATTCCATTCCATACCACGCCCCACAGACATCACACAGTACAGAAAACACATACACACACACCTAACCCACAACGCACTGACACGACTCGGTCCGAATGCAGTCCTAGGTGCGAAGCCGCCACCCATTGACAGGTCAGAGCCCAGCCTGAGCAGATCGGATCGAGTTAATTTAGCACGATTCCGATGTGGACATCACCCCAACTTACAGACATATAAACACAGACTAAACAACTCCACAGACGACACCTGCCACCTGTGCCAGGACACACCACAAACAATTGAACACATTATGACAGACTGTACCGCTCTAGCACAACATAGAACGCAACACAACCTCTACTCCATCTAGTCCCTTATGTCCATCAATATTTGTTGGTGCTTCCTCATAAAGATAATAAGGTATTTTTTTACAGGAGTACATTACAGGCTTTTGAGGAATTTTGGAATTTTAGGTTATGTTAGGTTAGGTTAGATTATACATTAAAACTATGTTTTTCCGATTGTTTTTGATGTTGTTTGAACGAAATTAACCTCCGTTCAAACCGCATCAAAAACCATCAGAAAAACATAGTTTTGATTTACAAAGCCTGTAATATACACTTGTAAAAATTTACCGATAATAATATAAAAGGATAAGTGATTTATTAATATCATAGAAGGTAACAATTTTACAGTTTTCTAGCGGCCCCTTAAGATTCTCAAACGCCCACTGGCGGACGGTGGCGCCCACGTTGGGAACCACTGGTCTACAATATTAAAATTTCGACTCTAGTCTGGTCAACTTCTCAGGCCTTAAGTAATAGTTTAAATATATTGTTTGGGATAGAAAATTTTAATTATAGCTAGACCTAGTTTATATATAAATACTAAAGTTTACGTTAAGGTTTCAGCAGATTAGTAACCAAATTTTTAATTAAACATAGGCTAGAGAACTAGCGACCAGCCCTGTAACATCATTCATCATATGCAACACTGAACGAAAGGCTTAGAACCCATTATTTCAATAAATTTTTAATAAAGAAACGTGACTTCCCAGACTAAGTTTACCAAATTTGGATAGGAGTTAATTGCAATAAATAAAGCTTATACTGCTAGCTTATTTTCAAATTTGCAAATCTTGACAGCGACGTCCTTAGTGATTTCGGATTATAAATAACTTTCCTTTAATACAGTTTGACAATAAAAATATCAGAAAAGAGGAATAAAGCTGTAGTACAGTGCAATTAAATGCTTGTTTCCACGTTTTCCTTCATGTTCATAGCAGGGCTGTGCCGCTGTAAGTATGGAAAACTGATACGTGTGGGTAGTTGGGAGGTAACGAAAATGGTCCACTGAGTAGATAGGTAGTTAATCTAACAATTATTAAATTCCTTTTATGTCAATAACTGGGTGGATGAAACCAATTGGTTGCTCACCAGAGTTATTCTCCACATTAGTATTTATATACTGTGTGATAGAGCGTGCTCGGTAATAGACATACATTACCGATCAACCAACCGAAAAAAACCAAGAGGACGCTAGGCTAGGCTTAATCTACTCTATAGTTAGACGGGAGATATGAGGGGTGGGTTAATTGGGGACCAATTCATACAGAGTATTTTTCATATTGGAGGCCCGTGTGTGGGGAATTTACATACTTTAGGCTTAACCTTACATAACAAAAATTGCAGAATTAGGCTAAATGGTCTAGCTTAAACCTAACTTAATCAAACCTAAAGTAACAAACTTGCCTAATTAGGTTTACAACCTAGGGTCTAACTAGGAAACATTGGAGCTATTGAAGAATAGGGACTCCAGCCTTCTTTAGTTAGGCTTATAAGGCTAACTAACGAAAATATCACGACCTAACCTAACCAATCGTTAGGTTAACTGTACGCCCTTGACGACTGGTTAGATTAGGTCATGATATTTTCGTTAGATAGCCTTATAAAGCTAACTAAAGAAGGCTGGGGTCCCTATTCTTCAATAGCTCCGAAACATTTACATTTAAGGAGTCCCATTCTTTTATAGATTTAACTAAACTTAAAACTTGACTGTTTTGTCTGATTACTCATTTTATTTGATCTCTCGTCTCTGGTAATTTCTTCTTGTCCTATATTTCATTACGATCCCCAGTTAAACAATTTTGACTTAAACATGGACAGTAAGGAATTGAAACAATTAAAAAAGAAAGAGAGGGGAAAATTGGGCGCTGTTACTAAGGCCATCAACACTTTTAACAATATTACACAACCAGGCAAGGAAGGTTTAGAGTATGTAATTCTTAAATTGGATAACTTTAAGAAGGATATAATAGCCATTGATGAGAGCATTTCAAAGTTAATTAAACCTGAAATGGCTGATGAACAACTTATAGACCTTTACTCTGATAATGAACATCAGGTAATCTCAATTGAACAGCACATAAGGAGATTACAGTCTCGTTTGACCAACTTAACACCAAATAAACCTATTTCAGATTTTAATCAAAGTAGAGCTAACCTTCAACAAAATGTAAGTGACATGCCAAATCCCGAGTCACAAGAATTTAGGGCTAAGTTACCCACTTTGCTAGTACCAACATTTGATGGGGAGTGGGGACACGGTACAATTCCCATCTTTTCTTTGAAAAATTTGAGAGTTCAATAGGAAATAAACCTTATATTCCAACTGTTGATAAGTTTAGCTACTTAACTAGTTTCCTTAAAGGTCCAGCCTATAACATGATAGCCTATTTACCAGCTGTGGGGGATTCATATGAAATAGCTATTGATCTCTTGAAACGTAATTACATTAATAAAGATGAGATTATATTTGAATTATCTCAACAAATTATTGATTTTTCACCCGTAAAAGATAACCATAGTGATATGGAAAAATTTTATTCAAAATTAGAAGCTATTATGGGACAACTGGTTAGCAATGAGATAGATGTTAAAGCTTCATCTTGGCTTATACAAGGCGCAGTTCTGAGGTGCTTTCCTTTGAGGATTAAAGATGTTTTAGTTCAAAAGACGGGAGAAAATTGTCCTAATCTTGAAAACATCAGAAAACACTTTGCAACTATCCTAACTAATTTCAAATTGAGAAATAGTTCAACACAAAATAAGACCCAGACTATGGATAAACCAAAGACTGTCCCCAGAGAACAACTAGCTACAGCCAAACAGACAAAACTTGATACTGTAGAATCAAATGTGACCAATTGTAACACACGAACACCTACCTACATTACAGAAC
Organism: Bathynomus jamesi; assembly: GCA_023014485.1. Taxonomy (NCBI): domain Eukaryota; kingdom Metazoa; phylum Arthropoda; class Malacostraca; order Isopoda; family Cirolanidae; genus Bathynomus; species Bathynomus jamesi. The sequence goes on along the minus strand of JAJOZX010000139.1, from coordinate 1,126,648 downwards.
TTTAATGTAACTGCTGCCTCAACTTACACACTACATTGTAAATTATGTGCAAGTGATGAACACAGTAGTACTGGGTGTGGCAAATATTCAGATTTAACTCAAGCTCTAGAAGATGTGAACAGTTGAACCTATGTAAAACGTGTACTGGCCAGGAACATTATAACTTATAATGTCCCTGGCCAGTACACTTTTTACATATAATTTATAAGAAAGACTGTAAATCTAGGTTAAGATTGTAAATTTTGTAAAAGTTCACGACATGTCTCATCAATGTGTGATTCACTGAAGTGTCCAAACAACAATACTCAAACTCAAAAGATACCTCCTCCAAACAAAGATAATCAAGAAAATGCTACTTTCATGGGACATTCTGTTTGTTCAAACAACGTAACAAAAAACACTGAGGTTCTTTTACCAACTATTACTTTGGACTTAGTGAATGGTGAGGGTAGCACCACTCCAGTGAGATGTCTTATAGACTCTTGCTCTCAACAGACATTTGTTTCGCAAAATTTATTTAATAAATTGGGTTTGACACCAGACCCGAATGAACAAGAACTCAATATCACATCCTTTGTTAAGGATAACTCAAACAAAAGTAGCTATAAGACAATTGACCTGGAATTACATGTAGAAAATGAATTAGAAAAAATTAAAACAGTCATTATTCCAAAAGTAGGACAAAACAAACTGGTTGTACCCAAACTAGAACAAACCATCAATCATTTGAGGAAACAGTACAATATAGCTGATAGACATATCACAAACAACACAGTAGCTAACATTGAAATGTTAATGGGGGCAGATTATATTCATCTTATTCATAGGGGCATAGTGAAGATAGGTAATGGTATAGCTTATCAGACACCATCAGGGTGACATATCCAGATAAAACCTAGACCTAAACCAAAATAGTTCATGACTAACAAATACTATGTGCCTCAACTCAGTCCTACATAACACCTGCAAGAATAGCAACACTTTGAATAATATTATAACAACTGAGAACATTAATTCATCACTATCAAATGAAACTCTAGATGAGGCAATTCAACCTTTATGGTTGCTAGAATCTGTGGGTATACATGACACAAATCAAACTTCAGAAGATCAGTTAATGGTAGAAAGATTTGAAGACACCATTCAGTGCAAAGACAATAGTTATTTTGTTGAGTTACCTTGCAAATAAAATTATCCAACTTTAAGAGATAATCTCAAAGTAGCTAAAGGACATTTATATAAAGTAATGAAAAAGCTCAAACAAGATAATAGAATTCAAATGTACAGTGATGTCTTCAAAGAACAGCTACAGAAAGGCTTCATTGAAGAAGTAACAAATAACCCTTTTAAAAAAGATGGTTGTCATTATTTAACCCACAGGGGGGTTTATCGACAAGATGCCCCAAAAAACAAAACTCAGAGTAGTATATAACTGTAGCCTCAAAGACAGTGATAAACACAGTTTCAATGATTGCCTGATTGAGGGTCCTAATCTCATTTCTGACCTTGTGAAGATCTTACTCAGGTTCAGGTTAGATAAATATGTCTTACAAAGTGACATTTCAAAGGCATTTTTGAGAATAAATCTAAAAAATGAATATGACAAGAACCAACTTAGGTTCTTATGGTTCAGGGATCCATTTGATTTGAATAAAGGGTTCATAACCTATAGATTCAATGTTGCGTTGTTTGTATGGAAAACTGATGAGTGGGTAGTTGGGAGGTAACGAAAATGGTTCACTGAGTAGGTAGGTAGTTAATCTAACAATCATTAAATTCCTTTTATGTCAATAACTGGGTGGATGAAACCAATTGGTTGCTCACCAGAGTTATTCTCCACACTAGTATTTATATACTGTGTGGGAGGAGCGTGCTCGGTAGTGGAGATACATTACCGCTCAACCAACCGAGGAATAAACCAAGACAACGCTGGTACGAGAAGCCCCGCGAAAAGGAGAACAAAGGGGGAACGAAAACGAAGAACGGGGCGAGAGGACGTACCAGAAAAGTGCGCTCTCGAAAACATAACCGGAGAAGGGAGACACTCCGATAACAAAAGTAAGTGACTAATTGAGTTTTTACACCAGTAAGTTATAAGCATTAAATTAAGCTGGGTCAGACAAGTTAGGCCTACATTGTGGCCTAAGACCCAGCATCAACTCATAGCTTAACAAAGGTGAAGTAGATTGCCCTAACCTAATTCTTGTGAGGAATCCTACTGTGGACCTCAATTTATCTGCCCGCTCTGGACCATTTCCGGAATCTCTAGGCTGACCCCTCTAGGCTAGACTTGATCTACTCTATAGTTAGACTGGAGATATAAGGGGTGGGTTAATTGTGGACCAATTCATACAGAGCAATTTTCGCATTGGTGGTCCGTGTGTGGGGAATTTACAAACCTTAAGCTTACTTAACAAAAATTGCAGAATTAGGCTAGTCTAGCCTAAGCCTAACCTGAGCAAGCCTAATTAGGTCTACAACCTAGGGCCTAACTAGGAAACATTTACATTAAAGGAGTCTCATTCTCTTATAAGCTTAGACCTGAGTGACACACAAGTACTTGGGGGGGATTAAACCAAATTTGAACTTGACTGTTTTGTCTGTGCTCTCTCTTCTCTGGTAATTTCTTCTTGTCCTATATTTTATTACGATCCCCAGTTAAACAATTTTGACTTAGACATGGACAGTGCAGAATTGAAAAAGTTAAAAAAGAAAAGGGGGGCAAAGTTGGGAGCTGTTACAAAGGCTGTGAACACTTTTAACAATATTACACAACCAGGTAAGAAAATATAGAGAGTGTAATTATTAAATTAGAAATTAAAAAGGAGGAAATAATAGCCATTAATGAGAGTATTTCAGAGTTAGTTGAATCCGAAATGGCTGAAGAACAATTGATAGACCTTTACGCTGATGATGATGATCAGGTAAGCTCAATTGAACAGCAAATAAGGGAACTACGGTCTCGGTTGACTGACTTAACACCAAAAAAACCTAATTCTGATTTTAATCAAAGTAGGGCTAACCTTCAACAAAATTTAAGTGGCATGCAAAATCCTGAGTCACAAGAATTGAGGGCTCAGTTACCCATTTTGCAAATACCAACATTTGAAGGGGACACGGTACAATTCCCATCTTTCATTGACAAATTTGAGAATTTAATAGGTAATAAACCTTATATTTCAACTGTTGAAAAGTTAGTTACTTAACTAGTTCTCTTAAGGCCCAGCCTATAACCTGATAGCCTATTTACCAGCCGTAGGGGATTCATATGAAGTAGCTATTGATCTTTTAAAACGTAATTACGTTAATAAAGATGTGATTATATATGAATTATCTCAACAAATTTTTGAATTTGCACCCATAAAAGATAACCATAGTGATATGGAAAATTTTTATACAAAATTAGAAGCTATTATAGGACAACTGGTTAGCAATGAGATAGATATTAAAACTTCATCTTGGCTTATACAAAGCATAGTACTTAGGTGCCTTCCTTCGAGGGTTAAAGATAATTTAATTCTAAAGACGGGAGAAATTATCCTAATTTAACACAAATAAGACAACACTTCCCCAATATCCTAACTAATTACAACTTGAGAGATTTTCCAACACATAAGACCCAGACTATGGATAAACCAAAGACTGTTCCCAGAGACCAACTAGCTACAGCCAAACAGACAAAACTTGATACTGTAGAATCAAATGTGACCAACTACAAAACACGAACACCTACATTACAGAACTTTAATGTAACTGCTGCTGCTCAACTTACACACCATATTGCAAATTTTGTGCAAGTAATGAACACAGTAGTACTGGGTGTGACAAATATTCAGATTTTAACCAAAGGGCTAAAAGATGTGAACAGTTGAACCTGTGTAAAAAGTGTACTGGCCAGGGACATTATAAGAAAGACTGTAAATCTAGGTTAAGATTCAAGTGTAAGTTTTGTAAAAGTTTACGACATGTCTCATCAATGTGTGATTCACCAAAGTGTCCAAATAATAGTACTCAAACTCAAAAGATACCTCCCCCAAACAAAGGTAATCAAGAAAATGCCACTTTCATGGGACATTCTGCTTGTTCAAACAATGTAACAAGAAACACTGAGATTCTTTTACCAACTATTACTTTGGACTTAGTGAATAGTGAGGGTAGTACCACTCCAGTGAGATGTCTTATAGACTGTTGTTCTCAACAAACATTTGTTTTCAAAAAATTTAGTTAATAAATTGGGTTTGACACCAAACCCGAATGAACAAAACTTCAATATTGCGTCCTTTGTTAAGGATAACTCGGACAAAAATAGCTATAAGACAATTGACCTGGAACTACATTTAGAAAGTAAATTCAAGAAAATTGAAGCAGTTATTATTTCTAAAGTAGGACAAAACAAACTGGTTATACCCAAACTAGAACAAACCATAAATCATTTGAAAAAACACACAAAATAGCTGATAGACATATCACTAACAACACAATAGCTAACATTGAAATGCTAATAGGGGCAGATTATATTAATCTTATTCATAAGGGCATAGTAGAGATAGGTAATGGTATAGCTATTCAGACTCCATCAGGGATAGCCCTTTGGGTGACCTATCAGACTACAACCTAGACCTAAACCAAAACAGTGCATGACCAACAAATACTATGTGCCTCAACTCAGTCCTACATAACACCTGTAAGAATAGCAACACTTTGAATAATATTATCTCAACTGAGAACATTAATTCATCATTATCAAATGAAACTTTGGATGAGGCAATTCAAACTTTATGGTTACTAGAATCTGTGGGTATACATGACACACATCAAACTTCAGAAGATCAGTTAATGGTAGAAAGATTTGAAGACACCATTCAGTGTAAAGACAATAGTTATTTTATTGAGTTACCTTGGAAAATAAATTGTCCAACTTTAAGAGATAATCTCAAAGTAGCTAAAGGACATTTATATAAAGTAATGAAAAAACTCAAACAAGAAAATAATGTAAAAATATATAATAATGTCTTCAAAGAACAGCTACAGAAAGGCTTCATTGAAGAAGTAACAGATAACCCTTTTAAAAAAGATGGTTGTCATTATTTAACCCACAGGGGGGTTTATCGACAAGATGCCCCAACAACAAAACTTAGAGTAGTATATAATTGTAGCCTCAAAGACAGTGATAAACACAGCTTGAATGATTGCTTGATTGAGGGTCCTAATCTCATTTCTGACCTTGTGAAGATCTTACTGAGGTTCAGGTTAGACAAATATGCTGTACAAAGTGACATTTCGAAGGCATTTTTGAGAATAAATCTTAAAAATGAATATGATAAGAACCAACTTAGGTTCTTATGGTTCAAGGATCCATTTGATTTGAATAAAGGGTTCATAACCTATAGATTTAATGTTGTGTTGTTTGGAGCCAATTGCTCACCTAGCCTATTAGCATTGACAATTAAACATCATTTAAACCAGTTTAATAACTCTCTAACATTGAACTTCCTTAAGGAAAATTTTTACGTAGACAATCTAATAGGCTCAACGACAACAAAATCTGAATTATCTGAAGTCTATGAACACTCTCAAAACATTATGCAACAAGGTAACTTTGAACTTAGAGAGTGGATTTCAAATAATGAGGATTTAAACAAAAAGATTTTAAAAGATAATAATGGTCTTACTGAGCCATCAGACAGAGTTAAAACTTTAGGTATGAACTGGTATTTGGATGCAACTTCTAACAGTCATGATTCAATCTGTACTAAAGGTTTTAAACTTGATGAGGAAGCAAATACTAAAAGACAAATATTATCAGAGGCTTCCAAAATTTTTGATCCTATGGGTCTATTCCTGCCTTCAACAATAAAATCAAAGATTCTCCTCCAAGAAATTTGGAGGACAAATGTTGGGTGGGATGATCCAATAACAAATGAAAATCAAAAATCTTGGAAGAAGTTAGCTACTGATTTAACAAAAGTGCAGAACATTAAAATTCAAAGGTGCTGTGGGTTTAGGGATAAGCCCCAGAGGCTTCATGTGTTTGCTGATGCAAGCACACAAGCTTATGGGTGCTGTGCGTATCTTGTAAGCCCTACAGAAAGTCATCTAATTTATGCAAAAGGGAAAGTTGCACCTCTCAAACCTACCCGAACCATACCTCAATTGGAACTATTGGCTGCTACATTAGCCATTAAAACCATTTCATTGCTTAAGGATGCTTACTATGATGTGTTCATAACTAATATCCACGTCTGGCTTGACAGTCAGATTTGTCTTGCCTGGATACGGAATGATAGCATTAATAGTAAGAATATCTTTGTAAGAAATAGGCTAAAAGAAATAGCTGACGCTAATGAAAGCCTACAAGTAAACTTTCACTATGTTCCAACTAAACAGAATCCAGCAGACTTTCTGACCAGAGGTTTATCTACAAGTTGTTGAAGTCAAACAAAACTTGGTTTATGGGACCTAAGTGGCTCTGTAATACAGACCAATGGCCTGTGGAACAAGTTAACTTGACATTAAATTTAATCTTTTCAAATGAAAAGGTTGAACCAATCACTAATTATGAAAAGTATTCTGATTTCAACAAACTTGTTAGGGTGACAGCCTACTGTTTGAGGTTTGCTCACAACTGTTTAGCTACAATTAACAAACAGCTAAATAAAAATAATCATAATTATACAGAGGTTGCAACCCAATACTGGATAGGCCAAGCCCAACAAAAAGAGTACAATAAAGAGTTAGAATTCTTAACTAAGGGGAAACAAACAAAGAACCTGTACCATCAGTAGTTGTGGATCTAAACTTGTTCAGAGATGAGGAAGGCCTTCTAAGGTGTAAAGGGAGATTAGACAAATCAAAACTGTCATACAAAAAAAATCCAATCCTTTTACCTAGATTTAGCTATTTGACAACATTAATCATCAGAAAAATACACAATGATGTATATCATATGGGGGTACCACAGACACTAACTACATTAAGAAAAACTTATTGGATACCCAAGGGAAGGATCACTGTTAAAACAGTCCTGAGTGAGTGTGTCACATGTAGGCGTATTCATGCTAGGCCCTATAGGAAACCAAATCCTCCTGCTTTGCCAGAGGAGAGAGTTACTCTCAACAGACCCTTTGAGACTGTAGGCATTGACTATACAGGAGCATTGACCGTAGGGGTGGGTGACACGGAACAAAAAATGTACATTGTACTGTTTACATGTGCAGCCTCACGAGCTGTTTATTTGGATGTTGTGGAGGACCTAACAGCAGAATCTTTTGTTGCTGTCTTTAAGAGATTCTGTGCACGACATTCAGTACCCAAGACAGTTTGGACTGACAATGCTACATATTTCAAAGCTGGTGAACAAATCATCCACGACTTGTTAAGCAATGAAATCACACAATTATATATACAAAATACAAACATAAAGTGGAAGTATATTCCGGTTGCCTCTCCTTGGTATGGTTCTATCTGGGAGAGGAATATACAAACAGTAAAGAATTGCTTGAAGAAAGCAATTGGCAAAAAACAGATACACTTATTTGGGTTACTCACTCTCCTGGCTGAGATTGAGAACATCATTAACAATAGGCCACTCACTTATGTGAGTGACAACATTAATGACCCAGAACCATTAACTCCAAATCATTTGATTCGGGGAGAACAAGTTAGTCTCCTGCCGGACTACAATATAGACTCTTCAGAAGACCCAAACTGGACTCAACGACATGATGAGCTCCAGACTAAGTTACAACATTTAACTAGAGTTAAAGCTCATTTCATTAAACAGTGGAAAAATGAGTACTTGATGGGTCTAAGGGAGAGACATAAACAAATGACTAAGAAGGATTGGTCTGACACAATTAAGGTAGGGGACCTTGTTCTCATACATGACAGTACTCCAAGACAAAACTGGCCTCTGGCTAGAGTTTCAGAACTCAGACCAGGGCAGATGGGGTAACAAGAGTGGTCAAATTAAGGACTTCAACGGGTGACACAACAAGAGACATTTCTCTTTTGTACCCTTTAGAGTCTGGACCCAAAACAATGGACTTTGGAGAACCTTCTCCACTGACAGTAACAACTGGAGACACTGAACTTCCAGTAACTATTCCTTTGACAGTAGGAGTGGTAACGCATCCTACTACAACATTGACAGACACAAGACCTCAGCGACAAACAGCATTAAAAGCGCGACTATTTTTACAACAAAAAATAGATGCTGGGGAATTGTAATTTTATCTTCTAACTTTCATTTTTCTTTTCTTATGGTAAAGACCATAGACAGTTTCATCCTATGGATGTATATTTTATCTTCTAATTAAATGCTACACCTTCTCCATGAGAAGGTGAGGATAGGCACTGTTAATCAGATTAACAGGCATTTACAGTTAAATAGTTAGCTAGTCTACACTCAGACAAAAATTGGTGACAATGACACCAAAATTTTTATCTCCCGGGGCCCCCAGTATATGGAAAACTGATGAGTGGGTAGTTGGGAGGTAACGAAAATGGTTCACTGAGTAGGTAGGTAGTTAATCTAACAATCATTAAATTCCTTTTATGTCAATAACTGGGTGGATGAAACCAATTGGTTGCTCACCAGAGTTATTCTCCACACTAGTATTTATATACTGTGTGGGAGGAGCGTGCTCGGTAGTGGAGATACATTACCGCTCAACCAACCGAGGAATAAACCAAGACAACGCTGGTACGAGAAGCCCCGCGAAAAGGAGAACAAAGGGGGAACGAAAACGAAGAACGGGGCGAGAGGACGTACCAGAAAAGTGCGCTCTCGAAAACATAACCGGAGAAGGGAGACACTCCGATAACAAAAAGTAAGTGACTAATTGAGTTTTTACACCAGTAAGTTATAAGCATTAAATTAAGCTGGGTCAGACAAGTTAGGCCTACATTGTGGCCTAAGACCCAGCATCAACTCATAGCTTAACAAAGGTGAAGGTAGATTGCCCTAACCTAATTCTTGTGAGGAATCCTACTGTGGACCTCAATTTATCTGCCCGCTCTGGACCATTTCCGGAATCTCTAGGCTGACCCCTCTAGGCTAGACTTGATCTACTCTATAGTTAGACTGGAGATATAAGGGGTGGGTTAATTGTGGACCAATTCATACAGAGCAATTTTCGCAGTTTGGAACCAATTGCTCACCTAGCCTATTAGCATTGACAATTAGACATCATTTGAACCAGTTTAATAACTCTTTAGCACTGAACTTCCTCAAGGAACATTTTTATGTAGACAATCTAATAGGCTCAACATCAACAAAATCTGAATTATCTGAGGTTTATGAACACTCTCAAAACATTATGCAACAAGGTAACTTTGAACTTAGAGAGTGGACTTCAAATGATGATTTAAACAAAAAGATTTTAAAGGATAATAATGGTATAAACTGGTATTTGGATGCAACTTCTAACAATCATGATTCAATCTGCACTAAAGGTTTTAAACTTGATGAGGAAGCTAACACTAAAAGACAAATATTATCAGAGGCTTCAAAAATTTTTGATCCCATGGGTCTATTCCTGCCTTCAACAATAAAATCAAAGCTTCTCCTCCAAGAAGTTTGGAGGACAAATGTTGGGTGGGATGAGCCAATAACAACTGGAGATAAAAAATCTTGGAAGAAGTTAGCTGCTGATTTAACAAAAGTGCAGAACATTAAAATACAAAAGTGCTGTGGGTTTAGGGATAAACCCCAGAGACTTCATGTGTTTGCTGATGCAAGCACACAGGCTTATGGGTGCTGTGCGTACCTTGTAAGTCCTACAGAAAGTCATCTAATTTATGCAAAAGGGAAAGTTGCACCTCTCAAACCTGCCCGAACCGTACCTCAATTGGAACTATTGGCTGCTGCATTGGCCATTAAATCCATTTCATTGCTTAAGGATGCTTACCATGATGTGAACATAACTGATATCCACATCTGGCTCGACAGTCAGATTTGTCTTGCCTGGATACGGAATGATAGCATTAATAGTAAGAACATCTTTGTAAGAAATAGGCTAAAAGAAATAGCTGAAGCTAATGAAAGCCTACAAGTCAACTTTCACTATGTTCCAACTAAACAAAATCCAGCAGACTTTCTGACTAGAGATTTTGTTGAAGTCAAACAAAACTTGGTTCATAGGACCTAAGTGGCTCTGTAATACAGACCAATGGCCTGTGGAACAAGTTAACTTGACATTAAATTTAACCTTTTCGAATGAAAAGGTTGAACCAATCACTAATTATGAACATTATTCTGATTTCAGCAAACTTGTCAGGGTCACAGCCTACTGTTTGAGGTTTGCTCACAACTGTTTAACTATGATACAATTAACAAACAGCTAAATAAGAACAATCACAATTATACAGAAGTTGCAACCAAGTACTGGATAGGGCATGTACAACAAAAGGAGTACAATAGAGAGTTAGAATTCTTGACTAATGGGAAACAAACAAAAGAGCCTGTACCATCAGTAGTTGTGGATCTAAACTTGTTCAGAGATGAGGAAGGTCTTCTAAGGTGTAAAGGGAGATTAGACAAATCAAAACCGTCTTACAAAAGCAAACATCCAATCCTTTTACCTAGATTTAGCTATCTGACAACATTAATCATCAGACAAACACACAATGATGTACATCATATGGGGGTACCACAGACACTAACTACATTAAGAAAAACTTATTGGATACCCAAGGGAAGGACCACTGTTAAAACAGTTCTGAATGAGTGTGTCACATGTAGGCGTATTCATGTTAGGCCCTATAGGAAACCAAATCCTTCTGCTTTGCCAGAGGAGAGAGTTACTCTCAACAGACCCTTTGAGACTGTAGGCATTGACTATACAGGAGCATTGACTGTAAGGGTGGTTGACACTGAACAAAAAATGTACATTGTACTATTTACATGTGCTGTCTCACGAGCTGTTTATCTGAATGTTGTGGAGGACCTTACAGCAGAATCTTTTGTTGCTGTCTTTAAGAGATTCTGTGCACGACACTCAGTACCCAAGATAGTTGGGACTGACAACGCTACATATTTCAAGGTACAAAATTCAAATGTAAAGTGGAAGTATATTCCAGTTGCCTCTCCTTGGTATGGTTCTATCTGGGAGAGGAATATACAAACAGTAAAGAATTGCTCGAAAAACGCAATTGGTAAAAAACAGATACACTTGTTTGAGTTGCTCACTCTCCTAGCTGAGATTGAGAACATCATCAACAATAGACCACTCACTTATGTGAGTGACAACATTAATGACCCGGAACCATTAACTCCAAATCATTTGATTCGGGGAGAACAAGTTAGTCTCCTGCCGGACTACAATATAGACCAGTGGTGTAGTGCTGTGGGAACGCGTGGGAACGGCGTTCCCTTACTTTTTTTGGCAAAGGGAACGGCGTTCCCTCACTATTTCAAATAAATCCGAACTTACAAATCTCTAACGTCATAAAATTTTAATTCCCACCCCTAGAAGAAATATAAGGAAGAATCATTAACTGTTTCATTTCTTTTAGCTTCGACTGAGGCAATGCTAGCCTATAAAGATCTGGTGAAACAGTCACCACGGCGTACCAGTTGTTAACTTTTTTTTTAGTTAATCATTCCAGTTGTTAGCTATTTTGATTGATCGTACTGGATGTCGAATATCTAATGACACTGGAAATACTGCATCTTCAACCTTGGAATATATCCTAATATCCAGTGCATATGACCTCAAAATATCCCTGAAATTGGTCAGATTTCAAAAGATTTCCCGGGGGGCTTACAGTGCCCCCGGACCCCCAGCTGTATGGGCTCGCCGCGCTCGCTATTGTCCCCCCTGCATCTGAGTAACACTTTCAAAATGCATTCCCTCACTTCTTTATTTAGCACTACACCACTGATGGTACTTGTTTTACCAGTGAGGAATTTCGTTCTTTTGTCCACCTAAATGGCATTAGACATGTCCGGTCTAGTGTTTTCCACCCATCTACTAACGGTCTCGCGGAAAACATGGTCCGTACTTTCAAGTCGGCCTTGCGTCATTCTCGTGGGGAGGAAATGCAAGTGGTGTTGGATAAATTTTTGTTTAAATATCGAATAACACCTCACACCACGATGGGGGTGTCTCCCTCTAAACTTATGATTGGCCGGGGAATTCGTTCAGTTTTCGATTTGTTACGTCCAAACGAAACGTTACAACAACGAGTTTTACGCCATCAGGAAAAACAGAAGCTGTACCATGACACTAAAAGAGGGAGTTATAGAGGCGCAACCTAATGATCCAGTTATGATTCGCGACTATGGGGCTGGACCAAAATGGGTTCCTGCAACTGTCCAGGAGAGAACGGGCCCTGTTTCCTTCAAGTGCCAACTAGAAGATGGTCGTTCTATTAAACGCCATCAGGACCAGATATGGAAACGTGAATTGCAGACGGACCAGAGTCTTCCGGAAGAGAGAACTGATCCTCCGGAAAATGGTTCAATTCGCCCGCCTATGCAGGTTGCACCTAATCCTACTACATCAACCCCACTCCGCAGGTCGTCTAGGGTCCCTCATCCCCCTGACAGACTAAACTTGTAAGGGAGGAGTGAGGTGACGTGTGTGTATATATATGTATATAGTCTAAAAGTCACTAAAGGGGAAATATCACTAAATCTAAGCTGAATGGCAAGAGCAAGGCATAAACGAACCAACGCGGCTGTTCGTATTGTTTTAGGCTAGCCTAGAGATGTTTTTTCCTATCTGACCTAATCGTTGGTGCTGAGTGTAATTAGGTGGTGTTTCTAAGGTGACAGATGGGGTAGGAAGTTGTCCGTACTTAAGTATAGTTAGGGGTAATGTCTATAGCTTCTAAATTGGTAATGTAAGAGAGAGTTAGGTAGGCTGTTTGTGGGACACAGGAATCTAATGGTAGGCTCCCAAAGGAATATCTAATTCAACGCACCGGTAAGTGCTTTTGATTGTTTGCTAGAACCTAAGTAACCTAACTGGGGTGTCTACCCCACGCTATCACAGACCATGAACATTTTCATCCTATGGATGTATATTTTCTCTTCTAATTAAATGCTACATCTTCTCCATGAGAAGGTGAGGATAGTCACTGTTAATCAGATTAACAGGCATTTACAGTCAAATGGTTAGCTAGTCTACACTCAGACATAAAAATTGGTGACAATGACACCACGATTTTTATCTCCCGGGGCCTCCAGTATATGGAAAACTGATACGTGTGAGTAGTTGGGAGGTAACGAAAATGGTCCACTGAGTAGGTAGGTAGTTAATCTAACAATTATTAAATTCCTTTTATGTCAATAACTGGGTGGATGAAACCAATTGGTTGCTCACCAGAGTTATTCTCCACATTAGTATTTATATACTGTGTGATAGAGCGTGCTCGGTAATAGACATACATTACCGATCAACCAACCGAAAAAAAACAAGAGGACGCTGGTGGAAAAAGCCCCGCGAAAAAAAGGACAGGGGGAAGGGGGAGAACGAAAAGAAGCAACGGGAGAACAAGACGAAACGGAGAGAAGGAAGAGGCTAAACCACGGAAAAAGATCCCCACCAGCAAGTACGCTCTCAACAATTGAGCAAAGAGAAGAGGGACTGTCTAATAACACTCGGTAAGTGATCAGTTGTGTTTTTTAGCCCAGTTAATTAAGGGACATAAATTAAGCTGGGTCAGACAAATTAGGCCTACATTGTGGTCTAAGACCTAGCATCAACTCATAGCTTAACAAAGGTGAAGGTAAATTACCCTAACCTAATTTGGTGAGGAATCCTACTGTGGACCTCAATTTACTCTGCCCACTCTGGACCATTTCCGGAATCTCTAGGCTGACCCCTACAAGGCTAGGCTTAATCTACTCTATAGTTAGACTGGAGATATTAGGGGTGGGTTAATTGGGGACCAATTCATACATAGCATTTTTCACAGTAAGGATAGTAAACATTTGGAAAGCCAACCGCAATTAGCCAGCATTAACCAATTGGGAACTTTTTTTAGGAATCTTGTTAATATTTTTTGAAAGGTTCTCATACCAAATTTTCGAGATGAAACTGAATGATTTGTCAAATCGTCAAAATATCAAAGTCTGGAAACTTAATTTTACCTGGGTGAACTTAGTAATGTGTTACGAAAGATTTTCCATTTGGAAAATTTTATATAAAGTTCATATAAAGGAATTTTCCAAACTTCTCTCCAACTTACAGGAATTACAGTACATCCAAATAGAATAAGGTTGAATTTGACTTAGTTGCATTCGATTTAATTTCATTCTGGTCAAATTCAATCTTACTCCAGTGATCTCGATTTAATTTTACCGCATTCTATTTAATTCAAATCTTCATATTTCTTTAAATTTAACGGAATTTATACATTTAATCTAGCCGATCATCAGAGACGTCAACTTTGAAGTATAAAAATCCGTGAGATTTTGCCCGTGCCTGATTTCGATAACTGGAAACATATCCCACATAAGGGAGTTTGAGACTTAATTAATTAAAATCCGTGAGTCGGATGGAAAATCCGTGAGAGTTGACATGTCTGGATGGTACGCTTAAAGGCTAGAAAAGAGAGGATTAACTGAGCCTTTACATTGCTCTTTGCCGAGCGACAAACTATCATACTTCAGAAATTTAACCTAACCAGTCGTACGCCTAATGGCTAGAAAGGTAGCTTAACCAGGAACTAAATAGTTCTGTCTTATTCCAGTATTATTCGATTTAATTGCAGTACATTCTATTCTTCGTCTGTACGATTCGACTTCCAGTTTGACTACACGTCACTTCATCTCATTCATGAGGTTTCATCTAAATGAAAATTCTACAAATTTCTATAATGTTAAGAAAATGGGAAATTTGTAGTATTTTCATTTGCCCTTTAACGCCAGAATTTTTTGTAGAGTTTAGTTATGAATGCGTGTATCTGAAATGCTACCAATTTGTATCGATTGTCGTTAAAGGGTTGCATTATAATTACGGTCTCTAAGAAACCGGGAACTGTGATAACGAATAGTGTATTGAATGTAGTGTGTGAATGAAAATTCAATAATAATAATAATAATAATAATAATAAATAAACAGAGGATGGTCACCTCTCAGTAAAAGATAAGTATGAAGTCATGAATCCCCTCCTAGTTACAAATTTCATCGCAATTTCAGTCAGATTTTCCTATAGGATGCGTTCCACTATTTATATATCCCTCATGAATGAGACTCCCACTGTTTTGTAATTTAGAATATCCACATGAGAGTTGCCAGGAATTAATTTTAGTATAAATTTTTATGAATAAGAAAGGGGATTGTGAAGTGACTTGTTACAGTATATATACTATATTATATCAGACTATGGTTCGACCTTATGTCCTTATTCCAATCCCAATATTTGGCTTCGAATTTATTGCATTCGATCAGCGATATTGGGTTTGGGTAGTAGTTGGATGGGAGATCGTCGTCTGTGCCCAGATTATGTAACGAGCCGTGGTTCGGATCCCACGCAAAGCTGTAGGTCCCCTCTGTTGTATAACCTTAGATGTTACAAAGGAGATTAAACAGCCACATCATCATCATCATCATCATCATCGCTAAAAACTTTTTCACGTTTAAAGTAATTGATAAATGGAATAATCTTCTCGCGTCCGTCGTGAACTCTACTAGCGTTAATATGTTTAAAAACCGTTTAGATAGGCATTTAAAAAATATTAACGTTGTTTAAAATAATAAAACAATTAGCAACAGGAGCTCTGGGGGTGATAGTCGAGGTTTGAGTCTGTTGACAATTGATGCCAGCTTGTGACATGCCAGTGTGTGATATGCCAGCGTTAAATTTATATTATTAAAAAAAAATTAGACTAACACGAACTTAGATGTAGCTCGTAGCGTAAACTAACCCACTTTTTTTATACTCTTCATACGTTCTTTTTTTGTTCTTTTCTCATCCTCTCTTTACTTGCATGTCTGTAGTTTGCATGGTATGACAGTGTTTCTTTGAGTTAAGACTGTGTTTGTATGGTTTGTAAGCGTTCTTATTTTACTTCTTTTCATCTTTCATCGCTTTCCTATTCTCTTCGACTATTTTTCCGACTTGTCGGCAGTGACCGGCGGATGATGATAGTGAGTCTTTCTTTCTCTTTTTCTGAATGAATGTTAACCCACGAATGATAGGTTTTGCTACCTACTTAACCCCTTATTCTCTTCTTTTAACTCCCTGTTCCCTTCTTTTAACCCTTTTACGACCAGTATACGTTTCTTTGAACTTAAAAGTTTAAGTTTTATTGTTATTTACAATTAGATATTAGTAACTATAGTCACTTAAATGACCCATTTTTGGGTTAATTTTCCCACAACTAAACGATACCTGTATAAACATGTAGATGTATTTGTAGAAACGTTGCATCATTGTACAATTTATATTATTAGTTCCGTTGGGACAAATATGTCCCGTGGTCCTCAAAGGGTTAACCCCTACTCTCTTCTTTCTCTTGAGCTAACCTTAGAGTGGATCTTAGGGTTTTTGTTAGCCTTAGCTTCTGTAGATCTTGATCTCTACTAAACTGTTGGTTTCACTTAATCTTAAATAGTTGTTGTTCATGTTGGAGCTTCTTTTCCTGCTTATTATGTATTTTGAAGTTGATGTCCCAACATCGCAGCAGTAAAGATAACCATACTTAGAAATTCAATGTAAATTTCCTTTACATACACTTACACGTTTTACACGTAAGTAGCTGAATGTCTTTTGATTGCGAATGTTAAGTTTCAAAAGCGTGTCATTTTGTCACTTCAATGGATGAAAAGCCTAATTATTTAAATTAAAGAGAGAAAAGGATGGAATGTATAAACAACCTCCTTAACATTTCTAAGATAATTTTATTCTTCTGAATAAATAATATACCGTCAGACGTAAGAGATTTTAAGAGCGTAGTTGCCAACTCGTGAATAAAAATTTAAATTAAAAATATCTAGTATATAAATTATTAATATTTTTACATAGAAAATAATTATAATAAAGTTCTGACAAGTATTCAAATATTTATATAAAAAAAAATTAGATTGTAGAAAAAGTTACATAGTTGACAACGGTTGCCCGTAGATATACAATGTACACACAAAACAGCTGAAAACTTCAATGTCTTTCTTTCCTAAATTTTACCAATAAAAATATTGAGTTATTAATTATGAATAATTAAAATTTGAAAAATAACTATCGATGAAATTAAACAACGGAATACAACTTACAAATCGATACTTTTATCACAAAATTCTTTAACCTAAATAAAATATCGAAATTATTATAAGTAGAAATCAATATTTCGTTGGCTCAAAAACTGTCCCATTCAAGTTGTTTCATTTAAACTGAATTAATGGTATAGAAAAAGTCTTTTATGTACGAGTAAAAAACTTTCAAGTTTTTTAAGTTTTCAAAACGTAAGCGGATAAATGGTTAATATTTATTGCGTAATGTTTTTACTGTTAAACATAATTTGTTGTTTGTGAAAAATTGCCTTGAAACTGGGAATTGATTCTCGGGACAATTTCTTCGCACCATTAATGAAAAATCAAAGTTAAAAAGGAACATTTTTTAAGTGCTAAAAACTAAAAATTCTTTTATCCCTAAATAGTAGCAAAAAGTACTTAAATTTATGAGGTGCTACATCTATAGTAAAAAGAACTGCGAATGCTTTTTCTTAAAGACAGTTCAGACGTTATCAAAAGCATAGAATATTAATAATATAAATTTCATTATCTACGAATTAGCAAAAGGTCTCATTATCATAAATATTAACATTAAAAAATTATTAAAAAATTCATCATTATAATAGTTTATTGACACAAATTAATTTCGATGAAAATGGAAATATTTTCATAGAAATGCATTTTGAAAGAAGGTGTGGCTTTAAATAAATAAAAATGATGATCAAAATGATTTAAAGTTCACTCATTCCATGAAATACAGCGTCACACTCTTTATAACTTTAATAATAATAATTCTTATCCTTTATTAAGGAAAGGACTCTACTAAAAAATTAGGATTAAAAAATGCTAATGAGAAAGGTTCATCATCTGCCCTAGAATCAATACAATTTTATTTAAATAAATAATGCCTAATACGAGTTATTACGCGTCCACCTCCGGTTAGCCAAATTATCTCCTTAAAGGATCTCGATGATTGTTGAACCCGCAATGTCTTAGGAGTGAAATGAGATCCAATAAGGAGTTATATATGCACTCACTGGAGTCAGTTCACGCGTGAGTTCAAATTAAACAACCCATTATGGAGTCTACCAAACTTATTGAACCTTGGAGTGAGTTTGATAAATGAGTTGAAATCAGTGCCAGGAGGGAATTAGACTTTTGCCTTAGACTTCCCTTTAGACTTTTGCTATACAAACAAGTACTTGAGCGTTCACGCACAACCGTTTTCAAAGTCCTTCTGTAGATCTTATCCTTCAGAATCTGAATAAATTCTTCAGGATCTAATTAAACTGTTTATTTAAACTGATTTATCCGTTTTAAGCGCAAATGGATTATTTTTAACGCGTAATTCGCAATTTTAATTACTATATAATGAACGAATGAATTTCACGATTTAAAATGGAATCGAAATGCCTCGCTGCTCCTCGTAATTCACGAAATGTTTCATTATACTTACAAAATATCTAAACAAAAACATTTTCCTGATTTTCATTATAAGAAAATTGAGTGAGAAATATTGATGTCTCGGAGGACCTACTCGAAAGACGGAGTAAATTCATTTTATCACTGAAGGATCTAATGTCATAATAGGTTTCTAGAAGAAGTAATTCACTTTCCAAAAATTCTATTTCAATTTTCTTTACATGTTACTAAGGTGCAATAAATTTCTTTAAATACCTAGTACAAGAATTGCCCCAAAAAAGATGTACAAAAGATCTTTTCCTCGCTTAAAAAGATCTAGAGAAGATCTAGAGAAGTACTAGGAATAACAACGTAAAATAAAAAGCTATAAAGAGAGGCGGGTGCATAATTATAAAATTAATTTAGCACACGTAAATAATATATATATAAAATTTGCATAATATTAAGTTACACACAGATTTTAAAATTATTTATAATTCTACGTGTTAAATTTTATACATTATGTATTTAAAAAACCTTTTTAAGAAATAAATCTATTATATATTTATATATTTCATATTTGCTTAATTAAGAATGCATATTAAAATTTATAAAACACAAAAGAAATGATGATAGCTGTAGTATTCATACATGAAACTGTCAGTTAGAGAATTTCTTATATATTCAAAAACCACTGACACTGTATACACTATGACACGATATTATAATTATAATAATAATAATAATAATAATAATTATTATTATTATTATTATGTTCTAAACTTAGGCCTATATCGTTTTTTCACTCCGAGAAACGGTCAAAAATGCCTTTCAAAGTTGTGTGGTGAAAGAGAATGCCCTCAAAATATACAATACGGGTGCATTAGGGATGAAGCTGGGTAAACAATATTATCTTTATAAATATTTCAAAGTTTAATCACTCCACGGAGGCAATGGATATACCATAAAAGTGTTTAAAGATATTTTATACAATGATTTACTTAATACACTACTTTGAAAACATTTAGAACGATAACTTATGAAAAATGCATCACTCGCATTTGCTTTATATATCCTTAAAATTACTGCTCAGATTTGTTATACATCGGTTGACAATTGAAATGATCTGAAGTATTTAGAGAGAAAGATGCACAACACATTTTTTTTCACATTTTCACAGATTAATATTTTGTTTCCCAAGAAATGGTTTTAATCTAAAATGAGATCACTTCATATTTAAAGTTTAAAAAACCTTTTCACTCTGAAATGCTCGACATAAGATACAATTAATAACTTGATAAGTTCGGGATCCAAAATTTGGATTGCGATGTTAACCAATACGCTTTACTTTTACGTAATTATTTACGTACGTAACACTTTATCATATTTTATTATTTTTTAGGTTATTTATTACTTTTTCCAAGTTTACGTAAGACGTTAACTTCTTATAAAGTAAATTTGTGAAAATGAACCTAAATCTCAGACCTCAAAGATGAGTGAGTCAGTATTAGGCTCTAAGATGGAACAATTTCATGGATTTAATCTCTGGAAATATGAAGTGAGCTACACGGGTACATCTGATAGATTTTATATAGGCAACATCTATTTAAAACATCATCGTTAACAATTGTTTAATATTTTAATTTTAATATTAAACTATCAACATATTCATACATATATATATATTTCTAATGATAATAATATTTAAAATCAGCTTATAAAGATTTTTAAAAATATATTAAATCTTTAACATAAAATCAACAAAATTAAAGCGAACAAAAACTAATTTTTTACAACTTAATGTATTAGGCTCGATTCATTGATATTCATATATACAAATAATATAAATTTACCGTCTTTTATTTATAAACTTAAGCAACTCAGTTATTTAACGCAATATTAAATATGTAAAATAATGGTGAAAAAGTCGTTCGAAAGTAATTGAATATTCGTGTTCAATCCGCATATAAATATATTTATGACTAATTTGCTTCACTTTTAGAAGTATGAACTGATTGAGATCTTCTTCACACACAAAATGTTATTCATTTCAAAACTCATTGAAGCCAATCTATTCCAATGAAGTAATCTATATTTTACATATTGTATATAATAATAATAATTATTATTATTAACAGAATTCAAAATGATCAGCTAAAAATCGCCTTCAAAAGAAATATATAAAATTTGATTCACTGAAAACTGTTGATAGAAATAAACCTTTGATTTAAATCGATAGAAAACAAAAAGTATTTAACGGGACAATAACTACATTTAATACAATAAATAAGAATTTAAGAACTAATAAAAGGGGAGAAAAGCTTCCTCTATAATAAAAACCATTAAAAAATTATAATGCGATAAATGTACGTGTTACCTCATAAGATTAAAATCTTTTCATAAAATCATAACATTTCTTGCTAAATTTTTGTTTCTATGAACAATAATAAATATTTTTTAAATATCCATAACGTACAAATTAAGTTTTGGTACATTATAATTTAATAAAATTATGTACAAAGATTACGAAAACTCTTAAAAGATATGAAGAAATGTAATAATAATAATAATAATAATAATAATAATAATAATAATAATAATAATATGTGAGTATCACTTTTGCTGACAATATTGTCTTAAATCACTTTCGGCGCGTGCCACTGTCGCTACCATGTACGGTATATAACACTGTTAAAATTAATTTTATACATATACTAATAAACATTAATTATTATTATTGATATAAACACTAAATATTTATACTAATAAAATTTATTAATTCCTAAATTGTTCACGGTTTGGCGATAATTTTCGAGTAATATCTTCATTAAAATATAATTTCAGAAAATACTTTTAAAATTAATTCTGTTTTAGAACATAAACAACTTAAGTGCTTTATCCTATTTCACAGGACTTCAATTGAGTTTTGCTTAATTCATTCTCAGTAACTAACAAATGAATTATCCTCCTCCGCGATTAGTCTCATTATTTCAATCCGCTCCGGCTTCTCTCCGAATAAATTTTATCTTGTACGAGCCCTGTTTTCACCACGGTATCGGCTGTTCCGATATAATGCCTCGGACCGTCAACAAACACTGCCAAACCAATTACGCAGAAGTTCCAATGCTGATTATGGGTATAGTTGCCAATAATAATAATAATAATAGTAGTATGGGACGATAGAAATCTGATATCAAGAGACTTCACTCCATTTGAAGGGATATAATACCAAACTTTTGAATTTAATATCGTGATAAATGACTTTCGAGTCAATGAATAGCTTCAACCTCCTTCCAAACTATCATCTGAATGTTATGGACACATACAAAGCAGAAACCCTACACTGGAACAGCCATTTTATCTCGGGAACGTATAGAGTTTCCCCGCCATTATTGAACAGCCGCGATGCAACAAAAGATGCGAAACAAAATCAGATAAAACGCCTCTAATGAACAGCCTTAATAGAAAAAAGACGTAAGATGGAGATTATTAAAACTCTCCTTTATTTTCACCATGACCGAAAACCTCCCACCTCTCCCTTTCTCCTTCCTCTCCCTCCTCTCCCCCCCTCTGCTCTCCCACACTGCCCCACGGAGGGGGAAGGCTTTCCTTCACGAACATCATGGGAAGAATTAGAAGTAGCAGAAGCAGCAGCAGCAGTAGCAAGACGAATCCGAGCGATGCCTTGAACACGGCCGTAGAGGGAGGGTGGGGAGGGCGCGAGAAGAGTTATTTCGAGCCCAGGTTGAACGAGGTGCCAGACCGGTGAAAATGTACGCAATGCCACTTGGAGTCACGCCGATGCCACACACGCGTTTCTTCACTCTGTTGTGTGTGTGCCTGGCCGTGTCTGGAACAGAAATAATATCGACTGCGTGACAAATGTAAAAAAAAAATATAAAAGTTATAACTAAATAGGAACATGAATTGGAGGGATATAATATTCAATGTGGTCGATTATAGGTATTATATATGGGCGATAAGATGTTATTCCTTCGTTATAACAAATTTAGTAGCTGCTATTTTTTAACAAAATTCAAAACGTATATATTACTTACTATATAGTGTGTATATATATAACAAACACCAAAATATATATATATATATATATATATATATATATATATATATATATATATATATATATATATATATATTATATACCGGTGTGTATATATATATATATATATATATATATATATATATAAGAAACACCAACAGTCCAACAGTTAAAATAGGCTTACATTAAAAGAAAGTTCTCATTTCACAATAAAATTAATTAAAAATTATGATTAATTTAACGTGAATTAATTTATTGGTCCGGAAGAAGATGATGTACAAAAGCGAGATTTTTGTATCATGTTCACACTATTATCGTGTTGTAACGTTTAAAATTTATTTTCATAAAGAATTTTAATTAAAAAATAAGCCCTTACACCCATTACGATTGCCCTTATACCCATTACGATTGCCCTTATACCACTTGCGATTGCCCTTATACCAATTGCGATTGCCCTTATACCAATTACGATTTATTTTTATAAGATGAATCTAAACGTGATTCAGTTAATTTATTGCTTCGTAATAATTAAAGATGAACATTCATTCATTCATTCATTTATTCCTTCATTCATTCCAAAAATGACAAACGACAAATGACAAACGTTGCTTGGACGACTGAAACATGAAGTTTTAACGTTATGCCACCTGGCTGGACGTACAGTTGCGCTTATTATTCTTAGGACACTCTTGAGAGCAGATAGCGATACCTGGTATATATTTGTTGTGTGCAGCTACTACAAACGGTTGTAACATTTTATGAATGAATCGGGGGTTTAGTGAGTGAGTGCTAATTGGTTGGTTGCCACATGGTGTTTGGCCAGTGTGTGTGTGTGTGTGTGTGTGTGTGTGTGTGGTGTGTGTGTGTGTGTGATGAGACATTATTCCTGCCCTTTATTAATATATCATAATATACAAATGGTCCTAACAGTGTTTGGCTGGCCGTGATGTAATTGGTGGTGGTGTAGACACGGGTGACAGTGGGGGCAGGGGGTGGTGCTGCTAATGTGACGTGACAGCTCTTGAGTCATTGCCAAATGTCTTTAGAACATACAGTAATTATTTCCACTCATCACTCTGGTTTACATATTACTAAGGAAACATAAATGAATAATTAAATATAAATTCAAGAAGGGGATATACTGTACAGGGTGGGCGGAAAGTAGCTCCCTATTTTGGATTGGTAAAAAAATACGTATATTATCCATTTATTTCAGAAGAAATAATATGAAAAGGTAGGCATACATGGTAGGTTTTCTCTAAAATTCAATGTGGGCTCCAACTCTTTCCACCAGCTTCTGGAGCCGCCCAGGAATGGCGTCCACTGACTTTAGCAGGAACTCCGGCGGGATGGACGACATGACTTCCCGAATTCGGTCCTCCAGTTCTTCCAATGTCCTCGGTTTGGTGCGGTAGACTTCTTCCTTTACCCACCCCCAAAGAAAGAAGTCGCACGGTGTCAAGTCGGGGCTCCTGGCTGGCCATTGATGTGGAGCACGACGACCCATCCAACGCCCAGGGAAATGGGCATCCAGCCACTCACGGACAACAAGAGCGAAGTGCGGAGGGGCGCCATCTTGCATAAATATCAGATCGTCGATGTTCTCCCATGTGCTGACAACCGGCCAGACCTCGTTTCGCAACATAGCAAGGTACCGCTCAGCATTCATGGTGTTGCGCAGAAGGAACGGGCCCACAACCTGATCTGAGGTCATACCACACCACACCGTTACACTGAACCGATTCTGCCGTTTTTCAGCGGTAACCGTGCGACTTCTTTCTTTGGGGCTGGGTAAAGGAAGAAGTCTACCGCACCAAACCGAGGACATTGGAAGAACTGGAGGACCGAATTCGGGAAGTCATGTCCTCCATCCCGCCGGAGTTCCTGCTAAAGTCAGTGGACGCCATTTCTGGGCGGCTCCAGAAGCTGGTGGAAAGAGTTGGAGCCCACATTGAATTTTAGAGAAAACCTACCATGTATGCCTACCTTTTCATATTATTTTTTCTGAAATAAATGAATAATATACGTATTTTTTTACCAATCCAAAATAGGGAGCTACTTTCCGCCCACCCGTATATTAACAAGGGGAATGTCAATGAAGTGAAAAAAATGATCTTGTAAAAACTAAAAAAAACCTTCGGACGTGATAAGTGTTCATGGTATTGGCAAGCCTGTCATCCTGAACGAACTGAAGTATAAAAACAGCCGTTGGTAGGCATTATTGTGCCCTGAGCAAATTCCACGACCTGCACCACCCATCCTCCCTGTATTTATTTATTGATTCATATATTTATTTATTTATTTACATTTAATATTGAACATACATTCAGATATTATTTAAGTTATAACAAAGACAGAGCAAAAACCTGATATATATATAAATACATACAGTACTGTGCAAAAGTCAGAGACCACTGTCGATCTGATAACTATTAGATAATCTGTTGTATGAAAATTGGTTTTGATACTAAAATACATATTAACTAGAACCTCTGGTTCATATTAACGTATAACTAAGTTATTACTTAAGTGTATAAAGTTATATAAGCTGGATGACCCTTTAGTCTGTATAAATTGGACTTGAGGGTTGATTCATTATATTACTTATAACGCATGTGTTTAAAGATCTAGCGAACTATTACTGATGGATCTGCAGTAAATGCTCCTAAGCTATTGTTATATCAATATTTACAATTAAAAGTATTGACATATTCACTTAAATTCTGCAAAACAAATTTATCCAAAACGTTTCTCATTATAATCCTAATTCATGCTTTTTTTTTTCTTTCACAGGCTTAAGAAATGACAAAAAGTACAATTTCTGATGAGATTAGATATAAAATAATACATTTGCATGGTGAGGGACTGAGTTAAAGAAAAAATAAGTGAATCTACAGGCGTTTCCAAAACTGGTGTACAAAAAATCTTGGCTCGTCACAAATCAAATGGGACCCCAGCTGATCGTCCTAGATCAGGGAGGCCCTCTAAGCTTTCTCCATCTGATCTACAATATCTAAAGATTACTTCCCTTCGAGACAGACACAAATCCAGCACTTCACTTGCAGCAGATCTCGGAAAAACAACAGGTGTCTCAGTTGATGCTTCTACTGTACGAAGGAAGCTTAATTCAGTAGGTCTCAGATGTCCAATACTTGTGTTCCAAAGCACATTTTCTTCTCTTCTCTTTATTTCCATTCCTTAAAAGTGGCTTTTTTGCTGCAACACGTCTTTTAAGACCTACTGAGTTAAGTTTCCTTCATACAGTAAAGGGATCAACTGAGACACCTGTTGTTTTTTCGAGATCTGCTGCAAGTGAAGTGCTGGATTTGCATCTGTCTCGAAGGGAAGTAATCTTTAGATATTGTAGATCAGATGGAGAAAGCTTAGAGGACCTCCCTGATCTAGGGCGATCAGTTGGGGTTCCATTTGAGCTGTGACGAGCCAAGATTTTTTGTACACCAGTTTTGGAAACGCCTGTAGATTCACTTATTTTTCTTTGACTCAGTCCCTCACCATGCAAATGTATTATTTTATATCTAATCCCATCAGAAATTGTACTTTTTGTCATTTCTTAAGCCTGTGAAAGAAAAAAAAAAAAGCTAGATCTTTAAACACATGTGTTATAAGTAATATAATGAATCAACCCTCAAGTCCAATTTATACAGACTAAACGGTCATCCAGCTTATACAACTTTATACACTTAAGTAATAACTTAGTTATACGTTAATATGAACCAGAGGTTCTAGTTAATATGTATTTTAGTATCAAAACCAGTTTTCATACAACAGATTATCCAATAGTTATCAGATCGACAGTGGTCTCTGACTTTTGCACAGTACTGTATATAGGCTGTTTATGAATGAAAAAACAATGTTTTGATGCATATTAAATTTTAATAACATTATAACATTACCAGATTAATTGGTATCTGTAGGTTTCATATGTCACTGCTTAGAACAGGGGTTATTTGGGATATCTAAGAGGGGTAATGGAAGCCATACATACTTTATATAAGAGTGGTGTTTAAAGACAATTGTATGATTATAAACTACTTCTTTAACGTTTGGTCAATTTACGCGTCATTAGGGGTAACAGGTGAGCGCCAATGCTTCAGGTGGGTAATGGAAGTAAGTGGGTTGAGAACCCCTGGTTTAGAATATCTCCCAATTGGCAAATGGACGACAGCTGAATGGATACTACTGGTATGGCATTGTTATATCCGAAGCAAATGCTATTTTATTTAGAAACGAAGAATGTTTTGTATTGAGGCAGCATCATAAATGCATATAATTGTTTTGTATTAGTAAGTTCCATGTTACAACTTAAGTGTTGAATCACTGCACCTGTGACTTTTGGCGGTCTCTCACCTCAAAGGAGAGAATTACAGAAAATAGAACTATTACAGTGATTCATATCAATAAACATAGAGCCATTTAAACGATGATATTTGATAATTTCACAAAGGTGTTACACATTCATAATTACCATTGTATTTGAGAGATATTTTATACATGAACACCACAAATTTAATATTTTGTCCAGCCACTTGTTGTCTATGACTTCCTGCTGTCGATGTGGTACAGAAGCAACGTGATTATATACCAGTTGTTGATTCCTCCTCAGCACCTCCCACTCACTAAATGTGTGTTGTAAAAGCTGGTCCGTTGTTCGTTCCTCCACTGGTTCCCACATATTTACAATACTGGCCCATATATTTTCTATGGGATTCATATCACAAGCCTTACTTAGCCAATTCAGAAGGTCGATATTTCTTTGCTCAGAGAACCAGCGTGTGACGATCCGTGCTGTGAATTGGGGACCTGTCGTGCATAAAAATGATTCGCTCAGGAAATGGCAGAGCATATGCACGCACAGAAGGAAGCACAACCTCTTCGAAAATTTCTATATACTGCTCTGCAGTAAACCTCCCTTCTATTTTGGTGAGCTCCCTCACACCATTCAAATGAATCCATCCCCACATGTTACAGGTGACATGACCGCTACGTGCTTCCTCATAGATGTGCTCGTGAGTATATCGAGTATTATTTCTCCTCCATAAATGAAGACGGCCATGGGATGAGGAAGAAAAGGTCTTTTCATCGGTAAATATCACGGCTCCAAAAGTCAAGTGCTTTGTCAACATGTTGCTGAGCAAATCGAAGTCTATCCTCTCGATGTTGCTGAGCAAATCGAAGTCTATCCTCTCGATGTTGCTGAGCAAATCGAAGTCTATCCTCTCGATGTTGCTGATTTAACTTCTTGATAGCCGGGGTCCGATGGTGTAACTCAGTTTCATGCAGCCGCCGCCTTACTGTCATTGCCGAAACATCAAGCTGCAACGGCAGTTGCCTTATGGCAACAGCATTGGTAAAGGGATGGGCTTCGGCAACATCGCAGATGCTCCGATCATCAGGAGCAGTTGTCAGTTGAGGTTTCCCCGTTCTGCGGTGATCTCGTAGATTCCCTTCTTCTTGCCACCTCTTCAACCACATATAAACAGTGTTCCTAGAAATTCCAAGTTCTCTTGCAATTTGAGTTAGAGACAGCCCGCTCTCCTTCATGCCGATGATTCTTCCCCTTTCAGCAACTTTCTGGTGATGATAATCCATTCTGCAGAGATTCTGAGATTCAAGAATAGTGTGAACATATTCTCAGTCACCATACCTGTTAACACCTCTGTCATGACGTCATGTGGTATTACGTGATATGTTAAAAGTCAGGTGGAATTGTTGGAATGCGGAAACAGTTTGGAAAATGGTCATTAAGCTGCTGCACCAGCGGTTCCCAAACTTTTTTTGTGATTTTCCCTTTTGGGTAATCACCAAATGGAAATGCGCAGGAAACTTCATTTTACTGAGCTTGAGAATAATTATTCAAATTTTACAAACATAATACCCGTATACTTCTATATATACAGTGCCTTATGCATAAGCTAAACACACATTATATTGGTCAAAGAATGGCTACATTAGATAGGAAGCAAGCAAAACGCTTCACCACCAACTACTAGTCTAGTGCGAGGAATACAACTGTTTCTGCTGAACTAACGCCTAAATTCTGGGTTCAGTTTCGCTCAAGGCGCAGCGTAAATCGCTTTCAATGTGCAGCCGATTTCGCAGTTTGTTCTTTATGACCATCATTGCTGAAAAGCCTGCCTCACAACGATAACTTGTCGCAAAAGGCACCAGCACTTTCTTTGCCTCTTCAGCAAGCAAAGGTACTCCCCATCCACTTTTGCACAAAATGTCTCGATTTTTTTCTCTGCAAACTCAAACTTCAGAATAAGATCTTGCCGTATTTTCAGGAATTCTGCTTTCAGGTCAGGTGAGTCACTGCTTTTCAGGGCGTAATAAGTGAATGGCCTCTTTTTTAGATAGTACATGTTTAATACGCAGCCATGCTAAAACATTTAATGTCCTTAATAAGGATGTTGATTGTGGATTTGACATACAGTGCCTACACAGAATCTAGATTAAACTAGGTTCTGTAGGTAGAAATTCAATTTTTAGCTTTTCTTTAGCCAACGCGGTACTATGAACACACCATGTCAGTCTCGGAAAGCCTCTATAATTCTCCTCGTGGTGTAGCCGTTCGTCTTTTGTAACGCTGCGACTACGACCTAAACAGTTAAACGGTCTAACTCGAAAAACAATTTTTTCACAAAACAAACACTAAAAAAATTTTTTTCAGAAATTTCTTTTTATTCCTGAGAAATGTTAAAATTATCCCCTTGTGGATAATTACCACCACTTTGGGACCCGCTGTGCTACAAAGACCATCACATACTTACAAAATCTAGCATATAGATTATAATACAATGCGCTTCGGTGGTGTAGTGGTTAGCGCCGCTGACTACGAATCCATCGGTCCCGGGATCGAGACCTGGTGACAGCAGCCGGCGCGCAGCAAAACCCAGCTGTTCATCCTTCCACACAATAAAGAAAGTGGTTGGTAGATAAATGGGTACCCTGGGTGGCTAGTGGTTAAGACACTGGGCTGCTGGTGGGGCGTGGTTCGGATTCCACGTTAAACCGTAGGTCTAAGGTGGAGTAAAAAGCTTGACGTTCGTCAGAATGAACAATTCGGGCGGAAGCTAACCAAAGGTTAAATCTGTGGCAGTGTTTTTCAACCTTTTCTAGATCGAGGGACCCTGTAAGCAACATATAAGATATTGTGGAACCCAGATATTCTCGATCCATTCTACTGTATTCCCCTTCGTTTTGTAAGCAAAATGATGGAAAACTATGTAATAAACCAATTACATATCGTTGCGAACAAATATAATACATTATTCACTGCTTGTTACAAAACACCCCTTTATTTCCATTCTAACTTAGTTCCGTCTATATATTCCGAACTATTGTGCTTCAGTATGTTATGTTGCATATTTATTACACAACATATCAGAACCCTTAATGTTTTTTCGCTGAACCCCGATAAAAAATAATGAAGTAGGCGCTAGTGGATATTTTCGCTCCTCTATCGTTCAGTTGACAATTCTAACGACGCTTCAGGTAAAACCATAATATAGAAAACTCAGGTAGTAACTCAGGTAGTACTCTTGCAAGTGTATGAGACACACGACGATGCAATATATTGGCTTCCTTTTAAGCTGATAACTACCATTTACTTGTTAAGTTACATTCAACCAATATGTCTTATCTGGGAGATGGAAAATTGAACATGCTGACAATGTTTAACACGTGTTGTTGCATTGCATGTTATGTGTTACAGTGTTTATTCATTGAAATGTCAGTTAAATAGAGGATTACGTATTATAGTTTTTATTTATAGAATATACAAGCACATTGTTTTATTCACGTCATTGACATTCCCCTTGTTAATATATATCTCCTTCTTGAATTTATATTTAATTATTCATTTATGTTTCTTTACTAATATGTAAACCAGAGTGATGAGTGGAAATAATTATGTTCTAAGGACATTTGGCAATGACTCAAAAGCTGGCACGTCACATCAGCAGCAACACCCCCTGCCTCCACTGTCACCCGTGTCTACACCATCACTAACTACATCACGGCCAGCCAAACACTGTTAGGACCATATCTATATTATGATATATTAATAATGGGCAGGAATAATGTCTCATCATTCACACACATACACACACACACACACACACTGGCCAAACACCATGTGGCAACCAACCAATCAGCACTCACTCACTAAACCCCAGATTCATTCATAAAATGTTACAACTGTTTGTACTACACACAACAAATATATGCCAGGTGTCGCTATCTGTCCTCAAGAGTGTCCTACGAATAATGAGCGCAAATGTACATTGATACGATCATGACAGCTTCATGACAGCAGTGCGCGCGTATTTAGTTTCATGGTAATAATTTCAGATAATTTAAAAATCAGAATCAGAATTTCGGTAAAGACCAACGAATTGATGAACAATTTAAGACCTCAAAATTAAGAAAATGACAACGGAGGGAAAGAGAAATTTCGTTTTTAAATGTATATCAGTCATTTTGTGAAAAAGAAATCGGTAATTCAACTATTTCAGTCGCCTATAATCATGTTTTTCGAAAGTGTTAAAATAATATCATACGTTGTTGCGCAAATTTACAATTTACAATTTATTGTTCCAAATTATACATGTACAGGACATACATTAGGCGTAGTAAGAAATAATATATATACATATACACAATGGCAGTGCGACAGTTACTGTCTTCCGAAACATACATAACATAGCATACTACTACTACTACTACTACTACTACTAATAATAATAATTTATTGTTCGGTTTATATATGTTGAAGACATCATTAAGTGTAACAAGGAATATGAATATGCATATTATAACCTTGGTTAACCTTGGTTTCGCTTCCGGCCAAATTGTTCATTCTGACGAAGTTCAAGCTTGTCACTCCACCTTAAACCTACAGTTTAACGTGGAATCCGAACCACGTCCCAGCACGGACTCGATCTCATGACCTCCCGATCAGCAGCCCAACGTCTTAACCACTAAGCTACCCAGGGTACCCATCTATCTACCAACCAATTTTTATTGTGTGGAAGGATGAACAGTTGGGTTTTGCTGCGCGCCGCCTGCAGTCACTGGGTGTCGATCCCGGGGCTGATGGATTCGTAGTCAGCGATGCTAACCACTACAGCAGAGGCGCATTATTATTTATATTAATTTTAAAGGCAGAGAGACAAAGAGAGATAATCTGCAATGTACTCGTATGTGTGACACCAGTCATTTCACATAATGCCTAAAAATCTCTGGCATTTCGCGTAATACCCGTTACTCTTGAACATAGGTAATACGCATTACTAACCTAACCTAACCTAACCTACCCTAACCAACCTAATCTAATCTAACCTAACCATACCATCCTAACCTTCACGAAGTCATTAATCGTTTAATCGAAGTACGAGAAATGCCTGAAATTTTTAGGCATTAAGTGAAGTGACTGGTTTCACACATGAACTGTACCATATATATATATATATATATATATATATATATATATATATATATATATTATATATATATACAGCGTGTCCCAAAGAAATGTATACCCACTTTGTTCGATAATACCAGCTATGAGGATAATAAATATATTACTTTTTATATGTTTTTTAATAAAGAATTTTCTCCTGAATCTAAATATGTAATTATTTTTATTAAAAATTGAAAGACAAAAAAGTTACAGATGTTTAAATTATAATTATTATTTTCGAGACTTCATGTGCGATATTTTCTAATATTTTTGCACGTATACGAGATAAGTTTGAAACCGACGGCACTGTGCAAAACTTACAAAAACAACGTTCTGGAAGACGTCGAACATCTTAGATAAAGTGTCATTTAACCATGGAATTTGTAAATTTTTTGAATTAACTAATAATTACAACATTTATGCTTCAATATCAACACTAAACATAAGTATCTCAAAACAGTCGGTTAAAATATTAGAAAATATCGCACATGAAGTCTCGAAAATAATAATTATAATTTAAACATCTGTAACTTTTTTGTTCTTCAATTTTTAATAAATAATTACATATTTAGATTCAGGGGAAAATTCTTTATTAAAAAACATATAAAAAGTAATATATTTATTATCCTCATAGCTGGTATTATCGAACAAAGTGGGTATACATTTCTTTGGGACATGCTGTATATATATACAGGGTGTCCCGTAAGTCTGGACCCATAGGGAAAAATAATAAAATTACAAAATAGTCCAAAAATTTATTACATAATCTGTTCAAAGTGTCCGCCGTTGTGTCGCACACATAGTTAAAGACGCAATCTCCACTGCGACAGCACTTTCTGAATCACAGTCGCAGAAATTTCTTGACACGCCTCCACAATGCGTGCTTTAAGGTGGAAAATGTTCTGAAGTTTGACCTCGTACACTTTGGCTTTCAAGTGGCCCCACAAATAAAACTCCAGCGGAGTAAGATCATAATAAAAAAATAATAAAAATAATAATAAAAATAATAAAAAATATATTATAAATAAATTTTTGGACTATTTTGTAATTTTATTATTTTTCCCTATGGGTCCAGACTTACGGGACACCCTGTATATATATATATATATATATATATATATATATATATATATATATATATATATATATATATTATGATGTATGTCACATCCCCATCTGCACCTGCGGGATGAGGATGCTGCGGATGTGTACTATTTACTAAATTGCTATTTTTGAAGCACGATTTGCCCCTCATTCAGTTCAAATACTTGTGCAGCCTTCATTTGATCTTTAATGTAACTGGCAATGTCTGTTGTGTATTTGTGTAATTAATTGTTCATGCTACACTACATAACAATGTCATAAGCACACTACTACTTTCCAAAGGGTGGTGGTTGGGGAAAGTGGTTGGTGGGATGCGAGACGAGTTGGGTCCCCGTCCCGCATCCTGGTAACACAGTTGTGTGGCGAAAAAATTATAATTACAAAATAATATTATCGAATATATAATATGTATAACTAACCAAAAATCGAAAGTTAATTAATAAATTAAGTATGAATTTAAACTATCATATTATGAAGCTGACAAATTTATGCATGAACATCCGCATCAAAGTTTGGCATCCGCATCCGCGGATGTCTGAAATCTGACATCCGATACATCACTAATATATATATATATATATATATATATATTATATTATATATATAGCGTTTGGTGATTATATCGGCTATTGATTGGTGGCGTGGAAAACGCAGTTTAATAATGAACAGGAACACCAGAGAAAATACAAACATCCTTCAAGGTTTAATAGTACCAACGTTTCGGAATGCACTAATTCCATCTTCAGGGCTAAAACAATAAAATTCCAAATCACATACAAAATTACAAAATACAAATTGCTTAATAACAATTTAAAATAAACTTTAAAAAAATTATAAAAAGTAGCTAAGAAAATGTAAAACATTAAAACTAAAAGGTAAATAAATGTGAAGTTAAAAAGTTAAAATTATAAAGAGTAAAAGCATTAAAACTGAAATGTAAATAAAATAAACTAGTACCTTAACCAAAACATAGCAGATCTATCGATGATTCGTCAGAATTTAGGTCTGGTTTTAGTTTATAAATAAACAGAGACTCCATAATTTTAAGCTTAAGGTCAGAGCTTCCAGCAGCAAGTACGGTGAAATTAGACTGTGAAATTGGGTGGTTATTGTTGTGCGAGTGATTACGTATGAGAGAATTAGGTGGTTTGCCAAGGGGTAAATTTGTACGGACCGATTTACCGAGATGTTCGTAATATAGAACAATATAGAAGATATATTGATGACACTTTTCTCCTGTTTAAATCACCAGACCATATCCCTTTGTTTCGTAATTACCTTAATTCTAAGCACCCTAACATTCAATTTACTTCAGAAGTTGAATCTAATAGCTCTCTGTCCTTTTTGGACATTAAGATAATAAAAACTAATTCCTCTTTTGAAACTTCCGTTTACCGAAAGCCGACATTTACCAATCTTACTATGAACTTTTCTTCCTTTATCCCTTTAGGTTTTAAACGAAATTTAATCTCGACTCTGACCAATAGAGCTTTCAATATCTGTTCAGATTACTTCAAACTACACGATGAACTAGATTTCATCCGAAAACTCCTTGCCAAGAATAATTTCCCTTCTAGACTGGTCGAGACTACAATAGGCAGAACCTTAAACAGACTAATAAGCCCTACAACTAGAAACTTAATTACAGTCCCCAAAGATATCCTGTATTTCACTTTGCCCTATATGGGAACCTCAAGTTTTAACATTAGAAATAAACTTTTAAAATTGCTCAAGGAATTCTACCCACAACTGTGTATAAAAATTATATTCACCCCGTCTAAATCGATTACCAGTTATTTAAATACAAGGATGTTATTCCTACACTTCTTAAGTCATCTATAGTTTATCAATACAAGTGTGACCACTGTATGGGGTCATATATAGGTAAAACTAAAAGACATTTAAAATCTCGTATTTACGAACATCTCGGTAAATCGGTCCGTACAAATTTACCCCTTGGCAAACCACCTAATTCTCTCATACGTAATCACTCGCACAACAATAACCACCCAATTTCACAGTCTAATTTCACCGTACTTGCTGCTGGAAGCTCTGACCTTAAGCTTAAAATTATGGAGTCTCTGTTTATTTATAAACTAAAACCAGACCTAAATTCTGACGAATCATCGATAGATCTGCTATGTTTTGGTTAAGGTACTAGTTTATTTTATTTACATTTCAGTTTTAATGCTTTTACTCTTTATAATTTTAACTTTTTAACTTCACATTTATTTACCTTTTAGTTTTAATGTTTTACATTTTCTTAGCTACTTTTTATAATTTTTTTTTTAAAGTTTATTTTAAATTGTTATTAAGCAATTTGTATTTTGTAATTTTGTATGTGATTTGGAATTTTATTGTTTTAGCCCTGAAGATGGAATTAGTGCATTCCGAAACGTTGGTACTATTAAACCTTGAAGGATGTTTGTATTTTCTCTGGTGTTCCTGTTCATTATATATATATATATATATATATATAATTCAGTTAAGATTACACGTTCTTATTTACTAGAATATAAGAAACGAAATATTAAATACAGTGCTACTGAATATCATTGACAGACTTTGATGTCTTGACCTTACACGTGTATACTTTTATCTTATTTTTCATCTATTCTTAAAATTTACTGAATATAAATTAATTTATCATTAATGTAATTGGTATTTTTTAATTTAAGACAAAAATAATTAGTTTCTGAAAAGAATTTTGAGTTATTTAAATATTCGTTCTAAGAAAATGTAAATTATATAAGAAATGAGAGAATAAAGTTCCTATTACTATCACCGATGCTTACGTAAAAATAAACCATTCCTTTATTACTTTCCAAATAAAACAACGCGACAAATATCGTATAAAGAACGCTGAAACTAGTTTGGAAAAAGTTACTTCGAACCAATCCGACTTACTTGTCTATATACTGCGTAAGTCGAATATAAGCAATGCAGGCGGCATCTTCTCCCAGAAGATGAACGTGAGGACTTAATAGCATAGTGTTTATAGCTTTGCAGTTCTTTCCAAATACTGTAAAAAAGGAAACTTTTGAAGTTATACTTACGGTTCACGTTACGCGATGTATTCATAAGAAAAAAAGTAATGGATCAAGTAAAGCGAATTGTTATGAACCATACAAATTTTATTATTTATATTAACTGCAAAATCATTTCAATATATGAACGCCACTATTACTGCAATTTAATTCCTATAATATACAGTACAGAAATGTTTTTACTTAGCAACAAAATTTTTTAGCCAATGCAATTAAGCACCATTAACTGAGTCATCTTTATAGTTTGACATTTTTTTTATTTCAAATTTGTTTCAATAATTATCGCATAACTGCGTTCTACATTGCGATTATTACTAATGGTAAGAACTTTTTTACGCATTTGAGGCATCAAGTTATAGTAAATGGTAGAGTGACTTCCAGTTCATATTATATTTTTTAAAATCCTGTTATAAAGTTCGAGCTAATCTCATTTCACCATACAGCAAAATATACACGAAGCTGTTATGTAATACAACTTTACCATTATCAAAGTAAAATTTGTGGAATTCAAGTCCTTCCACTAAATTTCCTATTGCTTCTGGCTCAAACGATGTGAGATGAGTGTCGCAATTTTTGCTGCAAAAGGAAAAAGAAAAGAAGATGACCTCAGTAAAATTAACCGGTGCCAGCATAACATACATTTACCACCAAGATTATATAAAATAGCCAAATAGCATCGTAACATTTATAAGTAATCAGTGCTATTCTGACTATCGCAATAACTCGGTGGCAAGTGTGAGATAATTCGTGGTGGCAGCGATGATGGGAATCATTAAAAATGAAATGGCTGCCTTCAAACAATTACCCGCATGAATATCAAAACCAATCATTGTTTCCTGATAAAAAGCTTACTGCAAAGAAAGAAAATTATCGTCTCCGTTACATGATGATTACAGAGGAGCTGAGTGATAAACTTGGAACCTTTTTTTTTTAGCTCATTATAACTCACTGAAAAGAGAGTGAGTGAGTGAGTGTGATGCTTACGCAAAACTTTGTACGGCACTTTAAATCTCTTCATCGTAATAAACTAATAAAGCTACTTTTAAACTATGTATTTTTCTTTATACGTATATCTGATGATTAACGTAGTCGATATTTCCTAAGTAGATGAGAGAAAAAAGGGAATGAACGAATTCACTTACGAATATCCTTCAAAATCTCCACCATTGATACAGTCAATCAGTTGCTCCGTAACTTTTATTATTTCCTGTTTGCGAGCTGAAAGAAGAGATACGACCTATATAAGTACAGTATTAGGAAATCGCTTACACGTTAAAGTCTCTAAGTATCTTTTATGTCTGTCGAATGGGACAGCGCACAGAAGAATTTAGGGCACAATCCTACTTATTCACTTAAACACTTATGATACGTTAACAAAATTTATACTTTTATATAATAATCCCTTAAGCCTGCATGCAAATGTCATGCAATCAGAGGTGTTGATTACTTGTAAGTTTGGTATTCAATCAAAGGATGGTATATATTAATGGTACGCTGCCTGTCATGCTGTTTGTTATGTGTCTTATCAATGTTAGAAATTTTAATATAAAAAAAATAATAATAATAATAATAATAATAATAATAACGTAAGAAGGTTTAAAGTATATTAGTGAAATATTAAAGTGAGTTCAGAGTTCGCATGAAGGAGGTTTCACGTGACTTACAAATTTCTTTTCTAGCAGAATAACGAACACTATTTTTACTAAAATTTATGATTTATTGATCACTTCAATGTAAATGTCTGTTAAAAGAGATACTCACGGTCGATACTATTGTTGTTCCTATTTGCTGAAATGGGTAGAGAGAAAATGAAGAAATAAATACCAATTGTAATTGAATGATTTAACATTTAGTAATTAAACTGGTTCATTAATTTTCAAATATATAAACAGTAATTAATTAATTATTTAAGAAACGAGACAAGTTCCGGTATTATAACTTGAAAATATTTATACTATTCATATTTTTTCTTTAAGAAGTGCGACAACTTTAAGCTAAAGTTAGCATTAAATTAATTTTTAATACCAATCACAAAGTAGTTAATTCGAGTAAACTTTATTCTCAAAATGTTTCCTTTTAATGGAGAAAATTAAGTAAAACAAATTTTGTCGTAAGATGCATTCATGAAAATATTTTCAACTACTTCTCTCTTAAATTAAAAAAAAAAAAAAATGGAGAACATGCAATTAATTTGTGATACGGAACCTGTACGTCGATAGGGAAGTGTAAATCTTACTTCCTGGATGGCTACAGGACGCGTGTAATTTACACGGATTTTCTGTTAATCAGATTTGTGTAAAAAAAACAAACATTTTAAGAAAGTTCTTTATTAGCACAATTCTCTTATGAAATTTTTGATCATGAAAGAAAATGGAATTAATTTCAAATTTCATTACGTCACTATTACGAAATCGTTTCAGAACTTTAAATGCACGTTAAAATGTACTGAGAATGTTATTTTAGCAAGTTTTGGCTCAAGCTCTTTACAAGTAAAAAGGCTTAGACTAAATTTTCACACAACAAAATGCAGGGTTTGCTGATCAATGCGTCAAATAAAAGCAGTGCCATGATAGGTCCTAATTACTACAACATCCATTAAAGGCATCAAAGCAATAATACCTTTTACCCTGAAAAATAGTTGATTTAATTAACAGAGCGTACTTCGCCCGTCTCACAATTTAAATAATTTTCGAAAAAAAAACATTAGCTTCAATTATCGGTATTAGTGCAGTATGGGGGCTTTAAGTTCTAACTTCCATCTAAACGCAATTCCTATAGTCTAAGAAACGAAACAAGGGTAAAAAGAGTTTAAAAATAAACTGCATTACTCTATCTATTGTAATTTTAGTTCAATTCTCATGTCCCATTATCTACTTTAGGAATTACAAAAATCTCAGGAAATTTCGCTTAATCTTGTTTGTGACAATATGTTCAGTACAACTCACGGTCGAATATCTTTGAGGAAATATTACTGTAGATGCGGAACTAGGTAAAATAATACTCCTCGCAACAATGGGCCTAAGTCATTCATTTCCCGCAATATAAATCACGAACGGTTGTGTTGAAGAACTGAAATGGGAACGTTCCTTTGACTCGCAAAGAGAGCATTAATTATATTCGAATGTGGAACGAAAAATAAAGATTTTTCAAAAATAACAACACTCAATAATTATGTTCGGGCGAGTAACAACACTTCTCCCTATAATGCGAATGCACGCATACACCAAGCGAAAGTCATTACTTGTAACACGAAATTGTAAGATTGTGTGAAAAAAAAAAAAGTAAAAATTCACATTTGAAACACAAAACTCGATAATGGGGAAGGTATTTTAAAAAATAAACGCCGATTTGTCATATTTTGTTTGAATTAGAAAATGTCCTCATCGTATCTAGTCTAATGAAATGGACGTCTCATCAATGCAATATCAGAGAAGATTGAGTCAACATTTACTTAGTAACCGTTTAAATGGAACGATCAACACAATTCATGCATATCTTATAACCAAGGAGACCATAACTTAAATTTTGGTAATGTAAGGTTGCTTCTACGTTTTAAATATAATTGTCAGAGTAAAAAGTACATTAATTAAAAATTACATAAAAAATGTCTGATTTTTGCACCATGAACGTGACACGCTTCGTAAGTCACTAAATTAACAAGAGGGATGGTCAAGTACTGCAAGAATAGTGATTTATTTCCAAATGCGATGCGAGTATAGTATTTAGTGAAGCCAAACATTATAAACAGAGTAAGTGTCTCTTCACAGATGTTCTGTGAACCTCATATGATCGCCTTGGTTACCTCCAACTACGTCAACTTCATAATTTGGCTACTTCTGCTAGTACATTTGTGAGTCAATATCAGCTGCTGACAATTATTTAACAGCATTGATAATAATGCGTAGAGGAAAGGAGTTGCATGATTCCTAATAACTAAAGTGTCCTTATATTAAGTCGTGCTCATTTGCTTTTCTTTTACGAAGCTAGTTATTATAGGCCTTTCCATTGTTCACACTTTAAATTCGCATCCATATAAAAAGTAACTGAAAACACTAAAATTAAAAAAATACTTTAATTTAAAAAATATAAAAATGTTTGCAAGAATAATAACACTGCCCAACAAAAAAAAAAATTTTTGCTGCTGATTTAATTCTAAGACCTGTTTCTGGATAATATTGATGTGCTGATTTAAAAAATCACCTTAGATTTTGTCCATCACATCAGGTTTTCGTGCAATGCAATATGCCTATTTTGGGTGATCCATGAAGAGCGCTTATCAAAATTGATGATTTTTGAGACCTGTTAACAGCTGTTTTGCTGTTAAAATTTTATCTGTGGAATACGCAAATCTGTGCATTAAATCTAAAGGTCATGTACAACATGTACGCAGTTCAGTAACTCAATGACCGAAACGGAGGCAAGAGCTTGGAATGCTTTTGTGGCAGTAGTTAAGAACTTCCTAGGAAACAAAAAGTCTGAAAATTATAAAGATCTTGTAAAGGATTTACTTGTAAACTTTCAGCAGTTGGGTTGCAACATGAGCATTAAAGTTCACTATCTCAACAGTCATCTGGATAAATTTCCAGAAAATCTTGGTGATGTTAGTGAAGAGCAAGGTGAAAGGTTCCACCAAGATATCAAAGTGATGGAAGAACGATACCAAGGAAGATGGGATACCCATATGATGGCTGACTACTGCTGGAGCCTGCAAAGAGATTGTCTTGACATCTCTCATTCTAGGAAGTCCTATAAGAGAAAATTTATCAGCACTGAAAAGTAAGAAAACAAGAAAAAGACAATGTTAAGAAAACTGGTCCCGTGTTTGCTTTAATATGGATTCATTTTTTGCTTATTTAAACACTTTTAATCACTTTATGTGTCAATATTACCATTGTATATTAAAGTTCACTCCCTGCACAATTGTTTACTTTTCCATGCTGATTTTGAGTATGTAAAAACTTATTTTTTGAAAAGAAAAAAAATTGGGCATAACCCTGCCAAAATGCGATATCTCCAAAATATCCGTATTTGATTGCTCGAAAACCTGACGTGATAGGCAAAAACTAAGGTGATTTTTTAAATCAGCACACCAAAGTTACCTAAAAACAGGTGTTAGAATTAAATCAGCAAAATTGGTGTTGGGCAGTGTAATAATAATAATAATAATAATAATAATTTCGAATCGGGAGAGGTGGAACGAATTCTCCAATGCAGCCTAAAAGCGGGTCTTAACTTCATTACGGAGCGTCTATACGTAATAGAATAATTAACCACTGCACATACAGGTGAGGTAGGCTTGGTAAGGTGGGCCTACCTAGATACGATACCACATACGGGTGAAAGGTAGGCTGATAGGCGAATTATGCCTACCAAACTCACCTGCTTGCCACGAGAGAGAAGATGACAGCGAAGTTGTCTTCACAGAATTACGCACTTGATGGTGATTATCTGTCAGGTCAGGTCAATCGAGTCAAGAATGAGGTCAGATTAGGTCAAGGAAGCTTTTTTTTGTGAATGGGAATCGATTTTATTGCGACTCATAATTTAAATTGAATTTATTCGGATCTCAAACATTTTTTGCTCTCTAATAATTTCACTAAATTAAGCAAAAGCTAAACTCATTTTATATTCTAATAAATATATGCATATAATGAAAATAGAGAAAAAAGCTTGGGCCCAAAAATACAATGGCCTCTAAAGTGTTCAAATGGAAGAAAACAAACTATCTTAAAAAGTTTCCATACCACTCATTCAAATCAATATTACGATAGTGACAGTTTCCACTTTTAATGCTGTTAACCTTTTTCAACGAGTTTATAGTAGCTGGTAGACCATTTATTTACAAAATCAAACTAAACCAAAATTCATAAAAAACAGAAGCAAAGAAAAATTACCAATTTTTTTTTTCAAGTACATAATTCGTATGGGAATAAGCTTTTGCGGAATCTACTCAAAGTATTTTCATTATGAAACAAATAAGCGCCTATTAATCTACGGAAGAGCGTACGTCATAAATTAATTATTGCGCTAATTTCATAATGCAAGAAAAAGCTGATGTATGTCCTGCCCAATGTTACCTTACAGTACTTCATTTGAAAGCGAATGTAAACTTACATTCCGTCATTAACTTAAATGTGTCGCCGAACTGGGTGTACTAAAAATAATTACGCGTACAAAAGGACTGATGAGCGCCATGACGAAACGTCACAGTTCGTGTATTGAAATGAATCACCAAAAAAAATTTGAAAACAAAAATTCTATATTCACAGTACTGGAAGCAGTCTTTAATGTTCAAAGCAACTTCAGTCGACGAAGAAAGAATTCTGATACGGACACTAACCTCGGAGTTGTACTCGAATGCCATACAGATTTCTCGTGAGTTAAGAGTAGGTTCATGCGAGAGGTTCGTTTCACAGCCAAAATTTATGTGATAATAGAGATATAAGGATTAAATAATTTGCTTTCAGGGT
The DNA here is from genome assembly GCA_023014485.1 of Bathynomus jamesi. NCBI lineage: Eukaryota > Metazoa > Arthropoda > Malacostraca > Isopoda > Cirolanidae > Bathynomus > Bathynomus jamesi. The sequence goes on along the minus strand of JAJOZX010000139.1, from coordinate 1,083,899 downwards.
TGAATTTCTTTCAGATATTACGAAAATCTAAACAGTTTAATCGCGTAGGGAAAGCACATTTTGAGAGATGAACTAAAATTTATTTTGAACACTCGAAATAAGTGAAGAAAACAGTTCTATCTTCATTACTATACTATTTTAGAAGGCCAAAAATGAATCCGCATTAATTGAAAGTGCAATAGTTCGAAAAGGCATAAATTCATGTCTTTTTAATTCTTAAAAATTATACAAAAAAATAAGGAATATTAAGAAAGCTTCGCATCTCGTAATAAATTATGAAAATCAGATATTTTTATACAATATACCTGTAATATGAAGCGAATACTTACGATTAACTACCGACATGACTACTGTACTCTTCTAATAACCATTCTACTCAATCTTGTCTTTGGTTAAGTCTTATTCAAAGACAAAATTAAGATAATCTTACTATCATGTGTCAATTTTGGGGGTGAAATGACTAAATTGAAAATCATGTGATTTGGTAGCAATTTAATGTAATCATTTGGCATACAAAATAATATCCTTGCTTCAGAAACAATAAAAAATAACTCCTACCTACATCAATTTTAATTCAAAAATTCCATTTTTCCGTAAATTCGTAACAAAATAACAAATGTGCGCAAACATCCTATCAACATTTAAAGTGGCAATAAGATATCATTTAGAGTCTTTATTTGAAAGTAACCAATGCAGTCATGTCCTTTTTGCTGCGGTTCCTTGACATCAGCATTCGGCTTGCTACTTGCGCTTTGATGTAGCCTTCTCGCCTCTCGTGACTGTAAACTTGACTAGCTGCTTCTGTGACCATTTTCACACATCTCTCCACACTCTGAGTGTGAGAAGGCCACTTTAGCACTTGCATTGGGGCCTCTTTAAGTTGTGTTAAATCTTTGTTTGTTATACATGTTGTCAGTGGTGGCTCCAAAACTTCCGAACTCAAGTCAACTAATTCTGACAATTTCGTGGCATTGACGTTTATCGGAGGTACCTTCCTTGTCTGAACAGAGCAGTCTCCCAGCTGGTCATCATCTAGTGATGTTTCTCTAAGCTTTAGAATGATTTCCACAGCCTCAGTTCGCTCTTTGGTACATTGGCGGCAGAGCATTGCTTGCAAAACTGCCTCAGCCTAGCATACCAAGCGGACCTTCTCACCACAGGTAACACGATGTCCACCACTACTTTCCTTTGGGTTCTCAGTAGCTGTAATTGAAACAAGATGTGGTTGGGCCCCTCCATCCACATTGGATTAAGTTTTACATTGAACCAGTGAGGAAGATAAAACCCAATAATAAATTCAACAATCAACCTCAAATTCTGTAGCATTTTGCCCTTCAGTGCATGTTTGGAAACCCAAATCCTGCAGAAACGAATCGCTGTAGTTAACCAACGACTGTGACTTACGGACCAATCTCCAAGAGAGCCAGATTTTGAGGCAACTCTCCTGATCTGATTGCTTGAACAATACGATAAGCGTAAGATTGATCCGTGCTGAGGTCTTTGATAACTTCTTCAGACAACACTGGAAGGGGAGGGCCTACTTCGACCTTTTGAAATTTTGTATTTATTTCTAATTCCGTTGCTTCATCTAGCATGTTGCCAAGGGGGCCTCACCACTTGTTGTTGCTCTTTGTAGGACCATCAAGTTCCTGGATGAGACGACGAAGAGGTAGTTCCCCCCTTTGTGCAAATCACATACAATCCAAACAAGCCTTCTTCCAGGTTTTTTCTCTAAATGCGTCATAACACCGCCCTGCCATCCAGTGTCCACCGCAGTTGAGTCTCCACCAACGGCCTGCAGTGAACTGCCAAGTCTTCTTTCTTGAAGCCAACATATTATTTGATCAGCAATTGCCTCTGCATGTTTCTTGCCTTCTACTTCTGCTTCAGGAACAAAGTGAAACAAATAGCGGCCACCAGGTTCGGAACACACATAGTAGTGTTCTTCTTTGATGAGACCGGGAAACTTTCTGTCCATTCCCTCTACCTCTAGGAGAACTTTTGTATCATCTCTTCTTCCATCAAACAAAAGGCAAGAGAGACCTTCCTCCTTCAAATCTTTTTCATGCTGATCAGATATTTCCTTCATTATTTTTTCTTGTGCTCTTCTTATCTTATTATGATCTATCACTAAGGATGTATCCTCTCGGCTGATGAGGCCTGCATCTATCCAAGCGGCAGTGGCAATCTCTGCAGTCTCTCGTAGCCCCGTATGGTGGCGAATACTGGTATGGGCAAAGTTTGAGATGTCTTTAGTGTTGTATTTCATTCTCTTCGGCAAAGGTTCAGATGGCATTTTGGAACTATCATCTGATGTTGCTTCTTTCTGTTCATCTGAAGAGCTTTCAAAGAAGTGAGAAACCTCTTGATAGAGCTCTTCATCTCTTTGGGTGGCTTCTTCACTCTTCTTTTTCTTCCATTCTTCCCTCTCTCGAATTTTCTCTTTTTTCTTAACAATAACAATCTGTTTTTTTGGTTTCTGAATAATCTGCCGAACCAATCTGCATACTTCCTTGGCCTCCTGCCTTTGTTCTCTGCGCTTTTATAAGCCAGCTCCAAAACAGGGATCTTCTTCTCACGAGGACAGCGACAATCAATGTGAAGGTGAGGTTCTCTTCTGCATGAGGGAGAACAATTGGCTTCAGAACACAACTCTATGGAACACTGGCAGTTCAAAATGTCAAGAAGAGTATCAAGTGTGTGCAGAAATTTATTTTTCGTTGCTAGTTTTCCTTTACCAAGTGATGTCTCAACTGCTTTGTGCCACAGCTTTGTTAATTTTAGCTCAATAGTTCTATACTGATTGAGTACAGGTGGTTTGAATAGCACGTTGGCTTTTTTCCATTGATGCAGAAGAGGGGGAATCATGTCCCTTATGAGCTCTTTCTCTGTGTAGTTCCTTCTATCCTTTGTATTTTGTTCACGAAGGAGTAACCCTAGTCTCAGCATGTCTCGCACTGTTGGTAGTTCTGATACGGGAAGCTCCTTGCCTGTACCGACTAACAGGCTCAAGTGGCATGACGACTGACCTCTTGTCTTCAATTTTGGCATCTTAGGAATATCTGAAAAGAAAGAAAAACAATTAAGTATTTTATATCAATTACGATGTTTCAAAGTTTAGTCATTCGATGTTCTAAAATTCAATAAAAAAATATTTCATGGGATTACAACATAATTAGACAGAAGAATATGATAATAATAAATAATTGTAATAATCAATAATCCATACTTACAGTTAAACTGTAGTATTCGTCTAGTAGAATAACTATGAAGTAGGTACAAGAGCAATAACAGCAAACCACCGTCTATGACATCTAAGAGGCAACTGAGGACTGAGAGTGAGGGACAGTTCTATTCATGTTTTGACTTGTACATTGTACAACAACTATATGACCTTGAAAACACTCCGTATGCGATCAGTGGGATAATTCTGTGACAGATGAATAGTTAATCAATTTATGTCCTATTATTTAGTAAAAGAGTCAATTTCTGAAACTTTAAGGTAAAATTGATGTAGGTAAGGGTTATTTCATTTCATTTTGGTTGGCCAATTTCAAGTTTTAACATGAAAAGACACTATATTTTCACTACCAAAATTGATTTGAAAAAAGTTGACAAAATTGACACACCCTAATCAGTATTGATATTCTTGGAATGAAAACTGAAGGAGGTTCGAAAGTTATTATTATCACCAAAGATGATAAAATAGCATCGTCTACCCTTAATTAAATCTACACTACGAAATGAAATGTTTTACCAACAGCAAAATAATTAATCGCACGCATCTATGGTGGATGAGATCTGAAATTTTAATTGTTTAAAACATAGATGATAATTCACGATGATTACACTGAACAAAGACTTTTGATCAAAAATGCAAATGTAAAAACAACTATTTTCAATATTTCTTCTAAATACGAATATTCTAAAATGTAATAGAGATATTTCCGTGAAATATTCCAAGCATCGAAACAACTAATGAAACGCTGTCACGTATTGTTAATTAACGGAATGCGTAATAATCGAGTGAAGTGGAGCGAGTAAGCTACTTTCTGCGGTCATCTCGTGATCGTATAACATCAGTACAAGTTAAGAGCAGTTAAATTAACTTCCAATGGTTCTTCGTCATCATAGATATCCAATTCATCATCGAGTGAAGAAGGGCCTGACACGCGGGACGAAGAAAGCGAGGGAGAAAAAAATTTCAGGAAATAAGTCTCACATTCTGTAAGAAACCCAAACAACAACGACAACAACAACAACAACAACAACTATCTTCTTTGCAACGAATCAACTCTAACGCTAATAATAACACTAATAATTCACAATTACATATTCGTATTTCAAAAAGAAAATATTGAGTGAACACCATTCTTTGAACTCATAATCGCCGAAACTGTAAAACTGAACGTAACATTTTATGACTTTTTCGAGTTTACTCATTCAAAACTAATAACATAAATTTAGGGAAGAATAAACAATTTTTTTCTCGAAAACTAAAATAATGAAAAAGGAAATCAATAATAACTAAGAATTCACTGCCACAAATTTTACGAGTAAGTTAAGATATTACACTCTCTCATCCGATTAACCGCACTGCACGATTTCACTCGGTTATTTATCAAACAAAAAGAGTACCTACTGTACTGAAGGGATCAATCTACGAAATGAGAAACGAATATAATCAAATTTATACGAGTGATGAAGATGGCGCATTTATGTCTCGCCTCACTTAAGCTTATACGTTGATTCGGGAAACTCACCTCATCTATACAGAAATAAGCTTATCAGTTATTGTAATGACGAGCTCTGAGAAGAAAAGTCTAAACTGAATTCAAAATTTTTCCCTTTATCTTACGCATCTAAATTCAAAAACATTTGGCTCATTCTAAACAAAACTTTGCAAAAAAAAAATAACAATAATATAAAATAAAATGTTTATTTTCTATACTTCGAGTAGAAGTGAATTTTTTAGCTTAAAATGAACGTGTTCGCGTTTTCTTTCTACCATCCGTGATAAAAACCTTGAAGTTGCTGATTTTCGATTATTTCAACCTTAATGTCATCAATGATGTAAGTTTTCGGAGAAAAGATTAAAATTTCACACCTTTGACAGTCCGAAAAAAGGTTATGAAGTAATGAAATGGGCAATCTGAAGAATTCTATTATGTAACTCCGCCGCAAAATAGTATTTACACTTAATCTCCTTTCTCAGAACCTCACTTCAGCCCTAATTAGCTAACAAAGAAAGAATAACACATTCAAATTTAGACGCTTTTCAAGGTTTATTTTTAGAAATAAACCTTGCCAGAATGAGAAATATCCCAAATACAAAAATTGGCTTTGATTTATATACGAATACCTTATATATATATATATATATATATATATATATATTATATATATATATATATATATATAATATATATATATATACATATATAATATATATATATATAGAGAGAGAGAGAGAGAGAGAGAGAGAGAGAAGTACTTACATGAATTATTGATGGTAGACATTGCAAGTACATTTTAGTTTCTGATTTAATGTTTCATAATGTGAAATATTTAACTATCGTTCTTTCAGCATAAAAAAGAAAATCAAACATAAATTAACAAAATGTTTTAAATGTAAATTTAATTGTTGTTTTTTTAACAAAAACAACGCAAAACAGAGCAATTTAATTCACTTGTATATAAAATGTATTATTTTCAACTCGAATGAAAACTTCAAAATGTGGGGAATGTATCACTTAAATCTTTATTAATTAACAAATACTTTTTTCTCATGCTTCGATGTATTTAGATGTAGTTGACTAATATTGGTTCAATAAAAAATAGAGAAACTAAGTGGTTTGGCTAACTTCACTCGGCTACTGGTAAAGTTTAAAGGAACCAAGCATATAAAACCGTCTTGCTTATTAATAGTGACAATGTTCATTTCGCCTCCCTTTTTTTGAGCTACACTGTGACTTCGTGAGAGCGCAAATGTTAGGCCAAATATGGATTTCATTATTTACGACACTGCCTGTCATAACCTTCCTTTATTTCGTAGACTCCTCCTCTTTACTAAAATAAAACTGTATAGGTAAGTTATGAATCGTATAAAAATTTATTTTCGGTTCGACTCTAGGGCTAAGGAGCCCAAACTGCAATAACAGTCGCTAATTACTCGCGGAACTACTACCGTTGTTAGTGAGTTATTTTAGGGATTCACAAAAGATGCAAGTAGTTATACAAATCAAATCGACAAATATTTGGTTAGGATCAAACCTCAAAACTTCAAACCCAATTATCAACAATTATTAAATTTGGGTAAAAGTTAATGTTTGGAAACGTATGGAGCCAAGAGGAATTGTTCACTTTTGACTTGTTTCACAGCTTCAAATGGATTCTTTGGTATCATTTGTAGGTTTGAATATTCGCAAGTTTGCACATACATTTCCTTTCAAAAATTTAATGAAAAGAAGTGCGTATGAGTTAAAGCAAACATGAATAAAATTTAGTTAATACAAGGGGTCGAACTTTCTGTGTAAAGCAACGCCGAACCACATCATATTAGGGTGGCACTAGAGGGCGGGATTAAGGATAGCCACGCCCACTTACCACTGACGATCTGAATACTCGTTTTCGGCTTCTGTTCGACTTTGACTTCGTCGGCACCGCTTTGGCGGCGGGAATCGCGTTCGCTCATCGAAGCGCCGTTCGCGACCACTGTCGTAGGAGCAGAAGGGGAAGTTGGCGTGGAAGGGACGGAGCTCGTATTAGCGGTAGACGCAGTAGACGCGGCTGCGGATGCGGCAGCGGCTGCTAATGCGGCCATTAATCCACTTCCGGAGCCGGAGCCACCGGTCTTCCCGCCTTTGGAACCTGACATTGCTCCTACGACGGCTGCCGCCGTCTTTTTCTTTTGATCTTCGCTCCCACCTGCGTAACACATTCACATTAAACCTCAACTTCATCAAATCAACCTCAACCACGACCACGTAACACAACCTGCGTTAGCGCAGAAGGAATGAAAACTGCCGTTTCAGGGGTGGTACTCTGCCACTGAATCCCGATTACAACTGTAGAGTAAAACATAAAAGATGTGAATGAAAAGAGGTCAGCAAATATTAATGCGGGTTTATTCCGTTAAATAATAATAATAATCGATCTAAATACGATGCATTTATCGTTCATAAAGAACTCGGATCCAATATTGGCTGGTTAATAATAATAGGCAGAGAAAAGGATGGCCATTAACATTGGAAACGTTTTTATCGTAATGGCAACAGATACACAATTTATAAGTATAAAACGACACTATGTTCAAGCTATTATAATATATATATATATATATATATATATATATATATATATGTATAAATTTTGTTCAATATACTGTATTACTCGCTTATTTTCCGTTACATCCTATTAGCGGATATGTCTGCAATTTTAATTAGAAAACGAGGGGTGCAGAAAACCATGCAGTCTAAGCGATAAAAATTCACTTCCCTCACCAAACCCCAAAATAAAAATAAATGATTATAAAATGAAACTTAAAATTCATGTTTGAAAACATAAAAGAAGTTTAAAAATAGGCGACAATAATTTACGGAAGAGAAAAAAACAAGTATTATAATTAAGTGGGCTACCAGCGAGTTAAATTTTTACAAATTTCATACTAATGAAACAGTAATACTTTGAGGCTCTCAAGATCGTTTCTCGAACTTCAAATGAGTGCTTTACCGTACGTGTTTCGTACGTTGAAAGTACGAACAATGTACCGTTATTCTTTAAATTACCATCAGCTATAATTCGTATAAATAAATAAAGACACGGTTTAACGAGAAACCATAAGACGACTCCAATTACTGTACCTTCAATTCATTATTATTCACTGACCATTTTTTCCTTTATAATAAAATTTTATTCTGTAATTTTGCCTTTTTAAATGGAAGTGATCTTACTGTTCTTCGTGTGATTCATCTTCATTCTTGTCATCGAGTGGTTGAAAAAAGTACAACGGAAGTGATCGGAGTATCATACGAAGGTCGCGTTCGTTACTAAGGTGAAAACCTGCGCAACTAGTTGAGTCACGAGGTAAAATTAACTGATCAGCGAGATAACATCAAACAATTAACAGCCAGACCTATACTTGTAATATGAGAATAAAAACCCACTCTAATAGACAGAGTTTATTTCCACGACAGTTTCGACGCCCACTGGCATCCTCCTCGGGTGGATACAGAAACACAAATGAAACAAAACAAGAGGGAAAAACAGTTCAGGGATCGACCGTTAAGAAATTCGCACCTAGGTTGGATTCCATTCTCTCGAGACAGGAGGGGCATTTTCATTAAGTACATTCGCACAAATTTTAAAACTATCTTCCTGTTCTAAACATACAGATTCTATTATTTTTACATAATTATTACATTTATAATTAAATTTATTACATTTAATATTGCATAATTATTAATTACAGAAATTATAAATTTATTATTACATTGGTTATTACATTGTTGTTTATTATACAGAAATTATAAACCGAAAAACGAATGAAAAAAGGCGATTAGGAAATAATCCAGAGACCATTGAGAAATTCGCACCTAGGTTAGATATCGTTCTCCCGAAACCAGAAGGGCATTTTATTACAGGGTCAGCTTATAACTACATTTCCACAAATTAAAAATATCTTCTTGTTCTATACATACAGATCCTAATGTTTTGACATAATTACTGCATATATTTATTTCCACATTAATTACTTCCATTATTACATTTACTAAAAGCGAGTAAGGAAACATTCCAATCCAGAGACATTTAAGAAATTCACACTTAGGTTCGAACACGTTCCCACGACTCCGTAAGGGATTTATTGACCAAGAATCTCATTAAAGGGTCTAACTTATAAGTACCTTCGCACAAATTAAAATTATCTACTTTTTCTATACAACACAGATTCTATTATTTTTCTTTTGACATAATTATTACATTTATAAAGTACCTTACTTGATTCCCAATCTATAGCATGATTATTTTGGCTAGCGTGATAAAAAATGGCATTATTAGTATTACAACTTCTGAAGGCATATTTGTGTTCTTTGATACGGGTTTCAATATTTCTTCCAGTTTCTCCCACGTATACTAAATCAAACTTTTACAGGGAATGCTGTAGACACAGGCTTGTTCCTCTTTTGCAACGTTATTCCTAACCAATTTACTTTTCACGGTAGACGAATATTTGAACGCCAAAGCAAACTTAAATTCTTTCGTCAACGGTTTTACTCTTTCTAAGCCGGCAATGTAAGGCAAACTCACATATTGTTTTTGGTTAACTGAAGGTTCCCGAGGGGCATAAAAAGATTTTCTGGCTTTAAAATACGCCTTTCTGATAAACCACTCAGGATATTTTAAATCCTTAAAAATGTTCCAAATCTTTGAATTTTCCGGATCCAGCAAATGTGGGCTACAAATCCTGAGTGCTCTTAGAAACATGGAAGAAATAATTGAGCTTTTAACCCCTTCATCATGATATGAAAAATAATGAATGTACGAATTACAATGAGTAGGTTTTCTATAGACCGTGAAATTGGGCTTTCCGCTTTCGTTAATGACCAAAACATCTAGAAAAGGTAATTGTTTGTCGTTCTCCCATTCATATTAAATTTAATAGAGGGAACAAGATTATTTAATGACTGAAAGAAAGTGTCAAAGTTGTTCCAGTGGTCAGGCCAAAATGAGAAAATATCATCTACATAACGAAACCAAATTAGATTCCTGGGACATATTGTTTGCAACAATTCCGACTCATAATACTCCATATATAATGTACTCAGTATTGGGGATAAAGGGGACCCCATTCCCATACCAAAACGTTGCAAATAAAATTCTTCACCGAAGGAGAAGGCATTATTGGTGACACAGAGTTTTATCAGTTCTAAAAATACAGATGTGGGCATGCCTAGTTCTACGTTACATGTTGGCAATTTTCTATCTAAAAAACTAAGTACATCATCAATGGGAACTTTCGTAAACAAGGACTCAACATCAAACTTATCATTCTTCCCCGTTTTAAATCTAAGGACATAACTTTGTTAATAAAGTCACAGGAATTAGTGATGTGCGAGCCTGAAAATTTACCAACTAATGGGGATAATTTATCTGCAAGAAATTTAGATAACCTGTAACTAAAGGAACCCCTGTGTGAAATTCTGCCGAATTCAACAAAACCATCAGGAACTTATTAAAAGATGTCCCGGCGATTGATCCTAAAAGATTTCTACAGATTAACCCCAAACCCCCCCACATTTACGGCCTACCCAAAACCCATAAGATTAATATACCACTCCGTCCCATTATTTCACACAGGGGTTCCTTTAGTTACAGGTTATCTAAATTTCTTGCAGATAAATTATCCCCATTAGTTGGTAAATTTTCAGGCTCGCACATCACTAATTCCTGTGACTTTATTAACAAAGTTATGTCCTTAGATTTAAAACGGGGAAGAATGATAAGTTTTGATGTTGAGTCCTTGTTTACGAAAGTTCCCATTGATGATGTACTTAGTTTTTTAGATAGAAAATTGCCAACATGTAACGTAGAACTAGGCATGCCCACATCTGTATTTTTAGAACTGATAAAACTCTGTGTCACCAATAATGCCTTCTCCTTCGGTGAAGAATTTTATTTGCAACGTTTTGGTATGGGAATGGGGTCCCCTTTATCCCCAATACTGAGTACATTATATATGGAGTATTATGAGTCGGAATTGTTGCAAACAATATGTCCCAGGAATCTAATTTGGTTTCGTTATGTAGATGATATTTTCTCATTTTGGCCTGACCACTGGAACAACTTTGACACTTTCTTTCAGTCATTAAATAATCTTGTTCCCTCTATTAAATTTAAATATGAATGGGAGAACGACAAACAATTACCTTTTCTAGATGTTTTGGTCATTAACGAAAGCGGAAAGCCCAATTTCACGGTCTATAGAAAACCTACTCATTGTAATTCGTACATTCATTATTTTTCATATCATGATGAAGGGGTTAAAGCTCAATTATTTCTTCCATGTTTCTAAGAGCACTCAGGATTTGTAGCCCACATTTGCTGGATCCGGAAAATTCAAAGATTTGGAACATTTTTAAGGATTTAAAATATCCTGAGTGGTTTATCAGAAAGGCGTATTTTAAAGCCAGAAAATCTTTTTATGCCCCTCGGGAACCTTCAGTTAACCAAAAACAATATGTGAGTTTGCCTTACATTGCCGGCTTAGAAAGAGTAAAACCGTTGACGAAAGAATTTAAGTTTGCTTTGGCGTTCAAATATTCGTCTACCGTGAAAAGTAAATTGGTTAGGAATAACGTTGCAAAAGAGGAACAAGCCTGTGTCTACAGCATTCCCTGTAAAAGTTGTGATTTAGTATACGTGGGAGAAACTGGAAGAAATATTGAAACCCGTATCAAAGAACACAAATATGCCTTCAGAAGTTGTAATACTAATAATGCCATTTTTTATCACGCTAGCCAAAATAATCATGCTATAGATTGGGAATCAAGTAAGGTACTTTATAAATGTAATAATTATGTCAAAAGAAAAATAATAGAATCTGTGTGTATAGAAAAAGTAGATAATTTTAATTTGTGCGAAGGTACTTATAAGTTAGACCCTTTAATGAGATTCTTGGTCAATAAATCCCTTACGGAGTCGTGGGAACGTGTTCGAACCTAAGTGTGAATTTCTTAAATGTCTCTGGATTGGAATGTTTCCTTACTCGCTTTTAGTAAATGTAATAATGGAAGTAATTAATTTGGAAATAAATATATGCAGTAATTATGTCAAAACATTAGGATCTGTATGTATAGAACAAGAAGATATTTTTAATTTGTGGAAATGTAGTTATAAGCTGACCCTGTAATAAAATGCCCTTCTGGTTTCGGGAGAACGATATCTAACCTAGGTGCGAATTTCTCAATGGTCTCTGGATTATTTCCTAATCGCCTTTTTTCATTCGTTTTTCGGTTTATAATTTCTGTATAATAAACAACAATGTAATAACCAATGTAATAATAAATTTATAATTTCTGTAATTAATAATTATGCAATATTAAATGTAATAAATTTAATTATAAATGTAATAATTATGTAAAAATAATAGAATCTGTATGTTTAGAACAGGAAGATAGTTTTAAAATTTGTGCGAATGTACTTAATGAAAATGCCCCTCCTGTCTCGAGAGAATGGAATCCAACCTAGGTGCGAATTTCTTAACGGTCGATCCCTGAACTGTTTTTCCCTCTTGTTTTGTTTCATTTGTGTTTCTGTATCCACCCGAGGAGGATGCCAGTGGGCGTCGAAACTGTCGTGGAAATAAACTCTGTCTATTAGAGTGGGTTTTTATTCTCATATTTTGACCTTCACGTAAAAAAGTGAAGTTTTTTGCATTTACTATACTTGTAAATTTAACCAATTTAAGGGTACTCTCACGTCACTTACCGGATAATGTCAGTTAATTAACCAATGGTAGTTGTTGCTCATTAACTACTCAAATGGTGTTGTTTTTCAAGGACGGGCAATCGTTCGCTGATTAACCGAAGAGTAAAATAGTGTAAATATCGTTAAAATGTTTTGGCCATTTACGAGGCTTCGAAAACAATACGAGGTTCCACAAACGGAAATTCATAAATTCTTCGAAAGAAATTCAGATCATTTGAAATTTAATTTCACAAAAAGTTTCAGTGTTAAACTTCACCAAAAAAATTAAAATTCTGAATTTATTTATAGTATTATAATTTAGGGAATATTAAAGCGTATCTTCAATGATAATTATTAATCATATATATATATATATATATATATATGTTTGTGTGTGTGTATACACTAAAATGAGTTTTTTTGACTGTAAATTAAGTCCCGAGAGAGGAAAGTGGATTGATAAAAGAGAACCCAACTGAAGGGTGAATGATACAGTTCGAGTTACGTGAAAACAAAAGTGAACTTTTAATTCGGAATTTTAATATGAACAATTTTTTTTTTAAATTAAACCGAAAACGAATTTTAATCATTAAATAATTGAAAAATTTGCATTTTCCTATCTATAGGGGGATAAACCAAATGTGAGTCTTAAACGATTTCCAAGTGTTACGCGTGACCAACGTTGACTATTCAATGTTTCTGATCGTGTTTGGTGAATGAGGGAGTGATGTGGCACTGGAAGTGAGACTGGGCGGGCGTCAAGAGCTGAGTGACCCAATCGAGGTCAACTGTGACCGAATAAGGCCAACGTGACTTAATCAAGTTATAGTTTAATCTGATTAGAGCCAACGATGATCCGATGAGGTCACTAATGACTCGAGCGAGGTCCAAATTGATTGGCCCAAAAGGTCAGGTCATTTCAAGGAATGAGGGAAGGGGAGATCGAGTGAGCAAAGCATTCCTACCTTCAATGTCCCGAGCTATGACTGTCGTACTTCTGTCAACTTGAGACTTGCACTTGTCTGCAGAAGAATGGACGCAGACGAATCAAGATAGCGAGAGAGACCCGTGTTGATGTCAATGAGAGAATGAGGGAAGGAGAAAAAATATTCCTTTGGATAACCATCGCACGTTTTGATCAAGAATCGTGTGTAAGTTGTACATACGGTGGGCAAATCTCTTTATCAGTATACATTATATTTAATACCAGATCTAAACATCGCCCAAATTGCGGCGACAACAGAATATTTGTGGTCTGTGAATATTTGCGTGAATGTTTCCATTCAAACACTGACCACTTCAGAGCGGCCCAACTCCACTGATCTCGCGTCGGTCGGTCGGCTCAGCACCGATAAGAGCCGTTTTATTTCCGTCAGGCCGTAAAACCGTTTTTCAAAATACGTTTAACGAAACCGGTCTTACGATTATCCCTAA